>ML784442.1:189537-204892 GCA_009831015.1 Picea engelmannii
AGGTTTTGAAAAACCCCTGATGGATTGCTAAAGGTGAATCATGAACTGTGGTGAGGATCTTCTTCTTGAGCCCTAAATCTAGCACCAAGTAGACTCTATCCTTGTAAAATATGACATCATCAATGACCCTATACCAGTCATCTTGTATCTGCCCATCCATCACCTCACAAGTGAACTTGTTCTTGGAATATTCCACTAACAAGAGGGATTTCCAATCTGCTGAAATCTCCATCAAAGAACATGTTGCAGGTCTCCTCGATAGTGCATCGGACACAATGTTCTTCTTCCCCTTGACATCTCTATGTCAAAGTCAAATGCATGTACCTTCATCACCCATTTTTTTTGGCACTCACTGAGGTCCTTCTGCTCAAGGAAATACTTCAAACTGTTGTGATCGATCTTGACCACGAATTTGTTTCCCACCAAATATTGTCTGAACTTGGTCAAGGCATGCATGATTGCCAACATTTCCTTGTCATAAATGGAGTACAACCACTCAGGTTGAATAATCTTCCGGCTCTTGAATATAATGGGGTGTCCTCCTTGCATCAAAACTGCACTGATCCCTTCGCCGGATACGTCACAATCTAGTAAAAATGGCAAGGTGAAGTCTGGTAGTGCCAACACTAGACAAGTGCCCATGACTTACTTCATGTGATCAAAGGCTTCCTATGATTTCTCGGTCCATATGAAGGCCCCATGCTTGGTAAGATCTGTCAGTGGTGCTCCAAGTTGAGAAAAACCCCAGATGAACCGCCTGTAATAGTTGCACAGCACGAAGAAGCTCCTCAATTCTGTCACATTCCTGGGCATCGACCAATCTAGAATGGCCTTGATCTTCTCTTGGTGCACTTGTACCCCCTATGCATTCCCCCTGTGCATTGATGATGTGGCCTAAGTAAATCAGCTCTATCATACCGAACTCTCACTTGGACTCTTTGGCATATAATGACTGTGCCTCCATGATGCTCAATACCTCATCCAAGTGCCTCATATTCTCTTGCCATGACTGGCTATAGATCAAGATGTCATCAAAGAAAACCAAGACTGATTTCCTTAACTGATCCCTGAATATATGGTTCATGAAAGACTGGAATGTAGCGGGTGCATTGGTTATCCCAAATGGCATAACCAAGAAATCAAAGTGTCCAAAATGACATCGAAATGTCATCTTCTCTATGTCCTGCTCTCGGATGCTAATATGATGATATCCAGAGCATAGATCAATTTTTTAGAAGAAAAATGCCCCATGCATTTCATCCATCAACTCGTCAACACATGGGATAGGGTAACGGTTCTTGATGGTTTTCTTGTTCAAGGCTCGGTAATCAATTCACATCCTCATGGTGCCATCCTTTAGAACTAAGACAACTGAAGAAGAAAATGGGTTGTTGTTCGGTCTGATGTGTCCCATCACCAGCAATTCCTTGATTGCCTTCTCTATCTCATCCTTGAACCTACTAGGATGACAATAGGGGGGGTGATCATAGGTTTGGGCCCCTCCTCCAACTCAATGATGTGCTCAAACCCCCTGTCAAGTGGTCTCCCTGGTGGAATTGCCTCAAAGACCTGTTGATGTCGTCCCAATAAATTATTTATCTCTGTATGGTACTATTGTCGACCTTCTGAATCCTTCTAAGTAGTGATCAAGCATTCTACGGCATATGCTACCTCCCCATGTCTGAATATCCTCTCCATCCTCTTGGTTGAAACTGTCCTGGGTGCTCCTGTTGACATACCTCTTAGAACAAACTTCTTCCCATCCTGATCTTTGAATCCCATTTCCAATGTTTGGTAGTTGGTAGTGATTTTTCCCAAGGTAATCATCCACTGAACTCCTAACACCACATCTGTGTCCGATAGGTCAACCACATAAAATGTGTCTCTCACTGTGTAGTTTCCTAACTTCATATCTAAGTTTGGAACTCTGTCTAGACACTCCACTATGTGGCCGTCTGCTACCACAACATCAAACCTCTCAAACTCCTCTGTCTGAAGTACCTGTCTCGATACTAGTGAAGCGTCGATGAAGTTGTGGGTGGCCCCACCATCTATTAGGGTGATTTCCCATTGCCCCTGAATAATCCCTCTGATATGGAGGGTATCATACCTTGGAACACCAGAAGGGGTCAATATGACTCCTCCCTTTGCTGGTTTCCTCCTGTTACCCTGCTTTGGCGATTGTGGGACTACTGGAGGATGGGCTCCTACCGGTGTTGGTGGTCTATGAGGAGGTTGCTCCTCTGCTGGTGCTAAATCATCCTTTGAACTAGTGGATCCACTGTCCTTCTCTTCCTCCTCACTATCCATGCTCTCTGTTTCTACCTCAATATAATGAATTTCTCCCTTGCCCATGCACCTGTGACCTAGGACCCAAGGATATCTGCAGTTGAAGAAAATCTTCTTCCTCATAAGCTCTCGCCTAGTCTCATCATCCAACTTCTCCTTGCCCTTCCATTCTATCTAGAATGGCTTCCTATATCGATCCCTATGGGGCACAAATGGTTTGGAAAAAGTTTTAGTCTTTGGCACTGAGTCTGTCAGATCTCGAGTGCGAAGGATGGAATCCTACAAAGTGGGAGGCCTGTATGCCTTCACCCATCCTCTCAAAGGCTCTGTGAGTCCTTCTATGAATAGCATGATCATCCTGGGCTCTGATATATCTATCACTGCCACGACTACCCACCGAAACTCTGTGATGAACGCCTCTGCTGTGCCAATTTGTCTCAACTAGGCTATATCCCTAAAGTGTATCTCGGGATCCTTCATGTCAAACCTATCCATAAGCCTATCTATAAACTCCCTATATGAGGTGATGTGACTATGACCCAATGTCACCAGTCCATGATACCACCACTCGTGTGCCTCACCCTCCAAGTGTAAGGTCACGAAATTGATGGCCTCTATCTCAATCATCTGGTTGAGCTTGTAATACGTGTCTATCTTCTGTACCCAAGCTTTGGCGGTATATTTGGGCGATCCGTTGAAAGAAGGGATGGTGAGTTTCCCAACTTTTCGAATGAAATCAAGGTTATGCCCCTGTTGTTGTTGTGGTCCTCCCCTCTACGGATCTCTGGGGCGGTTCCTGAGTTTGAGTCCACAGTAATCGACTAAGGTCATGTCCTTATGGAAGTCATGACCCAATGTTGTGTACTACCTCCTATACTCTCCAATGGCATCTGCATGAGTAGGTGGCCTCTGTGCTATCGGTGGTGGTGGTGTTGCTACCGTGGTTTTGTTGACGGGCGAAATTGACCGCTCGTCAGCTGGAGGAGTGAATCCAGTCCAGGGTTGTCTAATTAAACCAAGTCGTTTGGATTAATTCACTCCAATGGGTTTTGCGGCTCCGTTGGCCGACCTAAGTCCTCAAAAAAAAAAAACTAAGGGAAAACAATAACCTAATAAATAACAATCACTAAAAACTATATGTACATCTAAGTAAATATATATGTACAATTTATTTAACTGAAATTATAATCAATGCTTTATATAAAATCTACACAAAACATGATTTTTAATCTAAACTCGTAAAAATCGAATGTAGATTGATTCCTTTAACAACAATAATAAAGAAAGTGAAAACACTATCTAATTTTTTTGGTTTGTTTTCTTAAATATATACACTCATGAAATCAAACATTAAACTACCTAATTGAACAAAAAATAATAGATAGTAGAAAATGTTTTATAAATAGAAAACTTCTATATTTAGCAAGCTAATGAAATCAAATAAAAGGCTAACCTGTTATTTGCATCCAATGTATGTTCAGTATTAAATTTCCAGCCACCTTCATCTGAAAAGTAAACCTACAACAGATCTTTGATATTGCTTCGAATAAATGTGAAACAACAATGCTGGAGATTGAATTATAATAACAGAACATAAAAGGGATACAGTTACAGTAATATTATGGTTTGCAAGTAGTTACAATGAGATAATTCTTCTTATAAAAACTTACATGTAAGCGTTCAACAGAAATTAGAGATAAATCTCCTAATTTAATTTGAATGGATGATCACTATATATATATTGTATCTGAAACATAAGATATGGGAAGCATATAAAATGAATTATGTCAAATGATAATAAATCACGATGACGAAAGCAATCATCATCTATTATCTAATCAAAATAGACATAACCTGAATCAAAACATCATACAGAGAAGCTAAAGTTGTAACATGTACTCAGTTTCATTCAAGTCTACAATAAAAACACCCATACTCTTGCCCCAGGCTGAGATGATCAAATGTTTACAAAATGATATGTTTATGTAGTTTTTAGGAAACATAATTGTTTCCTGTTGATAAGATCAAGTTGATTTCAAAAATAATGGGGGATGCAACCACCCTGATTTCACTGAATATTAAAAACTACCAATGGTCTAATCTGTTTACTTAAAATACAAAAATGATATGGCTGGAGATCTCAAAAAGTGCCTCATCTCATATTGGAAATCATAGGCTCCTTAATTATCCTGAAAACAAATGAAAATAAGTAGATCTCAGATATGTTTTCAATTATCAAATCAAACAACTCGAATTTTCTTAACTGGCTACAGAATCTTGCAATTCTATAGCTAGTTATAATAGCAAATGCAATCATATTTTATTAAATAAACAAAACAGACTAATCTTAATAAGAAAAATAGTTTTATCCAATCAAATCGAATACCCTAACTTAAGAGTGACACAATCATGCTAAAAATTAAAAATATCATACCTCAAACCATGAAATCAAAACGTATCAAGAAATTTTGGAATTAACGATAGTTGTTGCTGCCTCTACGTTTTTGAAAATGACATGACCTGTAGTTTTCAAGCATTTATCCTTCCCTTGGATAATGGATTGAAGTATGTTGTTTTCATGTGTCGATGCATCAACTTGGTCTGTTAAAGACTTGAGTCGTGACTGTAGCAGTGGGACATCGGTATAGTACCTGTCGATCCACGATCGGCACACATCACATTATGACTGTAAGGATTTTGCATTAGCACGAATAACATTATGGGTCAGAGAATCCTCCATGCGAATGGTAGATTTCTCATAGAGCTGGATACCATGAAATTCTGGGTTGTCCTTTAGACAAGGAGGTAGATTGTTAACATAATCATAGGGTCGGTCAAGGTATAACCCAAATGACACGGGGTCCTCTTCAGCCAGGAATTTATCAATTTCTGAGTCTGAATCTTCACTCACTTCAATCGTGTTGATTGTGTCTGCACGGGGTTTCGTTTTATTTTGAACACATCGAGAAATTAAACGACCAACTCTTTTGTTCTTGAAATTGACATCAACACTGCCTTTTAGCTTCTTCCCTGTAGGTTTCTTAACAATTTTAGTGCAATCCTTTGAATGTGTAACAGGTCGATTGTCTTGTTGAATGACATTAGGGTAGCTCGAGGGTTCATTATTAGGAGAAAAATCGCAGGCCTGGAGCGGTGGAGAAGAGGTCGTAGGGTTCACAAGGGTTTCCATAATGATCGGCTTATCTACCTGTCCCAACTCATGGTTGCCAAAACTATTTCGTGTAATGAACGCATCCCAACAATCATTTTGTGACTGTAACTAGTGCATGAGGATGATTTTAATGAGGCCATGATGAAATAAACTCGAATCTGACCTCTGTTTCCTAAACCGTTTACCCATTTTATACAGACTTCTAAGCAGGTAGTAAGGCATATTCAACGAAAAACCAATAAAACTCATAAGTAGGTGTAGATGATATAGGAAAACAAGTCTGAATGAACCCTCACATGTGATGAATTTCTTCACTACAGCAAGTAAATCATGCCACCTAGGTTTCAAGAATGAAATTGGCATACCTCGGTCACAGCTGGCTATTTTTCGTGAGGTAAACAGTAACGTCCAAGGGACCTCCTCCACTTTTGCATTCTTGAACCATTTTTGACCAACTGATGGCAATCTCGTGGCTTGGCTTAAGAACTCTTATGTTACTTCTAATTTCACATCACCAATATTTTCCCTACAACCATCAAAGGTTAAGGCAAACTCTTGGGTGACCTGAAGGTTAAAACCCTGAAATTTTTCGATGAACAAACGCCAACCATTCCTTTCCAAATCTTCCCTAGTGTTATCATACGAGAGCAGGGTCTGGACGTTGTTTGGTTCGACCCTTACCACTCGAGGCATGCCGAATGGATGGGTAATTAACACAAAACACACAGGTAGGGTTTACAAAAATGCAACAGAGCCATATCCCTGAGCCTTATCAATACATGTTGTGATAATTCAAACGACGAGAAAGGTGTTAATCACAACACGCGTGAGAAAATTCATGAAGCCCGAGACCATGCTCAGGAGTAATGGAATTCTGTACTACGTATGCCACCTTGGCATTGGGTACATGCTAAGACCATAGTAGTTGAAAACATAGTGTGCGCATCAAAGTTTGATTACAAAGATAGGTGAGTTTACAAAAATTGAATAGCCAAAGGTTTTATGAAAGAAATATGATCAAACATCAAACCAAAATCAATACAAAAATTGAATATAAATTTATGGGGGTATTTCATTCAAACAACCATAAGTTTCTTAGGCACTCTTAGAATAGAAAGGGTCACAAACAATGAGGGCAACATGCTCATAGCAAGAAACCATAATTCTGTAATAAACCACATGCTTTTAATGAAATTTTAAGACAGAATAGTAATGATAGTTGCAAGTTTTCATGCTTTCAGTCATGAAAACGAAGAACGAATAGATGGTAGGTAAAATGCGATGATTTACAACTATCGTTTAGAGAAACGCTTATGAATAATAATAAAATTTCATAGACCCTGTGTAGGGAGCTTATAAAAATAATAATTATATAATCGCTGCCAATAGGTTTCCCTCTGGAAATTGGGAAACAAGGGTCTGGGAATCCTACTCGCAGAGGTGTATGTGCGAGAGGGTGACTGGGGTCTAGTGCCTACTCCTGAGTTCCCCTGTGTTGCATGCAGGAATTGTGTGTCTTGGGTGCCCACTCTAGACAATCTATCAACCACCTGTGCCAAGGACTGAGACATGGTCTGTTGACTAGCTAACATATCGTTGATAACCTGCATGAAAGTTGTCTCTGGATCTATGGGGGCCTTTCCACTTCCCTCTGGTCGCCCATATCTGTCTCCTAGCGTCCTCTTTGCCTTGTGCTCAGCCTCACGCTCTGCCCTTCTCTCTGCTTCTCTGTGTGCCTCTTCCTCTTCCTCTGAGCTAGGAGGAAAAGGGGGAAAGTCAGGCATATTCCTTCTTTCCTTATGCCTGTTGTAAGTGACATATTCGTCACCTATGTGTTCACGGCTCTCTGGGTCTTCTGCTGCACTCATTGTATTTAGTCACAGGCTGGCAGGACTAAAGCTTTGATACCACTGTAATGTTCCTGACTTGGATAGTCTAGGAAACACTGATAATGTGCATGTAGGATCAATCGTTTACAACATATAAATGGTCATAAAAATAATAAATGTGACAAAGGACTACAAAGTTTATATTATGATATCTCTGTGGATTACAAAGGCCAAATGCGGCTAAATAAAATGACAATGCTTGGCTAGATCAAAAGATAAAAGGATCTTAGTCGGAATACAAATAAACAACTAAAGATAATACCCGGAATATGTGAGCACTGCATAACTGTTGTTGAAGAATGATGGAATACCTATGTGATCTTCCCAGTGACTAGGGTGTGTCTCTCAACACCAAAATCAACCAACTGGTGTCTTCCTCCTGGAATCCACTGAACTATCTCTCTTGAGATGTGCCTCTCTCCTCAATGACAAGTCATAATCTACATAATGATGAATTAGGTCGTTGACCCTTCCTTTAAAGCTTTACAAAACCCTAAATCATGTTGAAACCCTAATTCACTATTGACTTCCAAAACCCTAAATCATTGTTGAAACCCTAATTCATTGTTGACTTCTATTTTTAGCTCATAATGACTTAAAAGTTCTTTTAACCCTTTTTAGCTCAATGTCACTTTCTGAATATAACACCTGTGACTGGAGTGACCTCTAGTAACCTTGTTTACCCCTCTTTGGCCCTGGCTATAGTCTAACGGGGCGGTTTAGACCATTAAGCCTCCTCTTTAGAGATCCTATTTGGAAAGGGACATTACATAACCCATCTGCAATATGTGAATTTGGCATCTGATCATTCACCTCAGTGTAACTTCTTCAATTCCATCACAGTACATTAGCTTAGAATGGAACAAAAAAATGATGCCTCCAATGAATAATCCTCAAAGTTCTAACCAAATAATGGCCATAAGGGAAAGGACAATCCTACCAAATGATGAATCTTCCACAGTTACTTCTCCTAGTGAAAATAACAATGAGGTATGATTTATTTTTCCTTTAAGGCTTATGTCTGAAAACCCAACAAATTCATATTTTGAATTCTCTCGTGTGGCATGTTATAACAAAATCTATCACTTGTGCAAAGCCTTCACAAGGTGCTTGACTAGTGTAATGTATGGAAGTATTTTCCACTATCACCTAAGAAAGTACTTCCTTTGTTTTAGTGAAGTATGGAGATCCAACATAAGGGAGGCTTCCCTAACAACCTCAAGGGATCCTATAGAAAGCTAAAGGCAAGTATGTGGCCCCCTATCTTGGTTACATGATGAGCTAGGTCAGGGTCAAGAGAAAGGTTAAGGTGAATTAGACAAGACAATATTATTGTGCGTGTGTAAGGAGTGTTGTTAAGAAAATAAATGATGCTTGCTAAAATAGAAAATTAAATTAAATGCCCCAGAACACTAGCTATCGAGAAAAGAGAAAAGGCTAATACACTAGCTATCAAAGAGAAAAGTCTTAACTAGGAATGATAGCAATGTGAACATGCAATGCAATTAGTCCTAACTAGCACAAGACATTGAGAGAGAATAGGACTAAACTAGGGTTTATTATCACTTGGAACAAGAAAAAGACTAGTGTCATCTTAAATCCTTAGGTATATGAAGTCAATGCAACCTTCAAGGAGAAAAAAGGAAAAGAAACTTCAAGGTTAAATTCCAGGGGGATGTACAATCACAATCCCTAGGTATAATCCTCTAGGAAACAAGATTAGGGGGGTTTACAATCACAATCCCTAATGTCTTCCTATGTTTCCATGACTTCTAGCAAGAGATCAAGTGGAAAATAGCTCAAACCCTAGATTTATACAATCACAATATCTAATATTTCACCAATAAAGACAAGTTTAGGGATATGTACAATCACAATCCCTAGATTTGACCTTATATGCTTAAATGAGCTTAAGATGAATGATTAACAAGGAAGGGGATGCACATTTACAATCCTTATAGGGTTTCAAACAAGATTATCCAAGGGAAACAAGATAACATGCAACTTGTCAACTATTAGATAGAGAATATACTTAAAACACCATGAACAAACACAATTACTTGGAAATAAAACTTAGTATACCAATCCACTATCATGAGGTAAACCCTAATTTCATGAACTGTCCACCAAAACCAAGAAAAGCACCCACAAGATCACTCTCCAAGAGGTGCACACAAGTACTCCATGATGAGTAAAAAAGAGAACAATATAAGATAACTTATTCTATATAAATGTGAGTTATTATTTGATAACGAGGGAGCTCTAAACTTCTTATATGAGGAAACCATAGCACTCCAAACCCCCTAAAAACATAAAATATCCATGATACAAGTTGGACAAGTAAAGGTTGACTCTTAAATATCCTCCAACATAAAGATAACATGAAAATACTTCAAAACATCCCCTCAAAAGTGACACATGTGAGTGTGAGAGTCTCTAAAGGCTATGTTTTCATGCTCTAGAAGGGTAAAGGTGCAAACATCATTAAATGTCACATATCTCACCCAAAAATTCACGTTTCATCACCATCATGTGCCAACTCATCATTAAAATGAATACCCCCATGCTAAGCCATCCCAACAAGCATCAAATCATGATGCCATCATCATAAATGAAACATCCAAGGTCTAAGGTGTGATGTCATAGGTGAAGAGGGCTGCATAACCTCTCTAAAGAGGTATACCATCATCTCCAAGTGCAACACCATATAATGATAAAAACCCTAAAATGCTCAAGGGTGCATTGTCTAAAATGTGGGGCTTTCTTCCCTCTATTGGTACATCATGATGTATCCACAACATCTTGTCTCATTTTTCCATAATAAAATGTCCTTGAATGACCATGTCAAGGTGCATCATGATTAAGCAAATTTCACAAATTTAGGTGAGATCAACAACCACAAGATATAGATCCATTATAATCATACAAACTAAGACACCACTTAATACAAGAGCCACATAAGGAATTGGCATTAGTTATCTTCTTCAAGCATCACACTAGCTCAAGAATTTATGCAATTTGCTAAGTTTGGGTATGGGAGGACCATCAAAAGACCCTATTAGGTGTGTTAGTACCCAGGTAGAGAGATAGTTCCCAGAAAACCCATTAAAGTGTAATTATAGTGATGATGCGGCATGGGGTTTACTTCATTGTTATGGGGTGATTGATATGAAAGGTAACCATGTTCCATAAATCTCCATAAGCACCTTTGTAGAGGGAGTGCTTGTTGTTTGAGATACCCATTATCTTTTCTCTCTCTCCTGTAATGATTGTTGACCATTCCTCTTCTATATAAACAAGTCTCCACACTCTTTTCCAATCATATTAGCTTCTTATGTCCTTGATTATGGGTGGAGTGTCCACTCGAAACGTTGGACATTTCGAAACCTCTCACATAGTTTTATCCAGAAAAAATGTATTCTATTATGAATAACTTTTTAAACCTACATTCTCATATTCAGGGAGTGGTATGTTATCCCTATCAAGACCTCCAATTAGTGCCCATGTTCCCTAAGAGTAATGACGCTGGACTAGGACACAAATGATGGCTATCAAGATGATACAAGGAGAACAACATAACTTTCCAAGATCATGATCCATTATTTGACTCCAACCCATGATCGTCACCTAAATGCCTAATGCATTAAATGTGACACTTATATGAAACAATGACTAGTGTACCTCATGTGTGTTGGACCACCATTATCAATTGAACCATGGTGATCAAGTGAAATAAGCCATGTTGGATGAGGGGGGAGGCATCTAAGGTGGTTGTTGTCTATGAAGAATATTAATCATCATCATCCTCGGAATCATTGTCTTCATTGCGTGCCATGAGACATGATCTCCTCTAGTTACCCCATAGGTTGTTGGGGGGGGGGTGTAACATTTATCTCTAACATCGGGACATGTGCTCACCATAGAGCACATGAGAACCTCAACTTCTCTAGTACTCCAAGACCTAAAACCAGTATCACTCTAAAACTCCTATTGCATTCTAACATAATACCATTAGCGAAGAAAGACATGGGGATGTTATCCACCCTAGTGTGAAAATATAAAACTAATGTGAGAAAAAAAATTTCCCATTTTCATCAATATGTCATTTTTTTTATATAACATGTATATGCTAAGTTAACATGGATGCATAATAAATCAATAAATAAATGAAAAAGGAAAATAAAAAAATCAAATGCAAGCACACAACATGACCTAATACTAACCTATGCTATTCTAAACCTAAGAAGTTAGGTTCCTTCTGCATAATAGGGCTTGACAAGGGATCCTTTAATAGGTAAGAATAGTCTCCTTCCCCCTAGTGTAGTCAAATAAAAATATTTAGTCTCGTAATTATTTTTGTTCTGGTAGGGGCCAAGCCATAAGCTATCAAACTTCTTGTGCATACCGGACTTCTCTTTTATCTTGTCCCACCTAAGTACAAGTCGTTGTCTTCAAAATTCATTTGTCTTTCTTTATGATTAAACATTCCATTGATCCGCTCTTGATTCCTTTCCATTTGATCAAAATAACACCTCCTAGACTCTTCCAACTCTATAATTTGATCAATTCTTCCGGTAATGCCTCCTTATCAGTTGCAAATTGTTGCACAAATTGAAGGACATGTATTTAGAGGTTTATGTGAAACTTTTCTTCCAATCCATATTCCATCTCGAATGGGTTTTTGCCTATGGAAGTATTAGTCTTAATACATATTTCCCATAGAGCATATTTAATCTTACTATCCCAACCCTTCTTTTTTTCACCTACAATCTTCTTGACAATGTTCGTCAAATTCCATTTTCTATATTCTACCAATTCATTTCCCTAGGGATAATAATTGGATGAGTGAGATAGAACAATCCCAAACTTGAAGCAAAATTATACTAAATCCAAAGAGATAAACGTCTTTGTGTTATCAGTAGTGATCTTAGCAGGGTCACCATACCTTGTGATTATTATATCCTCAAGGAAATTCATAATGAATTCCTCGGTTTCCCTTTTCATTGGGATAGCTTCTACCCATCTAGTGAAATAGTTTATACTAGTTTAAACCTAATGATAATTATTGTTGGAGTTATCTTTGAATTCACCAATGAATTCTAAACCCCGTTGTTGAAAAGGTGCTTAAAGAACATTTCATTTCAAAGGAAAAGCAGGAAATTATTGTTTCCCTGAGAAGAATTCACAAGGTTGGAAGGGCCTGACATATCATTGAGTATCAGTGAACAATGTAGGCCAATAGTAACCATCTCACAAAATCTTATGGGCGGTGGTGCAGGAAACAAAATAACCACCACAATATCATGAATGGAGTTCCTTAATCAACTTGTCTACTTCATATTTTTTAACACACCTAAGGATTATTCCATCGATATTTTTCCATCCTAAACCATCTTGGGTTACGAAATAATTCATGGATTTCAATATCAAGGCTCTTCTTTTATGGTCTACTAAGTGATCAATGCATGTTAGAGTCTTCAAGTAATATACAATATTATAATACCACTCATCATGATCTAATTCACTTAAGACCACATTGACTTGGTTGGCCTCGGCCATCCTTATGGCCTCTTAATTACTCTTAGTCAACATATTAGATAAACCATGTCCCTTTATGATCTTAGTAGGTTTGAGGTCCAATTCATGTTCTTCTATTTTTGACACCGATTTCCCTTTGGTTCGAAGGCAATCTCGTTGGGAAAGAACATCCTTCACAACGAGATATGAAACATATGATTTGATATTCTTATATCCAACATAGCTTCTAAAATGATTCAAGTATTTGATAACGACATAAGCTTGCTTCTCATTGATTGAATAATTTAGTTCAACATCCCTAAGGGTGTTACTCATGAAGGCATTAGGTTGTTCATAATCATCTTCTTTTTCTTTGTAAAATCACCCCGACAATAGTGTCCTCATAAGAAAAAGAAAATATTATAACGTCTCTAGAATAGTTGAGGCTAATGAGGACAAGTGCCACAGTAATTTCTTCCTTGATATCTTCAAAGAGTACTATCATCCCATTTGAGCAAGGCATCTTTCTTTAGTAAGAGATCCATATTTTTAACCTTTTCAAAAAATTTGGAATAAATATCCTTATAAAGTTACTCTTGCCAAAGAATGATTGCAAAGTCTTCTTATTGCTTAGGGGAGGGATTTTATTTATGGACTTGATTATTGCAGGATCAATATATTTCAATCCTTAGAGACAATCTGACCTAATAAATTCCCATTATCAATACTGAAAAATGATTTATTGGGGTTTAGGGAAATACCATACTTTTTGCATCTTTTAAAAAATTTCCTAAGGTGTGAAATGTGTACATTTCTTTCCTTAGAAACAATTGTCAAATCATCTTGATATATCTCTATGATTTTACCTATCAAGTATTTAAAGGAAAAATCCATTGCTCTTTGAAAAGTAGATTTAGCATCCATAAGGGCAAAGGGAATTCTCAAATTCATGAAATTTCCCCATGGGGTGCTCAAGACAATTTAAAGTTGATCCTCCTTCTTCACTAGCACTTGGTTGTATGTTGAAAAAACATGTAGCATGGACATAATTCCTGCACCAATTATCCTTTGCAACAAGTGTTCCATGTTTGGAAGAGGGTAGTTGTTTTTTGGAGATAATTGAATAATATTCTTAAAGTATACACACAAGAAAATTTCTCCACTCTTCTTATGGACTACTACCAAATTAGCTATCTAGGAAGAAGATATGATAGGGGATATAATCTTGGAATCAACCATGTTTTGGAGTTCCTTCTAGATTTGGGGATCCAAATTAGGGTTAATGTGCCATATTTTTTGTCTAAATGGTTTGGATCCTTCCTTGAGAGGAATATCATGCTAGATAAAGTCTCATTTATAAGCCTTAAAATCATCTCACAACTAAGAATAAAAGTCTCTATACTCTTGGATAAGGATTATTATGGATTCTCTGTCCGAGAGAGTGGTTCATTTTCCTATCTTGACCATTCTAGGATTATTTTTTGAACCAAGGTTGAATTCAAAAGCTTCATTAAATTGAACAACAACAGGTTTTACCTTATACATGTCATGCTTATCATACATCCATTCTAAAGGAACAACTACCTTGGTAAGAGTGTCATTTGGCAAGTCTTAAATCTCAAGTTCATGGATTTAGCTAGGACATTGATTTGGCTATCTGGAAACTCCTTCATGCTATGTGTGACGCCGCCAAGGGTCATTCCCAAGTCCAACCTTGGAATCTCATTGATGTGCAACATTGTGGTGGTTCTCCCTTGGTAGCTTGACTCAACCAAAGGATACTTCACTTGGACTACGCCTATTCACATAGTGCATACCCATACTTTGTTCTAGGCTATGGGTGAGTCACATCCTTAATCTATGCAACTCAGTTGTATACTTAGACAATTGTTAACTTAGTTTAACACGTAGTAAATTTGGAATACAATAGAAAACATGTGAAACAAAAGAGACGTATAATAATTTCGGGCAACATGAACTGTGCCTAACACCCAACTTTGTTTATTATACAAAGATAAATATTTACAAAGAGGACATTATTGTCCCAATTAAAAGAATGAGTAGAGTCTCATGAATCCACCTTACATAACAGAACTTTCCAAATCTTCAATTTCATCTCACCTAGACTCCCCTTTGATGTTCCTCCTTGCCTCAGCCTGAGGTGTGCCCCTCTGTTAGGAACCAAATATCAATATAGCATAGAAAAACCTCAGAATAAGTACTCAACACCTTGAAAAAGAGAGAAATTTAGATAATAAGCCTCTTCAAGGGGGAAACCTCCTTATGCCCACATAAATGTCCAAATACCAGATGATTCCAAATGAAAATGTCTCCTTGGTATATATAGGAGACTAGGAGGTATAATTACAACTAATGGAATAAAGCCGACATAAATAAAATAGCATTACTAATGTAATATGACCCAATTAAGGGGTAATGAGCCACTATTTAGGTCTTAACATGCCCCTCCCCTTGAGACAAGTGTTGG
>ML784442.1:248645-259096 GCA_009831015.1 Picea engelmannii
CAAAACAAAACAAAAACTAAACTTATCTTTATTAAAATAACCAGGAAAGATATACCAAATCCTCTTTTATTTTTTGGAATATCAAAATAAAGAGTAATTCAATGTCATCTATAATAATTATTTGAAATTCAATATAACTCAAACCTAATTCAATATAACTCAAAAATAATTATTTGAAATTCAATATAATTCAAACCTAATTCAATATAACTCAAACCTAAATCTTAGTAGAATTAAAAATCTTTTATGACAAACTTAACCTTAAAATAATTTGTTGAAATCAATTAAACTAACAGACTAAATTTAAATTTAACATAGAAATACGTTCACATTAACAAATAAATTAAGTTAATATAACAATTAAAGGTTGCTTGAATGTTTACAATATGGAAGGAATAATTTCGATATGTGTTCCATCTTTAACAAAATCTTCATTGAATGATGAATTTTGGGAATATAATACATCACCATTATTTTATCAAACTCCCTTTTTACTGAGCACACCTTGTACGAATCTTAACCAAGCCCTGCAAGTGTCATAAACTTAACTTGTCAGGAAAGGTGGGAATTCCATTGGCTATACCATGTTGGATCCATGGAGCACTAGGAAACTTGGAGAATCTTTCCTCCTTTGTGCACACTTATCCTACAGAATCTTTCCCCCTTTGTATAAACAGATTATCCCTGGATTGCACTCTTGTAATCATTTGTTTAACTGGCATGATGGTACCTAAGCAAAACAACTCCTATCTAACTAACATTTGATTTTACAAGTCCTAACCCAGGTTCAAATGCAGATGAGATAAGATCAAATGAATTGATTAAACATTACAACTCATTGATTTTTTATCATTAGATTAAAAATATTGACTTTGTCTTAAAAACAACTATCCAATTTTTTTATTATTATTATATTCTAATATTAATATATATATATATATATATATGTATATTTTTATTATTATATTAAAAAACACAAAAATAAAATCATTATCCATTGACCAATAAGGAGATAACTTGTATTAACATAATGATTCAATTGGGCGAGTTCACAATCTCCAAGTATGTATTCACATCATATTTTGTGTTTTCCTTTTTAATGATTATGATTTATGTGATGTATTATAAGATATTATTATATTGACATATTTTTAATGATGTAATTCTGTTTTATATTTATTGGTTTTATTGTTTTCAAGGTTTTTGGAAAGAATACATATATGATATATTGCATTTGGAATATGTTTGTTTGTATTTTATTTACCATGTGTCAAAGTATTAAAGTTACTTTTTACTCAATTTATTATATTTGATAGTGATTTATTCTCCATGATTGTAATGGAGATTTATTTATGTGGTATAAACAATTTCAAAATGTGAATGTTGATTAAGTAAATATACGCATTCATAACTAATCAATTATTATTTTAAAATGAAGTATTATGCTTTGTGGCTACTACCAATGACATAAGGATCATGTTATATTATGGTTTATACATTACAACAATTCAAACCTTTCAATTTATATAGATCCTAGGATAATAAGGTTTAGTTTTATGTTATTTTTTTTTTCTCTATAATTTGATGTTTCTTAAGAAAGCAAAAAATAATTAGAGATCCCATTAAAATATATGTGTGGAGCTTAGATATATGATTTCATATGTTTATTACTTATATAAAGAAAAAAAACAAGTCATTGTTTTTATTGAGATATATTTGTGGAGCTTGGATTTTTATGATTTTATTCGCATATCTTTTTGGTGTTTTGTCCTGTTTAGACTTTGAAGGTGTGGTAGAGGTTAATAATGAATAATGTTTTTGTGTTAAGACTACAGTTTGTAAACTCAATCTCAACTTTTCAGTGAAAATATATGTTTGTGAAGTTGAAGGTATTTGTTGCAATAAACCATCATTGAGTTATAATAATGAAAACATTTTCCATTTTGAATTATGACCTTTATTTAAATAGTGAATGGGAAATTGTTCCCATACACTTGCAATATGTTTTAAAATAAAGTTTAAAATAGGTAAATTTTTGCATCGCGCTAGTGAAATTGGAATTGAGGGATTGATGCAGTTTGATTTTGTATCAATGAAATTGAAGGACCGATACCTACTTTTGTGTTGATGTTTCAGTTTCTTTAATAATTCCTTCTCTGCATTTAAAAAAAAAAAATTGAAATGATCTCACTTACTATCACAATATTGACTAATCATATAATAATTCATTTTACAATTTTTTTTTTTAATTAAACTTAATTTTTTTTATTTTCATCTCTACATTGTAAATCCATTTTTAGTGTAACCACTAATTTTGATCAATAAAAAGTAAGTATTGTGAATTCATACTTTGTATAATGAAAACATTTTCCATTTTGAATTATGAACTTTATTTAAATAGTGAATGGGAAATTGTTCCCATACACTTGCAATATGTTTTAAAATAAAGTTTAAAATAGGTAAATTTTTGCATCGCGCTAGTGGAATTGAGGGATTGATGCAGTTTGATTTTGTATCAATAGAATTGAAGGACCGATGCCTACTTTTGTGTTGATGTTTCAGTTTCTTTAGTAATTCCTTCTCTACATTTAAAAAAAAAAATTGAAATGATCTCACTTACTATCACAATATTGACTAATCATATAATAATTCATTTTACAATTTTATTTTTTTAATTAAACTTATTTTATTTTTTTTCATATATACATTGTAAATCCATTTTTAGTGTAACCAATAATTTTGATCAATAAAAAGTAAGTATTGTGGATTCATAAGTAAGTATTGTGGATTCATACTTTGTATATTTATAGAAGGTTGTTGACACGTGCTTTTCTCTGGAAGACATAATTTGAAACCATAAATGTGTTTTAATCAAGTTACTAAAGGAAAAATAAATAGAAGTGGGTTTATAAACTTAAATGAAAGTGCATAGGTTATCGTTACTCTCAAGAAATAGTCTCATTGTTTAATCGATTTGTAGCCTCAAAGTACCCTATAAATGTGATATTGACTAGTAGCATTTAATATTGGTCAACATCATTGAGTGTGAGATAAGTATTGTACTATTTCTTAACAAGTAATATTAAAACAAATAAATTAATTAGATGTACTTATATATCGATTATTAAGATCATGTTCATGGTTATGAAGAGCGTGAGAGTAAGGAAGATTAATATTAGTGAAATGGCACAGAAAAATGTATGATGGTCAAAATGTATGATGGTCAAGGTGGCTTGTGAGTCAAGTTCAATTTTTATCAAGCATAAGTCAACTCTCCATTTTTTGTTGTGTTAACATATTTCTATATTACCAAAGCTTGGCGCTTCCACAAACAAGATACAACCCTTGAAATTTAAACAATTTGTCAATGGTGTACATGAACTGCATAGAACATTGACATTAGTGTGATACCACCCCTACATGCTGCTACAAATTCCAAAGTTGATGTCATTCCTACAAACCAATGGAAACATAGAAAAAACCATTAAAAAAATTAAACAAAAATATAAAAAAATAAACTATAGAAAAATTGTAGGAAGTGGAATAAAGTGCATTTTGGTACGGATCGATTGATAGTTTCAACCTGTTAGACATAACTAAGTATACTTAGCAACAATATAACAATTGTGCATAATGCAACACTACACGTTCAACATTATATGAATAATAATTTAAGAGTGAATGGCATTCGATATCATCATATTCATTAACAACAATATTTGAGTACATCTCATACTGTCAGCCATAATAGAAACACTCTAAACCAAAGAGAATTTCCCTCATCATACATGAGCGCACATCATAAGAACACGATAGGGACCCTAGGAGTTGAATAACCATTAACGATCACATATACTTACAACAACAACTCAATAATGAACTAGTTGTTGATTTTTCAAGTACAATAGATAATAGTACTTTTATTTCCGAATATTGGTAATTACTTCAAATGATATTATTCTTCTTTACACTTTTATTTTATCATTAAGAAATTACACTTCAGAGATTCAACGAAACAAATATAGTGCAATAGTAAAAGAATAGAACAACAGAGATCACTTGAAGACACAGTGGTTTATCCTGGTCACCTCCTCCAAGTCAAACCCTAGACTTTTGATTAGTAGCAACATAATAAACTTGGCCCAATAGCTTTGCCCTTCAATAGAAGCAACAGAAAATAATCGCACGTGCGAACTAGGACAAAGAGAAACCTCGCATGTGTGAACAATGGCAAGAGAGAGAGAGGACAGAACAAATAGATCACCAGGAAGCTCACTAAAGATTCCCAAGAACGTTCGCTATCTTTCTTCCAGTAGATTGCATGAGAAAGAAAGAGATGTGTTGAGTGAGTAAAATGAGCCAAATCGTTACTTATTTAAATTGGAGAAGTGACCTTTCAAGAGGCACCTTTTCATGAGGTGACTTTTAGCGTTTACATATAATTATTTTCCTTTTTCTTTACATAAATAATAATTTCATTTTTCACTTTACAAAATACATTATGAAGACCGACCATAGTTACAATTTCAACACTCCCTCTTAACTAGGGAGGTATCCATAACAACTAGCTAAATGTATTCAAGTTGACCAATTTTATCTAATGAAAAATTACATCAAATATATCATGACATATCATCAACTACATCATATTTGAACCATAATTCATCTGGCATGGTGCACATCAAGTCATATCATCCATTGTATCATCTCTAAGCCGTACTAGCATGATGTGAATGCATCATATCTAAGTTGTACTAGCATGATGTGGAGCATCATATACATCATCTCTAAGTTGTACTAGCATGATGTGGAGTATCATATACATCATCTCTAAGTTGTACTATCATGATGCTTCTGCATCATATCTGAGTTGTACGAGCATGATGTATATCATTTCATCTGCATCATCTCTAAGTTGTACTAGCATGATGCTACTACATCATATCTAAGTTGTACTAGCATGATTCGACTTTGGACATCTGTATCATATCTAAGTTGTAATAGCATGATGCAAAAGCATTGCATCTAAGTTGTACTAGCATGATACATATCAACACTCCCTTTCAACCAAGGGAGAAATCTCCACAAGTCCCAACTTGTCCCTGAAGTATACAAACTTCCCTTTGGATAAGGGCTTTGTCAAAATATTCGTTATCTACTCATTGGTGGAGATATACTAGAGTTTTACTTCTCCCTTATGGACTCAATCACATATGTAATAATACTTGATCTCAATGTGCTTCGACTTGTCATGGAACATCTAATTCTTTGAAAGATTCACACAACTTTGATTGTCACAGAATATCACGGTCGAAACCGACACTTGATCAAATAGTCCAGAAATAAACTTACAGAGCCATACTGTTTGTGTACAAGCATCACATGTTGCAATGTACTCTGCCTTTGCAATGTTGAGTGCCATAGACTTTTGTTTCCTGCTAATCCAAGATATCATGGTTGAGCCCAAACTGAAGCAGGTACCTGAGGTACTCTTTCTGTCATCTGCACTCCCTGCCCAATCAAAGTGTGTATATCCCTACAACTATACATCACTATTTGAGACATATCTCAAACCATAATTACGTGTCCCATGTAAGTATCTCAAGATATGTTTTGTATCTATCCAATGCTCATGTCTAAGCTCCACCTGGAACTGGCTCAATGTGTTTACAACAAAGCATATGTTTGGCCTAGTATTCACAAAATAAATCAATGAGCCAATCAATTTTCTATACATGGACGAATGAACCATTTCAAAGTTTGAGTCTCTCAACTTTTTCAAACTAACCATGGATTTGCAATCCATCATCCCAAACGTATGAAGGATCTTTATTGCATACTTCCCTTGACCTAGGAATATTTCACCAGGATTTTTCCATAACTCCAGTCCCAAGTAATAATGCATGAGGCCAAGATCATTCATATCAAATTTTGAAGCTAAATCCCTCTTACACTGAATGATGAGAGGCTCTACACTTGTCAAAAATAAGTCATCAACATATAACAACAAAATCACAGATGCATCGTTCACAACTTTGTAGTATAGGTTTGGATCAACATAGATCTTCGAAAAACCAAGTCTTGTTAAGTAACTGTTGATCCATGTGTACCAAGATCTTGGAGCTTGCTTGAGACCATACAAGGACTTTTTTCAGTCTACAAACTGAGAATCCCTAGAGTGAACCTCAAATCCTTGAGGTTGCTCTATGTACACTTTGTCTTCAATCACTCCATTTATAAATTTGGTCTTCACATCCATTTGAAGTAGACTCCATCCACTGGAGGCTACAAGAGAGATAATAGATTTGATGGAAGTGTATATCACAATAAGGGGAAAATGTCTCATCATAATCTTCTCCCACTTTCTGGGAAAACACTCTAGCCAAGAACCTTGCCTTGTATTTATCAATGCTTCCATCCACCACATGCTTAATCTTATATATTCATTTTGAAGTCACCACAAAATTCCCTTCAGGCCTTGGCACTATTTCCCACACATCATTCTTCATGCTGGATTGGTTCTCTTCCATCATGGCTTCCTTACATTCTTTCTATGTGAAAATCTCTTCAAATGTGGAAGGTTCTTCGTTCACGAGTTTTTTCATTAGTGCCGCATAATAAGAGAACCTCTTGGGTTTCTTACTTTCCCTGAAGGCACCACTTGGAGCTTTATGTCCTTCTGCTTCTTGCAAGGTGGATGTGATCCAAGTTGGTCTCTTTCTGATCTTTGGGGAAACAACTGGCTTCTCAGGTTTAAGTGGTTTTTCTTGTTCATCATCAAGATGTTTAGGAGGGCATGTACTTTCCTCCTTGGGTTCTCCATGTTCCTCTTCCTCGTCGGAGTCCATGGAATATTCTATGTATTTCTAGTAAGCAATATTTTCATCAAAAGTTTCATCTTGACTGACTTCAACCTTTTTCTGACCTGGAACATATATTCTGTAATTTTTTTATGATTCACTATATCCAACGAAAATACCCTTCTTTCCTGAAGGTTCCAACTTCTTTCTCTTGTCTTTGGGAACATGGATGTAAACATGAGCCAAATATTCTTAAGTGTTCCACACATGGTTTATTTCCAGAGAATGCTTCTTCTGGAGTTTTGTCCTTCAATATTCGGTGAGGAATTTTATTCTGTACATATATAGTTGTCATTGTTGTTTCACCCCATATAAACATGGACAAGTTTTGATCATTCAACATAGCTTTGACAGATTCTTCGATAGACTCGTTCTTCCTTTATGATATGCCACTCCGTTGAGGATTATGATGAACAATCAACTCCCTCTTAATTCCAACAACTTTATAGAAAGAAACTATCTCCTTGAAGCTATATTCTCCTCCATTATCATACCTTAGTGTCTTTATCTTATTTACTGTCAATTTTTCAACTTTTACCTTGAATTCCTTAAACTTTTCAAACACTTCATATTTTGTTTTCAACAGGTTAAGCCAAGTCTTGCATGAGAAGTCATCAATGAATATCACATAATAAAGAGAACCTCCTAGTCACTTTACCGACATAGGTCCACATACATTTGAGTGCATTAGATTTAAGATTTCCTTAGATATGTTCTCATTGCTTGGGAATGGCTTATTCACATTCTTCCCAAGTGCACAACCTATGCATACTCCTTCATGTGTTGGCTGCAATTTTGGTACCCCATCCACCATCTGATTCAGGGATGGTAATGCTTGATAGTGAATGTGTGCATACATTCTATTCCATAGTTCGCTAGGATTAACTTCTTCATGAACAATAGCTCGAGTGCTTTGTCCTAACATCTTGTAGAGTCTTCCATCATAAATCTCGATAACTAGATAGAATTATCTATGCTAGATCCCTTAGACCAAGTACTTTTCCATCCATAAAATTAACTATCCTTTCACCTTTATCTTCTAGACATGAAATGGAGACTAAGTTTTTCTTAAAACCAGGTACATATATGACATTTCTAATATGGACATTGTTTCCTAATTCCAATTCAATAGAGGCTTTTCCAATCCCCTTGACTGCATAGGAATTCTTGTCTCCAAGCTCCACTCTATGAGAGGCATTCTTTTCCTTTGTGCTTGAGAGATTTTCCCATTCACCTTTCATGTGCCTAGAAGCACCACTATCAATCAACCACATTTCATATTCTTCTTTAAAGGATCTTGCAAAGGCCGAATAGTAGAAGAAATATGTTTCGTCATGCTTAGCCTTCTTTGATGGTTCTTCTTCTTTCACATTATTAGTCGTCGCATTATGTTTTCCCTTTCTTTTCTTTGACATTTCAGGACAATTCCTCTTGTAGTGGCTATACTTATGGCAACCAAAGCATTGTACTTTTGATATATATTTATGATTGGAGTTCCTTCCTGAATTCTTATTCCAAAACCCAAATTTATATCATTCTCCTTGAACTTCCCTTTTTCTGCAATGATCCAATTTTCTTTTTCTTGTTCTAGATTTATCCGAGGTTCCACAATGTTCCCTTTCACGATATCCAAGACTTTGTTCTTGGCAAGAATAAGATCTCTCCTTGTCTTCCATGCAATGAAGTTATAAGATCCCTCTAACTTGTTCTCAAACTTCATTCTGTGGAGATTGTTGTACGATTTCAAGAGGAGTTTCTTGATAGAAGGGTTTTTCTAGATCTCTTTTTTTTTTTGGAAAAGCACTGACGTTCTAGATCTTTTCACCAAATCACTGATACCATGTTGATTTTTCAAGTGCAATAGATAATAGTACTTTTATTTATGAATACTGGTAATTACTTCGGATGATATTATTCTTCTTTACACTTTTATTTTATCATTAAGCAATTACACTTCATAAATTCAACGAAACAAATACAATGCAATAGTAGAACAATAGAAAAAAAAAGATAACGTGAAGACACAATGGTTTATCTTGGCCCCCTCCTCCAAGTTAAACCCTAGACTTCTGATTAGTAGAAACAGAATAAACTTGGCCCAACAGCTTCATCCTTCAATAGCAACATAAAAGACTCGCACGTGCGAACTAAGATAGAGAGAACCCTTGCACGTGTGAACAATGGCAAGAGAGAGAGAGAGAGAAGGCAGAACAAATAGATCACCAAGAATCTCGCTAAAGATGCCCGAGAACCTTCACTATCTTTCTTCCAGTAGCTTGCATGAGAGAGAAAGAGATGTGTTGAGTGAGTAAAATGAGTCAAATTGTTACTTATTTAAATTGGAGAATTGACCTTTCAAGTGAAACCTTTTCATGAGGTGACTTTTAACTTTTACATATAATAATTTTTCTTTTTCTTTACATAAATAATAACTTCCTTTTTTACTTTACAAAATACATTATGAAGACCGACCATAGTTACAATTTCAACACTAGTATAGTGGTTGATTGGTTGTGGGGTGAATATGTTTTTTGCTTGACCTTTCCTCCTTCTTTAAGAAAAACTTAAAAAAATATAATCGACAATACTATAGAATACCCATTTTACATGCCTTTCTAGAAAATGCCCAATACCAAGTCAGATATGCCTAACATCTGTGTATCTTGGAAATATGTTTACGACATAAATACCTCATTAATTCACCAACTCAATAATGAACTTTTTACAATGACCTCAAGAGTCTTATAACTAGTTTGAACTAGAAGAAAAATGACTACAAAAATGGACAATTGCGATCCACTAATAGAAACATAAGCCACCATCATATATAATTTGTTGAGTGCATGTAGACAATGCATACATACTTTATAAACCTGAACAATGAGCATGATCACTCCAAATATACAAACACTAGCCACATCAAGTCCCGAGTGCATTTCATTCCATTGAATTATTTCAATCACCAATGCTATCATAACAAATTACCAAGCTCGAAATGTATTATATTTGTCAAAACATTATTTTATTTTAGAAAACTGAAGCAATTTATGTTGAATCATAAAAATGTATAACAACAAAGTTGTAGATCTCTTCAACATATTTTCAATGTTCTAATGAGATTCCAAAACATATGTTTGAGATAAAATATATATATATATATATATATATATATATATATATATATATGACAAAATTATAAAATATTTTTTCATGTCAAAAAAATATCTTATTTTAGTAATTTGAAAACTATTAAAACTCAATGTAGAAAAAGTAAAAATGTATAACAACAAAGGTGTAATGGTGTAAAGAGTGTTGAAAACTAAGTTTGTGGAAAAAACCTATAATAAAATTGTCAACATTTTCATTAAATATCTAAAATAAAATACTTTTTAAGCTTATATATTTTCTTATATATTCAAAATATATTTAACAAAGCATTAAACAGGTCATGTGCATTTCCCACAATCTACAAATAATGAAGCCAACACTTTGATTTAATGGTTGATATCGAAGCATTGCTACGATAATAACTTATATTTAAATCAACTTAGTAACATAAAATTCTAATTATATGAATGAATTGAACAAGTT
>ML784442.1:265311-307358 GCA_009831015.1 Picea engelmannii
ATGGACGGTGACGGTTGATTTATTTTAACTGGTGGTTGGTTGAGATCAAGGTGATTCATTTTCGTTGATTTGGTTAAAGGATTTTGCGAACCACTCCTGATGTTTTTGCTTCCCTCTTTCGAGTGTGCCCTCCCTAGTGAGAAAATCTCTGGCGACCTTACTCTCCCGAAATGGTTGCTCCTACCAACCCTTCACAATGTTTATTCTTTTTGAAATTCCAGTTCCTGATGTGACCAAGTTAGTGCCTTTTTCAGTCGAGTTCGTCGTAATGTCCCTTTCCAAATAGGAACTCCAGAGAGGAGGCTTAATGGTCTAAACCGTCTCGTTAGACTATAGCCAGGGCCAAAGAGGGGTAAATAGGGTTACTAGAGGTCACTCTAGTCACAGGTGTTATATTTGGAAAGTGACATTGAGCTAAAAAGGGTTAAAAACGTTTTTAAGTCATTAT
Organism: Picea engelmannii; assembly: GCA_009831015.1. Classification (NCBI taxonomy): domain Eukaryota; kingdom Viridiplantae; phylum Streptophyta; class Pinopsida; order Pinales; family Pinaceae; genus Picea; species Picea engelmannii. The sequence goes on from ML784442.1 coordinate 265,760, forward strand.
GAGCTAAAAATAGAAGTCAACAATGAATTAGGGTTTCAACAGTGATTTAGGGTTTTGGAAGTCAACAATGAATTAGGGTTTCAACATGATTTAGGGTTTTGGAAGTCAACAATGAATTAGGGTTTCAACATGATTTAGGGTTTTGGAAAGCTATAAAGGAAGGGTCAGCGACCTAAGTCATTATTATGCAGATTATGACTTGTCATTGAGGAGAGGAGGCGCATCTTAGGAGAGATAGTTCAGTGGATTCTTGGAGGAAGACACCAGTGGCTAATTTCGATGTTGAGAGACACACCCTAGTCACCGAGAAGATCATTCAGGTCTTCCATCATTCTTCAACAACAGTTACACAGTGTTCAACAGCAAGGGCACATTCATCCAGAGTGAGGGCGCAACTTCTAAGAGGGTTTTAGTCGACTTATCCCATCCAGGGAGAATTCCAAGATTTCCCTCTGACCCATGTGAGAGGAGGGAAAGGAAAATATTTTGCCCAATTCCTCATCAGATTCCGATGGAGGAATCATCTGGGAAGCATTTTCCAGACTTGGATGTACGACACTTTTGGCGGGCACATTTGGGGTTCTAGAGCGAGCATAAGACCTGATTCAGGGAAACCCTTCTGACCCATTTCCTAGTAGACCAAGGTGGTCGTTTTGAGACATATCTCATTCGATTTCGACGGTGGAATCACTAGGATGCATTTTTCCAGAAGAGGAGGGGCGCATTCCCCTAGGGGTATCCATCCGGGGTCCAGAATCACCAGCAGAGGGGTCCGACAAATACTAGTACTGAGGACTAGAGAAGGGCACATCATTTGGGGCAGTTTCTAGGCCATTCCGAGAAGTATAGCTCCTAGGGTGAACTTTCCATACTTCCAGCAGTTATTGTCAGAGCTGCCATAGTCCCAACACATCCATTGAGTCCGTAGTGCTCCCATATTCCAGGTATTATCTTTTAGTTGCTTATTTGTATTCCAGATAAGATCCTTTGTCTGTTGATCTAGTCGAGTATTGTCAGTTTATTCAGCTGCATTCGACCATTTTGTAATCTTCAGAGATATCATAATACAAACTTTGCAGTCCTTTGTCACATTTATTATTTGTATGATCATTTATATGTTGTAAACCATTTATCCTACACACACATTAGCAACGTTTCCTAGACTAGCCAAGTCAGAAACATCACATCCGCCTTGGAAACTACCACTTGTTTCGTTGTATTTCCTGGTAAGGATTCTTATACGTCTGCAAGGTGAATCTTCAAGCCCGTGAACAACTACGTATAAAGCATGTTCATTCCTGTAGTGATACAGGGTCTCCATGTTGCGCGTAGAGCTCTGGGCTCACGCTCAGTTTGGCGCTATTCAATTGCATTGGTGGTCTCTTCACTGCACATTGAGCTCGGGGCTCATGATCATCCTTGGAGTTTTCATGTTTTGTTTTGGTGGCTTTCCTGTTGTATGCAGAGCACTAAACTCATGTGCAGGTAATGTTGGATGTCGGTTTGTATGCTGGTGCACTCCCCGAGGTTTATGAGCCTTACTACCTCGAAAAATATCATTCTTGTAGCAACGTTTAAGAATTATTTACCAATTTTCCCTTGCTACCTATATTAGTGCAGCGACCCCTCCCCACCTTTAGTGCGATTGGGATGTTGACCCAACGTTTTACTCGAGTATTGACAATAGGATTGAAGGCAATGGATTTGTATTGATGGTGTGGCAGTGATATAATTATTGGCAGAGATGGTAGGTTGAAAGAAATAAATAGTTGCAATGGCTGTTTTGGCGATGATTATAGTGGTAGCGATTTTATGGCAGTGATGTATTAGAGACATCAAATGTATATTGAACGAATTAAATAATTGTGTATATAACAATTTTATTGTTTTAATGATGAATATTGTGATTATCGATTTATAATAGCTTTAATTGTTTTTCTTTTTACAATAGTTTAATTGATTTAATTATGATTATGGCAATTATTCCTCTATAACAGTTTAATTGTTTTTGCATCAGTTTTAATAGTTTAATTGTGATTATTGCGATTATCGCTTACAACAATTGTAATTTCTTTTACAACAGGGAACTAAATAAGGACATGTTGAATTCACTGATGTTGTTTATGGAATCCTTGTTGAAAACTTGTAAACATCAGTTTATTATTTATAAGTTACTTCATTTCGTCATAATGTTTAAAGTGTGGTCCTTAAAAAGGGGAAGGTAAGGAAGCATGGTCTTATTTTAAAGGAATGTAGGGAAGTATTGTCATAATGTTTCATAGTATTTGAGGTTGGATGCATTGTGCTTGAATAGTCTTAGGATGGTAAAATGCTAATAAGATACATCTAGATAGTTGTAATTTTAACCCTGTATTATGTGTAGATTTCCTTGTGCCTTGTTTATCTTGATTGAATAGAGTGATCTCATTATAGTTTTTGTATAATGTATGTGAGTACAAGTTGGATTCGGGCAACGTTGGATTTTATGTTTTGGTTGAAGGTTTAGAGTTATTTATGTTTGCGCTTAGTTTCCTAGTGTGCTTGTCGCAATGTGGCGACATGATTCTTTAAGATTGGATCATTGCGCACCTTGATTAATAAGCGCATATGATAACCCGGCTTTGCATCATGTGCTTCCTGATGAGGATGATGTTGTTTATTGTAATGGATGTTTTGTACATTATACTGTAATGTTTTAATGTGATTTGTTTCTCGCTCGTCGTGCATTGATGTTGGTTGTGTTTGGTTGATCTGATGTTGTCCTTAGCTTAGTGGGATTGGTCTTGCTTGTGTCGGGCGAGATGTAGACACATCCTTGCTCCTCAGAACAGTCGCCAACCTTGAGACCTTAAATGGTCAAAATTGATGGAAACCTGGGCTTGAGTGTTGCTTATGTGTCCTGGAGGTCCTAACCATTGCAGGGTAGGTTAGGCAGGTAGTCATTTTTATTTTTCGTTTGATTGAATGTTGTTTGTTGCTTCAAGCTACATGATGTGCAATTATGCTCTTCTTTTATATTGTATGCTGTGCTAAAATTTATTCAACATGTTTTCATCCATTTGTGTCTCTATGACTTGTTGATGTTTGTTCTCTTGTTTAAAAGAAAAACAAAGAAAAAAAAGAAAAAAAAAAATTGTACGTCGTATCGTGTCGTAACGATCGGGGCCATTGCATATGGTATTAGAGACAGTTCGACCCACATCTTGGGATCACTACGAATTCAATTGATTAGATGCTTGAATATAAAATGCCTCTAATTAAATTGATTTGTATTTCGTGTAGGTAATCATGGTTAGAGGACGTCGCGGAGGAAGACAATGGGGTGCTAGGGGAGGAGATGTGACGACCCCAGTAGCATCCACAACCAAGGGGTCTAACCTCTAGGGAGAAGAACAAGTTGTCAGGCAGGAACATATAACAGTGGGTGATGTGGTTGGGATGATGAGGTTCTTTCAGAGGATGTCAGAGGCACTAATTAGGCGTCTAGATAGAGACAAGGCCAGGGCGCTGACACCTCCTGAGGGTCCACCGCACGCCCTGACCGATACTGGTAGCATTCACCATGAACTTGAGAAGGTCAAGTTTCTTGAGTTCTTTGCTTCCCTGGACGATGTTGTTGCTGAGGAATGGTTGGAGAATATGGTGCTATTGTTCACGACTATACCTCCAACATGAAGGTATGCATGGCAGTCTTTCAACTGAAGGGAAGCACTCTTCTATGGTGGAAGACCCTCCTATCACAATTGAACATGGCCGTTGAGGACGTGTCTTGGGAACTGTTCGAGGAACGGTTCCGGGAGAGGTATCTATCTGAGGAATTCATTGAGCTACGTTGGTATGCTCCCCACCTAAATACCAAGAAACTTAAGGTCAACAAGTTTGTGTTTGGCCTCAATGTCAGCATTCATGAAAAAGTGAGGATTTTGATGCCTCAAACCTTGCACGATGTTGTCTAGAAGGCCCTCATAGTTGAGGAGGAGATCATCAGTGGGGGTCAGAGCAGGACTCCAGCGAGACCAATAGGGCAGGCGACATATGGTGCGTAACACCACCAGACACTGGCTAGGCATCCACCAGGATATGGAGGCACTCCGAGAGGATCCACATTCACTACACCATGACGACCGACGCCTCGATAGAAGACTCCTTACAGAGGACCACAACACCAGTAGCAGTGTTGACCACAACAACAACAATTTAGGCCTATTAAGCAAAATAGACCAGGGTTCTAGGCCGGTGGGTTGTCAACTTCTACTTCAGGTACCAGGAGCACTGGACCGAAGACTGGGTGTTGGACATGTGGAGAGCCACATTACCAGTGTGACTGCCCAGTTGAGAGGGCCAAAGCAGCCGGATCAGTCGGACCCACTACCGTGGGAGATTTAGGCAAGGCCCATCGAATTCATGCAGCAGTGAATAACCTCCAGGAAGAACACCAGTCTACTGTTCTCGAGACATCAGGCACCATCATTGACCAGACTCTTAGTATTTTGATAGATCCAGGTGTTACAAAGAGTTTTATTTATGGTGCAACACTAAGAAGAATTGAGGTAAAGGCAATCAAACAGGATGAGTCTAGCTTTGTAGAAATGGCTTCAGGAGCCAAACAAAAGGTTGGATTAAAGGTTACGAGATATAGCCTCAACTTGGGAGAGTTTGTCACAAGGGCCAACCTATATGTCACGATCTTAGGGTCTTATGATGTCATGATCGGTATGGACTGGTTGGAATCGCATGAGGCGATACTCAACTGTAAGAAAAAATAATTGAACTTGGTCAATGATGAGGGACAGAGACGCGTGATTGTAGGTAGGAACTAGGGAGCTTCCCTAAGGTTCATCTCTTCCCTACAACTATGGTAGAGAATACACAAGGGATATAAGATTTATGTGATCCTTGCGTTAAACGAAAAAGGCATGGCAGATGGACTGGAGAACCTTCTGGTAGTACGAGAGTTTGCAGACGTCTCCCAGAGGAGTTACCAGGGTTTCCACCTAAGAGGGAGTTGGAATTTACCATCGACCTAAAACCAGGAACAAAACCGATAGCAAGAACGCCTTATCGGATGTTGACCTCAGAGTTACAGGAGTTGAAAATGTAACTTAAGGAGTTTTTGGACCTAAGACTTATATGTCAAAGTGTGTCGCCATGGGGTGCACCTATTATTTTCATACGAAATAAGGATGGATCATGGAGACTTTGCATTGACTACCGTTAATTAAACAAGGCCACGATCAAGAACCATTATTCGTTGCCAAGGATAGACGATCTATTTGATCAAATGAAAGGCACGACGATGTTTTCAAATATCAACTTGAGATCATGGTATCACCAGTTACAGATCAAGGAGGAAGACATTCCTAAGACTGCCTTTAAGACAAGGTTTGGACATTACAAGTTTACTATTTTACCATTTGGATTGAAAAATGCCCCAGGGGTATTTATGAGATTGATAAACGGGGAGTTCCACGAATACTTGGACAAGTTTGTTCAAGTGTTCATTAATGATATTTTGATATATTCACAGACGATGGAGGAGCATGACAAGCACCTGTGCTTGGTACTACAGTGTCCGCGAGAGAACAAATTGTTTGGGAAACTATCAAAATGCTCGTTTTATCAATCAAAGATTCATTATTTAGGGTATGTCATCTCCGATGAAGGCATTGTTGTGGATCAAGCAAAGGTTGAGGATGTTATGGAATGGCCTGTGCCGACAAATGTCCCAGAAGTGTGTAGCTTCATGGGTTTAGAAGGATATTATCGATGGTTCGTCGAGGGTTTTTTGAAGATAGAAAATCCGATTACAGAATTGTAGAAGAAGAGAAAGAAGTTTGTTTGGACCGAGAAATGAGTGGAAGAATTTCAAAGGCTCAAGGAGCTGTTGATGAAAACGCTGATACTAAAGGTCCCTGACATGAACGAGGAATTCTTGGTATGCACTGACGCATCCAAGGAAGGCTTAGGTAGAGTCTTGATGCAAGACGGTTGAGTGATCGCTTACATATCGAGAAAGTTGAGAAGGCATGAGGAGAACTATGAGACAGACAATTTGGAGTTGTTAGCCATTGTGTATGCCTTGAGAGTATGGAGACACCACTGTGGGTTACAACACATCTTTATGAAAAGCGACTTGAACGCGTGACAAAGGCGTTGGTCGGAATTGCTTAGCGAGTACGATTTCAATATTACCTACATAAAAGGAACAGTGAACAGAGTGGTTGATGCATTGAGTCAGTGGCCATGCATATTTTGGGTGATGCCTCTTCAAATGAATCTATGTGAAAAGATTCTAACTCTACAACACAACGATGACTGGTATAAAGAGGTTAAGGAATTTATCAGACAAAACACCATGATGGTACCAAAGTTTGAGGGATTTACTATGGACAACGATGGATTATTGAGATTTAATAATTGGATTTACGTACCTCCCAACGACGAGTTGAGGAGTGTGATCTTAAATGAAGATCATAGAGCAATGTACATGGATCACTCGAGAGTCACGAAGATAAGGGAAGACCTTAAACCCTTGTTATTCTGGAAAGGAATGAAGGCGAACATAGTCAACTACGTGGCAAGATGTCTAGAATGTCAGCAAGTGAAGGATGAACATAGACATCCGTCAGGATTACTACAGCCACACACCATTCCAGAATAGAAATGGGAGGTCATTTCGATGGATTTCATTGTTGGATTTCCAATCATGGCAAGGAGACATGGCTCGATTTTTGTAGTAGTCGACACTTTGATGAAGAGTGCTCATTTTATTCCTGTGCGTATGACGTATCAGGAACCTGACATAGCTAGTGTTTTCATCAGCGAGATAGTGAGGCTGCATGGCGTGCCTAAGAGGATTATATCCAATCAAGGGTATTTGTTTACAGGATGATTTTGGACTAGTTTCCAAGAGGCCTTGGGAATCCAAATTAGCTTTAGTACCGCATATCACCCAGAGAAAGACGGGAAGATTGAATGAACCAACCAAATATTGGAGGATATGTTGCGTATGTACGTGATGGACTAACATAAGCATTGGGAAAAATTATTTCCACTGATATAATGTTCTTATAACAACATTTATCAAAAAAACATTAAGATGGGACCATTCAAGTGTCTTTACAGGCGACCGTGTTGAATGCCTTTGACTTGGGATCGACTTGAGGATAGGGTCCTGGTGGGACCAGAAGCGATACAAGAAATGGAAGATCAAATGCAAACCATAAGACAAAGGATCAAGGAGGTGCAGGATCAACATAAGAGTTACGTCGATGGGCATCGTGTCGACCGTGGTTATGAAGTTGGCGATCGAGTCTTCTTGCGGGTGAAACCGCACAAGAGTTCAATCAAGTTTGGAAAGGGTGTTAAAATCTCTCCTAGGTTCATGGGACCCTTTGAGGTTGTGGAAAGGAAGGGACATGTGGCCTATCGACTAGCCTTGTGTGATTCTTTGAGGCATATGCACGATATTTTTCACGTATCTATTTTGAGACATTATGTTAGTGATCCTACACATGTGATTGACATGATTTCCTTGTAGGTATCAGACGAGGGTGTGCTCACAACAGATCTAATTTTCATTCTGGACCATTGCATTCGACAACTATGACATCAAACAGTAGATCAAGTCAAGGTCCAGTGGAACAACTATAGTCTGCACTCAACGACCTGGGAGGACGCATATGATATGCATCAACAACTTCCATTTTTGTTTGATAGATAGACATATAGATATTGTGAAATACTTTATTCAACACTTCTATACTGTGAAACTTTGGGACAAAGTTTAAAACAAGAGGGGGTGTATGTAACATCCTACTCTTGCACACACTGATTGAACTTATTCTTTGAGGACACTTGCGTGCAAGTGATTTGGTTCATTATATGACTGACTGTTTTAATTATGGATTATGATGATGTTGTGGATCTAATGATATGTTACTTTGTTATATTTATATCGACGAGTGATATTGACTGGTTTTTCCTAAGTGTGCAGGACTCTAGACCGTTTTAGGATGCCAATGGCATCAATGGACTTCCTTGGACTCCGGATCGAGTAAGGGAGTGGCTTGTTATGGTTTGAATGTTTTTGATATTACATATGTGGAATATGACTAGTATATTATGATATTGATTGTTATCACTGACACGTTTCGTTGATGTATGCAGGCTGGCGATATATTTCTAACCAAACTCACATTAGGAGTAAAAGGGTCATGCATGATAAATAGAGATATTGAGGGAGAGGTGTGGAAACAATCCTGCCACAACCTACTAGCACTCCCACCGTGGCTTGAACTATAGGTTAACGATTACCTATTTCGGGAGATCCACGATGTTGTGAGGGAAGACTGTGATAGTTGCTCACGATGATTCTATGGGTCGCGCAATAAGGCAGGGTCCTTATTCCTTAGAGGCTCGTAGTCTCCCGCAAGGTCACCTGACGGAGTATTGACTCTAGGGGTTTGACATCTACCAAAATCAGTCAAAAGGTGAGTGGCACCCTTGGAGCATGTAGTGCATCTTGAAGGGGACGTCGTGCAAATAAAACATGAATGTAGGCGAGTGCACACTTGGAGCACGTAGTGCGTCTTGAAGGGCATGTCACGATTATTTTTAACACTGATAAGTTATTGAACTTAATACCTATAAAACTATGCCTCCTTAGGTCTTGGCTAGCCTTAAAATGAATGTTGCATGAGTAAAAATTTATAGCCATAAATTCTCTTAAAAACGTTTGTCGAGCCTAGTGAATTTAAAATCCTAGGTCTAAGTAGGACTTGTGAACAAAAAGAAAGGGGAGGGGGGGGGAGGCTTTTAACAAAGGGGGGATGAAGAAAATTCAATCATAAATAATAAAGTTAAAATTTTAATGGAGGATAAAATATTTGAAAGATTATTGTTGGCCTAGTAGAAACTTGCTAATTCGGAACTTAGACAAAAGGGGAAACTTAAAGAAAAAGAGGAATGTGTAACATAGTAGGGAATCTAGTCTTGGAACTTTCTAATTATGAACTCAACTAGGATTTAAGAAAGGCGTCAGTCATTAAAGGAATGTAGGGGAATAAAGGGACATTGAGGAGCATTTATAGGAATTCTTTTAGGTGGGTGAGGGAAATAGGCAAATTAAATTAATTAATTAATTGAGTTTCTGGTGCAACTAAGGGATCTGGTGACATGTGTACGGGGGAGGTTTATCCTAATTAAATTTCAATAAACATAAATTAATGAGGGTTGGGAAACAAATCTCTAAGAAAACTCTATAAAAGGGATGGAAGAGGAGAAGGCATCACGTCTGGTATGCGTAAGTTTATGCTACCGGATTTTATTCTTGACTGATTTTTCCTTGTCGGAGTTGGGACACCCAACTCGGATAACGAGTGGTAGCTCGACCTTGCGAGGTGAGATGAGAGATAGCATTCTATGGTTTGTGTGCATGGCCCCTTTGTGGCTCGGGGGGCTCAGGGGGAAGAAGACTACCCCTAGCGTTGGTTGGGAGGTACCAGTGAGGTTTCAGCGGTTAGCAAGCAGGAGCTGGACGGAGCCCAAGCATGAGACATCGACTTCGAATTTTCATCGTCGGTCACGGTATCCCAGGTAAATCTGTTAATTGTAATTGATTAAATTTATTCTTGCATGGTTGTTAGTCGGATGGCATTTTCTTGTTAGGAGTTTTATGGCTTATGTACTGCTATGATATTTGCAACAAATGGTTTTGTAAATTTTGGTTATAGTTGTAATCTGAAATAAGGAAATGAAAACTATTCTAGATGCACACACTTTGGACACACTATTGCTTTAGTGATAGAATCAATTTCTTTCCTTTTGTTTTCTGGTAAGAGGTTGGGTTTCCCTTAGAGATTCGTGAGATTCATGTTATCCAGGCGTCGATTGTCTTAGATCATTTTTTTGTCGGATTTATCTCTTCTTGTCTATCCATTAAATCTTTGTGATCCCAGACTTACACAACAGATTTATAATTAACCGCTCAATGATTCCTTTTACTTGCTTGTGCAATGATTTTACTACTGCAAACTTTGCATTTTAAGGCCTTCGACCAACATGATAACCATTCTTTTTCCTGGCATGTCCACCCATAAAACCCTCTATGTTGTGCTTACATTTTTGCCTAGCCATCCTGAAACCCTTGCGCTCCATCTTGGTGACAACCCTCTGCGTTGTGCTTAGGTTAAAAATTACCCACCAGTTATGCTCTTCCACAATTTGATTATGGAAGGTGAGTTAAGGGTTCCACTATGTGTGTTTATTGCTTGCACACTCGCTCAACACAGGAAGCTCCAGACAGAGTGATCTCAACCTCTACCTTATCGTTTTCTTTTTCCAATGAGATGTCTCTGTGTATCTTTGAATCTCCCCGACGAATTGAATGGTGTATATTCCGATTTTTCTCAGGGAAATTGGCTGGTGTATCTTTGAATTTACCTCTTGGATTTTGTATCCCCTTTCTACGGTGCCTTGGCACGCACACCAACGTTTTTTTTTGGGGGGGGGGTGGAGGGCGTAAATCCCAACTTTCCTCCCGATTTATGTCAGTTTATTCTAGGAACATATTAGGTGGTGACGGTTGATTTATTTTAACCGGTGGTTGGTTGAGATCAAGGTGATTAATTTTTGTTGATTTGGTTAAAGGATTTTGCGAACCACTCCTGAAGTTTGTGCTTCCCTCTTTCAAGTGCGCCCTCCCCCATGAGAAAATATCTAGTGACCTTACTCTCCCGAAATGGTTGCTCCCACCAACCCTTCACAGTGATGATTCTTTTTGATGTTCCAGTTCCTGTTGTGACCAAGTGAGTGCCTTTTTCAGTCGATTCCACCCTGGAAACTACCACTTGTTTCATTGTATTTTCTGGTAAGGATTCTTAGACGTTTGCAAGTTGAATCTTCAAGCCTGTGAACAACAATGTATCAAGCATGTTCATTCCTATAGAAATATGGGGTCTCCATGTTGTGTGTAGAGCTCAGGGATCACGCTCATCTTGGCACTATCCAGTTGTGTTGGTGGTCTCCTCGCTGCACACTGAGCTCGGGGCTTGTGCTCAACCTTGGTGTTTTCCTGTTGTGTTTTGGAAACTTTCCTGCTTTATGCAGAGCACTAAACTCACACAAAGATAATGTTGGATTCTCATCTGTATGCTGGTGCACTCCCCACAGTTTCTGAGCCTTACTGCCTAGGAAATTGTCATTCCCGTAGCAGTGTTTCTGAATTATTTACCAATTTTCCCTTGCTACCTATATTATCTCAGTGACCCCTCCCCACCTGTAGCGCGATTGGGGTGTTGACCCAATGTTTTACCCAATTATTGACAATAGGATTGAAGGAAGTGGATTTGTATTGATGGTGTGGTAGTGATATAATTACTGGCAGAGACGGTAGTTTGAAAGAAATAAATAGTTGCAGTGGCTATTTTGGTGGTGATTATAGTGGTAGTGACTTTATGGCAGTGATGTATTAAAGACAACAAATGTATATTGAACGAATTAAATAAATTGGTATATAACAATTTTATTGTTTTAATGATGAAGATCGTGATTATAGATTTATAATATATTTAATCGTTTTTCTTTTTACAACAGTTTAATTGATTTAATTATGATTATGGTGATTATTCCTTTATGATAGTTTAACTATTTTTGCATCATTTTTAATAGTTTAATTGTGATTATTGCGATTATCTCTTACAATAGTTTTAATTGCTTTTACAACAGGGAAATAAATAAGGACATGTTGAATTCATTAATGTTGTTTATGGAATCCTTGTTGTAAACTTGTAAACAACAGTTTATTATTTATAAGTTACTTCATTTCATCATAATGTTTAAAGTGTGGTCCTTAAAAAGGGGAAAGGAAGGAAGCATTTTCTTATTTTAAAGGAAGGAAGGGAAGTATTGTCATAATTTTTCATAGAAGTTGAGGTTGGATGCATTGTGCTTGAATAGTCTTAGGTAAAATGCTAATAAGATACATCTAGATAGTTGCAATTTTAACCCTGTATTGTGTGTAGATTTCCTTGCGTCTCATTTAGCTTGACTGAATAGAGTGCTCTCATTATAGTTTTTGTGTAATGTATGACAGTGCAAGTCGGATTCGGGCAACATTGGATTTTATGTTTTGGTTGAAGGTTTAGAGTTATTTATGTTTGCGCTTGGATTCCTAGTGCATTTGTCGCAATGTGGTGACATGATTTGTTAATATTGGATCATTGCACGTGTTGATCGATAATAGAAGATGATAACCTAGCTTTGGATCATGTGCTTCTTGATGAGGATGATGTTGTTTATTGTAATGGATGTTTTTGTACATTGTACTGTAACGTTTTAATGTGATTTGTTTCTCGCTCGCAGTGAAGGTTCTAGTTACTTGTGTCATTGATACTGGTTGTGCTTGGTTGATCTAATGTCATCCTTATCTTAGTAGGCTTGATATTGCTTGTGTCGAATGGGCTGTAGATACCTCCTTGTTCCTCAGAACATTCGCCAGTCTTGAGAGCTTAAATGGTCAAAATCGATGGGAACTTGGGCTTGAGCATTGCTTATATTTCCTGGAGGTCCTAACCATTGCAGGGTAGGACAGGCGAGTAGTGGATTTTATTTTTCGTCTGATTGAATTTCAAGCTGCATGATGTGCTATTATGCTCTGATTTTATATTCTATGTTGCGCTAAAATTTATTAAGCATGTTTTTGTCTAGTTGTGTCACTATGACTTGTTGATGTTTGTCTTCTTGTTTAAAAGAAAAAGGAAGAAAGAAAGAAAAAATGTACGTCGTATTGTGTTGTAATGGTCGGGGCCTACAAGGCATAACAATTGCATGCGAAAGGAAAGAAGAACATTCAATACCAGACCAACAAATCAAGCTATTGCAAATCACTCTTATAAAATCAAGAAACAAGGAGAAAAGGACAACCATTTAAAAATGTAATCACTCTTCCTCTTCTTCTCTTGGAATCAAGAGTTCTACAAGTAAAGAAATTATTTAGATTCCAAAAGACGACAAGAAAAAAGGACAACCCTCCAACAAGCAACTATTACAAGAATTAGGAGAACTTCTTCGAAATTTAAGAAGAATCAAGAGTATGGTGGAGAAATTCTCATCCCACCCCCAACCTTCTCAATGAAGATCATATTATGGTATGTAAGAGGCCTCAACATCCCAAACAAATAGATAAGTTTGAATATATTGATTGACAATGAAAAACCCTCTATCATGATGATACAAGAAAAAAATATAACTCTATAACCATGGAAAAATTGGTCATCGATTGATGGAAAGGATGCCAAGCTATAGAAGTAGATGCTAAGGGGGAATCAATAAGAGTAGCCATCTTATGGAACCCCAATGAAATATTTTTATCTAATTTTTTCACAATCCGTCGCACCATCTTAGCCAAATTCCAACCCATAGCATATGATAAAAATGGTTAATCACCAATGTCTACGGACCACAAACCCCTCAAGACAAATTACCTTTTCTTTAGACCCTTTACCACTTAATTCCTCTCATTGAAGCACATCCCTACCTCTTAGAGAGGAGACTTCAATATCATAACGTCCCTCTTAGAAAAATGTGGAGGTCTTAATATTATAGACTAGGTCTCAATGAGCTTCAAAGAAACAATTAGTGACCTTGGCCTAGTGGATTGGGAAACCACCAATGGAATATTTACATGGAGAAATCATTGCATAGGCCCGCACCAAATAGCTTCATGTATGGATTGTTTTCTTATTTTCAAATCCCTTCTTCTAAAAAAAATTGTGATAGAAGCCTCCATTCTTCCCTACCATGGCTCATATCACTCGCCCATTCACCTCCACATCCAAATTCAAGCCATCCCCAAGAATCACCCCTTCCTCTTTGAATCCTTCTGGATGACTAATCCTTCTTTCCACTCTAACCTTCCCTCTTGGTGGCAGGAAATGACAATCAACTCAGGCTCCCCTATGTTTAGGTTCCAACATCACCTGAAGAACCTGAAATATCAAATAAAGTCATGAAATCAAACAGAGTTTGGCAATATCTTTAAAGCTAAAAAGGAACTTCAAGAAAGTATGAAACAAATTCAGCAACTGATGATCACTTTAGGTTGTTCCCTGGAGCTCGTAGACGAGGAATTCTCTCTCATGGACCAAATTGTAACCAGAGAGAAGCAAGAAGAAATTCTTTGGAGACATAAATCAAGATTCATCTGGCTAAGGGAAGGTGAGAGAAATTCAAAGTTTTTCCACAACTTGATGAACCAATGAAGACATCAGAATAGAATTATCTCATTGAGAGACAACCAAGGTAAAAAATTAAGTATTCACCAAGAAATTCAATCATAACTTCTCCAATATTAGATATCTCTAATGCAGGAACCTCAACCAAATAGGAAGGAAGCAATAAGAAATATAACTCAGCATATCCCAAAAATTCTCAACGAAGATCATAATGAATCTATGATAAGGAAAATTACCATGGAATATGTGGAACAAGCGATTTGGGAAATTCCCAAAGGAAAATCACCCGACCCTGATGGATTCGCAGTGGACTTCTATCAAGCTTGTTGGTCGGTAATAAAGAATGAAATCCTGGAAGTGGTGGAAGACTCTCAAAATTTTCAAAAAGTCCTCCCAACCCTCTATGCTACTTTTCTCACTCTCATCCCTAAAGAAGACAAAGTATAAAACCCTAGAAAATTCCGCCTGATAGCCCTCTTCAATGTCATCTGCAAGCTCATCTAAAAAATAATTTCTAATAGACTAAAACCCCTCCTCCCCTCCCTAATCTCCCCAGAGCGGACATGTGTCGTAGAAGGAAAACAAATATTGGATAGCATAATTATAACTCATGAATTAATCCACTCCCTCCATACCTCCAAGAAACCAAGTATGCTTATTAAATTAGACCTTTTAAAAGTTTATGATAGTTTGAGATGGAATTATATCTTAAGCATTCTGGACACCTTTGGCTTCAGTAAGAACTGGATACAGTGGATAAAATCTCGGATTTATATGACCTTCTTGTTAATATTGGTGAATGGATCCCCCTCCCTGACCTTCTCCCCATCAAGAGGAATTTGTCATGGTGTTATGGGACTTATCGGAAAATGCAGACATAAACAGATATCCCTAGATCCACCTAGATCTAGAACAAAACAAGACAGGACATGACCCTTTCCCTAAGCTCTAATCATTGAGTTTACTATCAAACGAAAGATAGGCAACATACCGTTTAAATATCGCTTCTTCTTTTTGTAGTCATCCTAGCTCCACTCCAGTGCTCCTATGATGTTAGATTTGCAAGAGAACACAATCCAACCAAAGTGAAAGAAAAATATCATACTCAAAGAGAACCTAAGTATGTGATCAAGGAATCATACAATAAAACAAGATGAGTTTTATTGGAAAGAAACATATCACTTTATTATAAATAATGAAAGTTGAGATTACAACCAAAGCCTTGATGTTTCAAGATCCCCTTCTGATGACCCTCTGCTCCAACACGCACACTTGCTCCAAACTTGAATGAAGAATATCCACAATGACTTGATGAACTGAAATGAAGCTCTTAAGAATGATCCAATGCAAAATTCTACATACAATCTTAGCCAAATTCAACCTTCATTAACCTTAATTTCTTGCTTAACCTTTTCCATGAGGAATCCCTCCTTATATAGGGGAAAGAGAGATGGTTAAAGAGATTAGGATGATCCCACCAAATCAGAGAAGCGAGTAGTATCCCAACCATATGAGTGCCACCTCACCTTCTAGAAGATTCCATTCTAGAAATTTCGTGAAGGTCGACCTTTTCTTAGCCTCTTGGCATCGTCATACCCCAGCTGTAGAGCAGCCTGCAAAGACATCACAAACTAGATTTAGGGCAGCCTGCAATGACCAGGCATCATCGAACCCTACTTATGATGCAACCTGCGACGACCCTCCCTAATAAGGTTTTTTGGAAGAGAAAGCCAGTCACCTTTCTCATGAAGATAGGTTCTTTTGGGAACATGAACACATGTTTGTCAATGGATCATTTAGTAGACCAAAATAATGTGTAACACAGGGAGACCCCCTCTCACCTTTCCTATTCATCGTGATGGTGGAGGGTTTGGGAAGGGTCATTAAGGCAGAGGTGGCACAAGGGAATTGGAAGGGACCCTCTCTTCATGGGGAAGAAACTCATGCCATGCATCAACAATTTGTGAATGATGCAATGTTAATGGATACTCTAACAATAAAATAATCCCTTACAATAAAGAAAGGTCTTCATGACTTCTCAGATGCTTCAAGGATATGCATCAACGAAGAAAATTCCCAACTCTTATTCTTTAACACCCCCAAACCTATATAATGCCACTTAACATGAATATTAGGCTTTCATCGTTGTAAGCTACCATCAAAATATCCGGGAGTCCCCTAACTGAGAACTCCTTAAAGAAGAAATCATGGGAAGAACTTCTTGAAAGCATGGAAAAAAAACTAGATAACTAGGCCTTTTTATCTCTCAACATTGCAAGAAGACTCATTCTCATCAAGTAGGTCCTCCAAGAGATGCCTATATATCATCTCTCAATAATAGCAGCCCAAAAATATATCCTCAAAGCTATCTGAGACCTTCATAGATATTTCCTACGAGAGAGTTCTAAGAACAAAAAGAAATGGGATTTAGTGGTATGGGAAACTATTTGTATTCCTAAATCTAAAGGTAGTCTTGGTTTTAGGGATCCATAAAATATTAGCCAAACCCTTGGAGCCAAGATCTAGTGGTGTTGGATAACCAAACCCTAGAATCAATGGGAAAGCTTATGGAAAACTAAGTATTCCCAAAATCAGCAAGTGAGTCAGATTATCAGAATGAATAATGCCCCCACGGGCTCCAACCTATGGATCTTATCTTGGCACAATAGACACTTAATATAGTAAAATTAATTATGGGAAATAAAAAATGATAAGGATGGTATTTTCTAGGAGGATGCATGACAACAACTCCCTAGATGGACCAACCAACTATCTCTTCTTAGTTTGCAATTAGAAATGATAAAATAGAACAAGACTAGGGTGGCACACTATTGGTCACCAGAAAAAAACCCTAGCCATTGGAGAAAATGGCTCCCCCCCATCAATGGACTAGAGACAAAGACCATAACACTTTAGAAGTTGTTTTATTGGATCTCAACAAAAGGAAAATAAGATCCTCCAAACAAATGGACCACCTGAGATGGGGAACCTCTACTACAAGAACCTTCTCAATCAAGGAATCTTATGTGATAGAATCCAAGAACACCAAGATCCCACAAGCTCCCATCTAGAGCAAGATATGGAACCAAAACCTCTAGCCAAAAGTCTCTACCTTCCTATGGTTTCTTACTCTTAACAAATCTCTTACCTGGGACAATCTATGCAAACAAGGATTCTCAGGTCCCTCCTGATGTCCTCTCTGTCTGTTGCAAGAGGATACTACAGAGCATCTCTTCAACACCTGTCACTATACGAAAGACCTTTGGACCCTCATGGAGCTTCTCTTTCGATTCTCAGGTCGTATCAAACACTCCATCCGAGCTACTTTAGAACTATGACCATATTCTATTACTCAGAACCCTGTAGCTAACAGATCCTGGAACCTTTTACCTAGATTTCTTACTTGAAAATTCTGGAAAGAGAGAAACTGTAGGATATTCAAGCTACAATCTCTCCCACCTATATATCTATGGAGAAAGGTAATAAAATCCACCCAGGAAACTATCTTGGCCCAACCCTGGAAGGAAGAGGACTGGAAAGATACCCTGTATGAGATTTCTCTCTTCCAATCCCTCAACCTCAAAGCCAGCCTAGCTCCCCTAAGCCAAATATCTGTCCCTACCCCTCCAGCTTTGGATTCCCTATGGAATCCTCCTTCATATAGGTTAATAAATATTAACTTTGATGAGGCCTCTAAAAGAAACCTAGGTCTTGCAGGGTATGGTGGAGTCTTCAGAAACAGCCAAGGAAACATTTTGAGAACTTATGGATTTAATATGGGGGTAAACACCAACAACTCAACTGAACTTCAGGCTATGGAATAAGGTTGTAGTGTAGCCTCGACTCATGGTTATGTTAATCTCATTATAGAAGGAGACTCCCATATAATCTTCAACATGCCCAAGAGTCTGCAACATGGATCTCCAATCTCGAAAATCTCCAAAAGTTGGAGATTGGAATCTAGTCTGAAGACCATTCAGAAAAATCTTGCCTCAATTCTAGTGATAATTCCCAACCACATTCGTCACTCAGCCAATAAGTTGGAAGAATCGATAGCAAACTAAATCCTAAGAACTACAGAATATGCATGGGACAAGCCTTTGAACCCCTTTGAGGTTGAATCTTTTTCCTCGACTTGCTCCACAATGGAAAGGGAGGACTATCAACCCTAGGAGCATGAGTCTGGGAATAAAACAAGAGAGAGGCCATATCCCCAGGAAGAAAGTGGTATTATCAATACAAATGCCCCCTCAGATGAAGATATTGAATGCATGGAAGATCATCTAGACGGTTACCCATCTTCTAATATGACGGACCCAACTCAGAAAGATGATTATAGACATGTAGAGAAAACATGCAGCCCTTCCTTCCACATCAGTGACAGAAGCCCAGTTGGAAATCAGTCTCATCAAACTTAGAAAATGAGCTACTATGAAATTCTAGAACTAATAAGCTTAATAGGATCCATGAGGATCCCAACAGTAATGAAGGATCACCCTTCCCCAGATGGGGTGTTTGGGAAGAGAGAGGAAGGGAGAACTCCCCCAAGGAAAATAGGTGGCATATTAATGGAAAATTTCCCGAGGATGGAGATCTCACTTCATGAACCTCTCCTCTAATGTGTGGAAAGAACCATAATTTACAAGCTCATGCGCGATCGGACGATGGTGTCCAAAGGGATAGTAATCATGGTCATCACGTTAAACACAATTCCGCTCGATGACATGACCCCTCCATTGATAGAAAACTACAACATTTAAAGTAGGGTTCTCCTCTCGAGATGCAAGGAATGGTAGACCATGGGCCCTCCCATGATTATTCATGCCATCTCATATGAATGTATGAGGAACAGTGCCAAGTGGACTCAATCAACTTCATCTCTACTCCAGCTAGCACCCAATGACAAGACCTTAGCATTGACACATTGCATCAATAGTTAATGAAGGGGATCCCCCCCCCGAGGCAGCTGAGGTCAACATACATGGGATCTCCCACACGTCCTCAGATCAGGGTGGGATTTTTAGGCATAGCCAACAAGGCCACGTGGATGTATCTCTAAATAAGATTTATGAGGAGTCCTCTCACTACCTAGACTCATTCTCGCCTCCATGATATCCTCCTCTATGAAAATATTTGTATACCAAATGAGGAACACGACCCTTAGCCATTTATTAATGCCTTCTCTACAACTTGAGGATTTGGTTCTAGACTTCAGGTCCCTCTCCTCTGATAGAGAGTGACCCTCTTTACCACCTCTCTCCACCTTGTATCACCCTTCATTACATGCCCTCATCCACAACACCATGTCTCCTAGGAATGACTATCCTCCTAGCTATAGGCGCGGACCTAGAAACCTGGGGGATTCCTCCTTGAGGCATCAAAAAGAGGGTCATCCTGACTCAAGCGTTCAACATGAGGCCTACAATGTATCCATAAATTACAAAGCAAATACTCCTCATCATTTCTATGGAGGAAGTCGAAGACACCGCCAATTTAGAGATGGAAATGAAAAATGACTCTGAAGTAGATAATACCACTATTGAATATTGGGTCCCAGATGCTGGCCATACAAGAGGTTGTGACACCCGTTATTGGAGGACTGTTGAATTATATTGGCACATCAAGACCTTTATGGGAAAAATTATCCAAACAAGGGAAGATGCTCAAAATATTGTTTAGCTTCAGTTCAATGCTCTTCATTTGATGGTCAGATATATCCTCCCTTATGTCCCACCAACCCACCATAATATCCTACCTCCCCTAGTAGCTCGTCACCAACAATCAGGGCTCAATGAAGCACAACCAACAAATCCTCCGGCCTCCTCGGCGGGGCCCTCGACCCCTTGAAGTTGGGTACCAAATTAGATTTTTTGTATAATGATAGTTAACAATAGGCCTAGGCTTGGTATTTTCATAGTAACTATGGACTCTCTTGCCTTTAATGCTTTTTGGACACTTTACAAACAATATATTTTTCATGCTAGTATTTATATTTGTTGTTGGTCTGGTTTCCCAAGTGGTAGGCCAACATAAAGGATTTTTGGTTTGTATGATATTTTAAAAAATCAATAGAATTTTGTTTATGAACTTAAAAAACACAAAAAAATAAGAGAGGAGGTGAAAGATAATGGGTTGAATGGAGAAATTACTAAATTAATATAAAAATATGCTTCTTCTATTATTTTATTAATTTCTCCATTCTACTCATTATATTTCACCTCCTCTCTTATTATCCCTAAAAAACCATATTATTATTCCTTCTTGAATACCTAATCTCAATGATTACCTCCATTAATTTATTATTTTACAGACATTTCTATTTGTTATCTTTTTTCTCCCTCCTGTAATGATTATTGACCATTCCTCTTTCCTCAACACTCTTTTCAATCATATTAGCTTCTTATGTCCTTGATGATGTGTGGAGTGTCCACTCAAAATGTTGGACGTTTCAAAACCTCTCACACAATTTTATCCAAAAAATATTCTTCTATTATGAATAACTTTTTAAACCTACATTATCAGATTCAGGGAGTGGTATGTTACCCCTATCAAGGCCTTCCAGTGGTGCCCATGTTTCCCAAGAGTGAAAATGTTGGACTAGAACACTGTTGATGCTTGAATCTGTTAGGACCTAAACGACAACCTCACGAGGATGTAAATCCCCCTGCATTTTTATAGAGGTAGTACTCCTCTTTAGATTTTCTTAAGATTTCTAAATATTTGGAAAGTGGGACTTGACATAAGTCTATCGTAGTAATCAAATAAACATAAAAAATTGCAATCAAATAAAAGGAAAATGTTTTTTTTCTTTTTTCTTTTTTCTTTTTAAAGAAATTTCTCGAGAAAGGACCAGGAATCACTCACTCCACACATTTAACATAAATGATCAAAATTTCCTCACATCCATCATAGTTTAAGATAAATATTTATGATCACATGACATAAAAAAGAAGATGATCCGCATGCAAAAGAGAACTTTAACAGAGTGGAAACATGGGCATCTCAAATAAAGATAATGATAGATCAACCTCAAATACTTTATATTATGAAAACAGGGTTACAAAGCACAATCGAGATTGTTCCCAAAGTAGTTCTCTTGAAATTTCTAAAAAATATATAGTCTGTTACATATTCTTTGAAATTGTAAATGCGTTTGTATTAAAGACCTAGATTGAGGCTCCAACGGACCATAAAGCAAATAAATACAAGAAATAAGTTTTTAGAAGGAAGACGATGGGCAGTAGAAGGACCAACAAGACCTCGTAAGAAAGAAAAAAGGAGTTATCAGTCTTCGGTTAAACCTTTCTAGTGAAAGAGGTGGAATAAATGGATGAAGAACTTGATAAAGAAAAACAAGGATATGATCAACATAAACTTACTATGATGGTCTCTCGTGTGTTCATTTTCTCACTAATGTCCTTTTATAATTT
This sequence comes from Picea engelmannii, assembly GCA_009831015.1. Taxonomy (NCBI): domain Eukaryota; kingdom Viridiplantae; phylum Streptophyta; class Pinopsida; order Pinales; family Pinaceae; genus Picea; species Picea engelmannii. The sequence continues at coordinate 287,424 of ML784442.1, forward strand.
TCATCAACTATTATAGGAACCATCTCAACTTCTTCTTTCCCTTCATTTGTCAGTTTATCGATAGCTTTCTTGAATCATTCTTTGATGTAACTTTTCATAGGTTCCACATTGATTTCATGCCAGATTTTAATGTTGAATAACTCGCCCTCCAAGTCTCGAAGATCAAGAGAAATGACATGTAATTATTCTTCAATATCCTAATTTTTTACGGAGTAATCCACTAGCTAGTTATATATGGAGTCCTCATCATATTCAATTATACCATAGAAATTTTCAATAGACAATCCTTTAAAAATCTCAAATTGCTCATCGAACTGTTGTTTTTTTAGGAACAACAAGTTGAGGATCAACTTGGGATCTTGGACTTCGTTAGTGCTTTCGGCTAGGTCCACCTCCGTGATCCTTTTGAACAACTCTTCTCTCCTTTTTATGGCTTGGTTGCATGCTTGAACGATGTTGTTTAAGTTAGTGCCATTCTTTTCTTGATATTATTCTCCACGTAGATCTTGGCTGATGTGAGTAAGCTTGAGGATCCTTTTAATTTGGCTACGAGCATGGTGGGTCCAACAATTTCCAAAGGGATGGAAATAGGTGGAAGAGGTATCAAGGTCTCTTCCAGTTCTTTAATCCTTTCATTTAAATTTATATTTTCTTCTTAGAGACCACTAATGTTGTCGTCCAATGCATCGCCAATTTATTTATGGATTCTGGAAATATGGGAAGGCCGCATATTTCTTAGGTTAACCTCTGAATGAGATTTCCCATTTTTATTCTTCATATCACTCTTCTCAATAATTAATTTCTTAGATTTGTTTTCAAAGACAACGCTCTGAAATACAAATGGTTCTTCTTCATCAAAGATCTCATTCTCAACAATTTCCAACGACTGATTCTAGTGGGCAACGCCTCATGGCTGATCAATGTTAGGAAACATTTTCTCAATTTCATCCTCGAGCTCCATATATTCGAGGGAGAAGTTATTAATGCCACTTTCGACGCGATGCTCTTCTTCCTCTTTTACAATATTCTTCCTCTTCTTCCTCAGAGGGAGTTTATGTGAGCTTTCGATTTTTCCTGGAGGGGGGTTCTTGTCTCCTCCTCCACCTGAACTACTGTTGATTACTTTTTTAGATGGTTGGGTCACTGGAGCACTGCTCTGAGGTGTTTTAGTCTTAGGATTAAAAGTTGGGGACTAGGAAATCTTTTCGTTGGGACCCTTTCCTCTATGTTTGTAAAATTCATTTGTATTGAGTACCGTCTCTAAGTCACCAGTAGTGTGAACAACATTTTCCAAGTTATCATCTTCTTCTTCTCCTAGAACAATGTGGATAAATGAATTGTTAAAACCCACTACTAACATATGTTCCACAAATATTCCATTAGGTTTGAACCCTTTAATATTTTCAACATACTTGAGATTCAAGTTGTGGAAGTGGTTTGCAAATTCATCAATTTTGTTCATATTTTTGAAAACAAAGTCCCCAATCTTCCAAGGCAAAGGTATGAATTGATTTTTTCATTTCTCATGAAAAAAGTGCAACCATAAATAATATTTCCTTGCAATTTTGTAACAAACATTATGTCGGATATATGGCATGGAAGAAAAGAGGGATTCTCCTTAGAACTGGAAATCCTGATAACATTGTAGTTTTCCATTTGCTCCAAGGTCCCCTTCTTATCGAGGAATTTATTTTCCTGGGTGGATATTCTTGGAGTATACTTTCCAAACAATATTTCTTTAAAAACCAAGTCAAAGTCGTTGAAAACTTCATAAAAATGCAAGGAAGCTTTGTGCCTCCACAATGCCTGGTACCAAAAGGTTATTGGGTCAAATTCACAATTTACCTTCTTGCAGATAGACAATTTAGGAAATTGACAGCAATGTGTTATCGCGGAAACCAAATAAGAAGCCATAAAAATTTATTATCCTTTTTATACTAAGACAACTGGGAAGAGATTTCAATGGAAATGAGCTTTCCCCAGTCGAAAATGGCCTTCTCCTTGACAATATAATACAATATATAAGGAATCATATGGGAAATGTTGGCAATATTTTCTTGGCCTGTCACTCTGGTGAATAACTAGGAAATTTCTCGAAAGGGGTTTTTGAACAAGTTGACCTACAATCTGGTAATATCTTCAGGGATGGCCATGAGATTCTCCAAGAATTCAGGTAAGAGATCCATGTCATTGTCATGTTTTTTCAAGAATTCCTTGCAATATTCACCTTTGAAGGTAAGTGTTGGATCTGGGAATTTCAACATTTTATGGAACACTTGAGGTGAAAGAGAGACTGGAGAATGGTCTTGGAGTTGAATCATCCTTTGAATTGGTATATATTTCTTAGCGCACAAGGCAACCAATTCCTTGCAGTCAAAAACCTCAAGAACAAATCTTGCACGAGCAATTCCAGACATCAAAATCACTTCCTTCTAAGCAGAAGGGGATGAATAGCAAGAATATGCTCTAGACCATTGAAAGTTTTGCTCCTCTTGTCCAAAAGTGTTCAAAGTATCTCTGTAGAACTGTTTTCGAGCTGTTGTTTCCATAAGTTGACGAGAGCGTTGTTTTAATCCAAATGATATTTGAAATGAGTGCTTGAGAGATATAATATAATCTTCTACAAATTGTGCTTTGATCTTGTTTAATAAGAAATCTCCTTGAGCCCTTCACTTATTAATGATGATATTTACGGGGTCTACATGATGAGCTATTAGCATTAAACCACACTAAATGTGTTTTGGGAAAAGAGTGAAGGTGGAGGGGACGGACGAGAGAAAATAGGATTTGGGATTTTTGTGAACCCGCCAACCCGGGAACCCGTGAACCCGTCGTTGCAGAAGGTTGAAAATTGGTGAAGTGTTGTAACGCGGTCGATCAGAATCAATATAGGAGAGATGAGATATTTAGGAGCTTGGGGAGTCCAATGGTAAAAATGTAGATCACGCATCATCTAGGTACAAAATGTATGTCATGAAACATGGGATATGAAAGCTTGAAACCCGTGAACCCACCATTTTGGAAAAACGACTAAGTATAGTAACTAGAAAGAGAGAATAGAAGGGAAAGAAGAAAAGGGGAATTTGGGTAAGTATAGAAGGGGGAAAATAAATGGACAAAATAAGATGGGAAAATAGAAAAGGAGAGGGAAATTTCAGAAGCGAAAATTGATCTCAACAACTGGCTCCAACTGTGGGATGATAACCCCCTGTGGGTTGTCAAGAATCCAGATCATTTCATGACCATGTGCTTCTGCCTATTGGGTTATGGGGTCAGAGCAAGAATATACAAACTTAAAAATAAAATTATGTGCAATAAGAATGAGAAAGTATTAGGAGAACAAACCTTTCAAGTGTTTCCCATTGATAGGCAACATTAATATTTTACCCTTCATGTCTTGGAGCCTATAAAAATTAAAACCCATGATCTTCTTGATGACGTATGATCCGATCCAGAGTGCTTAGAAATTTGTATGCATTGACGATTTCTCCTCGACCTTGTTCCAAAGTAACACCAACTCTCCCTTCTGGAAATTATTTACAGTTGTGCTCTGATCAAAATATCTTTTGACGCTCTGCTGCCTCTCAGAAGTTCAATTCAGGGATTTTCTTCGTTCTTATTCCAACTTCAGAAATTGATTGATTCTCCTCTGGATGGATGAACTGTCTTCTGTATCTTAGGTATTAACCATGAAAATCAATGCACTGATATCGAGGCTAATCAACATTTTCGCTTCTTTCCCATAAACCAATATATATGGAGACATCCCGGTGCTATCCTTCGGAGTCGTTCTTCTTGCCCATAATGCATCCGTTAGATTCATATGCCAATTCATTTTTTTATTTTTATCTAGGTGGATATCAGTGTCCTCCCACCTTTTCCATTTGGCTCAAACACTTTTCTGGCAATTTTGGTAATTTACTATTTTTAGCAGGTTTTAACTTTCGGGACCATTTTGAGGCCCTAAATGATGTTTTTTGGGAAAACATGTTTTTAATATGGAAGTTCCTTCATATTGTGCCTAAAATGAATCTCCTTGACGATACCTTTCCAATGGGCTATCATATGCCTAAAACGGAGATCGTATGCAAAAGTTACGACCCTGGGAAGTTGATGTACTAACTTCCCCAAACAAGGTGGGCCTACATAAATTTTGGTGCTTCATCTCCTAGGGTTAGGTTTTTGGATGTCTAGGGTTTTTGGAACTCCTTTATATTATAAAAAGGCCTTCAGAGCCTCATAAAAATCATCTTCTTGCGAATGCAAGTACCCATCACATCTCTTCTCAGAGATAAGCTGCCACCATTCTAACAAGCCTTTCACTCTGTATTTTTACAGTCTCTGTACATTTCTTTCATTAATAGAAATCATGTATTATTGTATATCTATGTTTATGGTTGCATATATGATACATTTATGTTATATTATTGAATATCTGTGATATCTCTGTGCATTTCTTTATTATATCTCCGCTCTCATTTTGTGCCAAAAATAATCCGGATCATCTTGTCAATGGTTTTCTTCAGTATCTAAACAAGTGTTTTTTTTGTGGATTCAACAAGGCCATTACCTTATGGATAATAATTCAATGATTGACCCATGATGATTTCATATTCTCCGCAAAACTCCATAAACTTCGACCCGATGAAAATCAAACCATTTTCTGTGATAAATTTATCTGGGACACCAAATATCGACAAAATATTATCTTTGGGGAATTTACTTATCTCTTCAACATCAACCTTATTTAATGCCACCACTTCTGGCCTTTTCTTGAAATAAAATATGGCCATGAGAATGTACATATGCCCCTTGCTAAACTTCGGATTAATTGGCCCGACAACATCAAGTCCCCATTGGGAGAACGATTGTTCTACAATTATGTGCTGCAAAGGCATCAAGGATATCTTCATTTTTCCTGAAAACTATTGGCATGATATGCACTTCCTTATTGTGGCATACAAGTCTTTGAAAATTGATGTCCAATAGAATCTTGTTCTTATTATCTTGTGGGTGGTTGCAGTAGGTGCAAAGTGTCCACTGCATATTCCCTCATGGAATTCTCTTATTATTTCTTGGGCTTTATTTTCATCAATGCATCTCAGTAGTATACCATCATAATTTCTCGTGAACAGTATGTCAAAAATCAACACATATTGAATCTCCTTCATATTCAATGTTCTTTGCTCATTGGGGTTCATGGTGACAGGAAATTTCCTGGACCTTAAGTAAAATATGATATCTCCATACCATTTTGAATCAACTAATGGTTCTCAGACTGAAATTGAAATCATTCCATCAACCGAATCTCCATTCACAATAAGCTTACATAAACCTTGTCCTTTGATATATTTTAAAGGTTTAATCTCGATATCATATTATTGTATCTTTGCCAACCAGTTAGGCCATTCTCCTTCTCTCAATTTTTGATTCAGAAGCATATTCATTGGAGATGAGGGGACATAAGAAATAACATGGGAGTTCAATATCTACGTCTGAAAGTGCGCTACTGCTTTTACAAGGGCCAAGGCTTGATTCTCCAGTTCTGAATACCTCAACTCATATTCATGTAGGGTTTTTCTCATGAAACTTATTGGGAGTTCTTCTCCTTTGACATTCTTTTGAGTAAGAACGGATGCAACAATTATTTCTGTAGAAAATTAATAGATGATGAAATCCCTTTGAAATTATGGACTAATGAGGACTGGAGAAGTGATGATTTCTACTTTGATATTATTGAACACATCTTGAGTATCCATTGTCCATTCGAACCTATGCTCCTTTTTCAACAACAAATTGATTGGCTTCACGATGCTTGCACAGTCAGGAACAAATCTTCACACAAAATTGATCTCGTTGAAAAATGATTGGACTCCCTTCTTGGATGTTGGGGGGTTGAGCTCATTTATTTCTTTAACTCTTTCTAGATCTATGTAAATCCCTTCCTTGCATACAATATGGCCCAACAACTTGCCTTGGTTTACAACAACAAAACATTTATTTTGATTTAGAGAGACACCATATAATCTACATATTTCAAAAACCTTTCTCAAATGATGGATATGATCACCCCTTTTCCTTGAATGCATTGTCAAGTCATATTGAAAGTCTGCCATAAATTTTCCTATCAACCTGTTGAATGCATGATCGATGGCCCTCTGGAATGTGGCTCCAACGTTCTTCAAACCAAAGGTAATTCTAGCATATTCATATGTCTCCCAAGGTGTGATAAATGTTGTCTTTTCCCTATCTTCCTCAGCCACCAAGACCTAGTTATATCTAGAAAAACCATCCAATATGGACATGCAGGCTGATCCAGTAACTTGCTAGAGAAGGAACTCCATATTAGGCAAAGGAAAGTTATCCTTTATGCTTTCTTTGTTAAGGTCTCTGAAGCCAACACACATCCGAATTTCCCCAGTATTTTTTCTTACAATCACAGGATTTGAAAGCCAGTTTGAGTGTCTAATGGGATAAACTACTCATGCCTTCTTCAATTTCTCTAATTAAATCTTTACCAGAGGTTTCAGCTTGGGATTCATCATCCTTATTTTTTTCTTCACTGTCTTTTCTCCTTCCCTCAAAGGAATGATATGTTGGAATATAGTTTTATCGTAAGATTTTAAATCATCATAGATCCAAGTGAACACATCGATGTATTATTTGAACAAGGAAACATATTGATCAACTTCCTCAGTGGTGCAATCAACTCTCAAGCTAACATATTTCAGGGAACTGTCAGTTCCAATATTGACTTTTCTCATCTATTACACTTTTTGAACTAAAACTTCTTCAAGGAGATTCTTATCATGATCTTTGTTTGTAAAAAGATATTTATATTGTATACAATATTTTGGGACAACAGACGAGTTATCGTCTTCTTCATCATCATCATTTAACAAAAAAAAATCCAGTTGTTCATCGTTCTCAAATACTTGAAAATATTTAATGTTATCGGGCACGGATGGTCCGAAATCCCTTTCTATTTGGAAATACTTTTTTCTTTGGATATCGTCTAGTTTCGACAGTGAGGCCACCAAGGCTAATGAATCTGCCTTGTGATTCTTGTCCCTTGGAATAAAATAAATGTTGAAGGAACTGGAAGATTCCATCAATTCGTTAACTCTTTTGAAATACAAATTAAGTCTTTCCTTTTTTATTTTATACCTCTGGGTAACCTGATTGATGACCAACTTCGAGTCACCAGTTACAATTAGATGTTCTATTTCCATTTCCCGTGCAAGGATCGTCCCTTGAATCAAAGATTCATACTCTTACTCATTATTAGTGCATGAAAACTCTAGTCTAATAGCATGTGGATGCATAATCTTACTTGGACTCATAATAAAAATTCCAAATCCATTCCCAGAGCTTGAATAAGCTCCATCAAATGACATCCTCCAATACCCTTCAAACAGACATTCTTGATTCTTTGTGTCTTGCACTTGCTCCAGACTTTCGTTATTCTCTATGTCTAGGATGGCATATTTTCCAATCCCAGAATCTATATAATCCTCCATCAATTCATTGTCCTTATTCTTGAAGGAGAAGGCTTTTCTAGGTTCATGAGGCACTTTAATCATTGCTCCTTATTTTCCTAGCAACATCATACAACTTCCATCGTTCACTATATATCCCCCAATCATAGATGTCCAATATCTTCCCAGCACAACTCCACATGTTGGAGGAAGGTCTACCACAATAATATTAAAAACTCTAATGATATGGGGGCTGCTGTAATCCAAACATAAAAGTCCTTGATTTCTCCATAAGCTTGCACTTTTTTAGAATCAATTGAATACATATTTTCATCGGTTTCATAATACTTGGTGCAACTCATGCCCAATGCCTCCATGACCGCCAGTGGCATGATATTGTTCGTCGCACTAGTGTCAACTAAACAATTATTCAGTACAACATCATGATTTTCAATAGAAATGTAAAAGGGACTAATTTTACCTCTCAACTTGGCAGTTGACTGGCTAGGGATTTGTTTTGGACTGGTAACAACAACTTCTTCTCTTTCAGATGGATCATCCAACAATTTCAAAATGTTTTCTCTTTGCTGGGGAATCTTCACCACTTCTGTAAAGGGCAGGGTTATCCTTAATTTACTCAAATCCTCTACAACATTATATGTCATTTGAGTGGAGTTTGGCATCATGTGTTTCCTTTTACTTCCAACATTATTCGTCACTTTCTCATTTTCTCTTTTCTCATTTGTTTTTTCTTTTTCTTTTTGGTTTTCTTTATCAAAATCACCTTTATTTTTTTGTCTATTTACAAATCCTATTGTTTGGGTGAATTTTTCTTGCAATGTGGGATCATTGTCACCCTCTTCAAATATATACATGGACGTATCACACCCGTCCATCTGCATAGTTTTAGATCTTTCATTAGGTGAGCAATAATTCTCTTGTTCAATAATTTATCATCATACACATCATCCAGAATGACTGCATTTGGAGTAGGTTGTCTGGGAACCCTTGGTCTTTGCGAATTATTCATGTTCTCAAAACTCACTCTGTTTTCTTGGGGAGGGTTCCTCCTTTACTCTGGGATTGGAATTCTTGGATTTGGCACGTAATTATCTCCCCTTCTTAGTCTGGTTATCTCGTTCTGCAATTTTTTGATGGTTCTATTCATCTGTGCAATTTCGATTCTTTGCTTAGTTTCTTGTGCCGCCACAGGTTCAACCTTTATGTCAGGTATGGTTCCTTTGAAAAATCCTCCTCCCATCGTTTGGTTTTGAGCCGGTAGAGGCTTGAATTCTTCATTCTTTATTGAACTAGAAGCTCCTTGGTTATCAATATTTAATCCTCCCAGATGTCTTTGCACTCTTCCCAGTATAATGTCAGGGTTGGCATCCGTTTCAATTGTAATTTCTTCCATCGCGGTGGATTTAGTCATTTCCTCCTCCAAAGTATCCATTTGGGATGTTCTGATAGCATATTTTACATTTGGAGGCATTGAATTATTATAACAACTGAGAATGACTGGGTCATTTGGTATTTTATCTTTTGGAATCCTACTCGAGGTTTATTGAACCTGAGATTAAAATCTCATATCCTTTCATTCTTCCTCAAACCAATTTGGGTGAAATCGATGAGAAGGGTATGGTAAGCAATTGGAGGGGAAAACATAGTCAAGAACATAGCTTTGAGGTCATTAAATGAGAGAATTGATCTACTGGGAAATGTTGTATACCATTCATACGCTCTTCCTAATAAGTTTGCAGAAATAACCTTACCATGACATCATCATACTCAACACGGTGAAAATCACAAACATCAAAAAATAAGTGCAGATGCCTCTTTGCATCGATTGCTCCATCTCTAGAAAATTCCTTTAAGGTTCCCTTAGGGAGAACATGGAGATCAAGTTTCTCACCTATCGGGTTTAGAGGGGAATCCCTTACCCTCCTTCAATTTTCAAATCTTGGGTTTCCTTGATTTCTTGCAACATCTCTTCCACCTCCTTGTCTCTCCTCATGATGCTCGTCTTGGGGTTGTTAGTTTCTTTCTTCTATGTCTGGAGAGATTCCAGGGATAGAATTTTCACTTCTAAGAATAAAGAGTTTCTTGCTTTTACTTCTGGTAATGGGTCCCTTGTATTCATCCAGCTTCTATCCTAACCTTTTTCTTGTGCTGCTCTAGCTAGCCTTTGATTTTTTTGGTCTTGTTTTTCCTCTCTCCTCTGTCTTCAAAGGATTTCTCTTTCTTCTTCTTAGACTAAGATATGTCAGGATCTTTCTAACTCTTCTCGATTTCCGGCTGTAGTTATTACCAGATTGTAAAACTGATGTAAAATGCTTCATTGATTTATTCAATCCAATTTCCAAACGGGGTTGATTACCCTGGGGAAAAGTCATATATTCTTTCCAAAACGCTAGACCAGGTTCCAAATTTTGGTTCAGATCCCCAATATGGTCACCAAAAATGTTGACGCTTGAATCTGTTAGGACCAAAATGACAATCTCATGAGGATGTGAATCCCCCTGCATTTTTATAGAGATGGTACTCCTCTTTAGATTTTTCTTAGGATTTCTAAATATTCAAAAAGTGGGACTTAACATAAGTCTATCATGGTAATCAAATAAACATACAAAATTTCAATCAAATAAAAGGAAAATGATTTTTTTTTTCTTTTTAAAGAAATTTCCTGAGAAAGGAGCAGGAATCACTCACTCCACATATTTAATAGAAATAATCAAAATTTCCTCATATACATCATAGTTTAAGAAAGATTTATGATCACATGAAATAAAAAAGAAGATGATTTGCATGCAAAAGAGAAATATAATAGAGTGGACATATGGGTAATTCAAATAAAGATAATGATAGATCAACCTCAAATACTTTATATTCTAAAAACAGGGTTACAAAGCACAGTCGAGGTTGTTACCAGAGTAGTTCTCTTGAAATTTCTAAAAAATATATAGTCGGTTACATATTCTTTGAAATTGTAAATGTGTGTGTCTTAAAGACTGGGATTGGGGCTCCCACGGACCATAAAGAAAATAAATACAAGAAATAAGTTTTTAGAAGGAAGACATTGGGTGGTATAAGAAACAACAAGACTTGGTAAGAAGAAAAAAAGGAGTTATCAGTCTTCAGTTAAACTTTTCTAGTGAAAGAGGTGGAATAACTAATGAAGAACTTGATAAATAAAAAGGATATGATCAACATAAACTTACTATGATGGTCTCTTGTGTGTTCATTTGCTCGTTGATGTCCTTTTATTATTTTCATCAACAGTTATAGGAACCATCTCAACTGCTTCTTGCCCTTCATTTGTCAGTTTATCGATAGCTTTCTTGAACCATTCTTTGATGTAACTTTTCATAGGTGCCATGCTGATTTCATGGTGGATTTTAATGTTGAACAACTTTCCTTCAAAGTTTCAGAGATCAAGGGAAATTCCATGTAATGCTTCTTCAATATCCTGATTTTTTACAGAGTAATCCACTAACCAGTTATCTATGGCATCCTCATCATATTCAATTATACCATAGAATTTTTCAATTGACAATCCTTTAAAAATCTCAACTTGCTCATCGAACTGTTGTTTTGTTAGGAACAACGAGTTGAGGGTCAACTTGGGATCTTGGACTTCGTTAGTTCTTTCGGCTAGGTCCACCTGTATGAGCCTTTTGAATAGCTCTTCTCTCCTTGTTATGGCTTGGCTGCATGATTGAACGTTGTTGTTCAAGTTCTTTATTTTTTCTTTTCAGCATACATTCAACTACTTGATCCGACTTAGAGAGGGAAGGTGTTCCTCAATTCTCTTTAGCTATGACATGTTGGAATCTTTAATACCAAAGGGTACCACAACATCAAGGTAGAAACCTTCTTCATTATTTAGGTTGGTCTATAAATACTCATGGAAGGCATGTGCCCTTGAACCAAAATAAATCATGCTCTTTGAAATTTCCCAAGCTTCTATAATCAATGTCATTCTTTTCTTGATATTATTCTCCACATAGCTCATGGCTTATATGAGAAAGCTTGAGGATCCTTTTAATTTGGCTGCAGGCATGGTGTGTCCAAAAATTTCCAAAGGGATGGAAAGAAGTGGAAGAGGCATTAAGGCCTCTTCCAGATCCTTAATCCTTTCCTTTAACTTTATATTTTCCACTTCGAAACCACCAATGGAGTCATCCAATGCATCGCTAGTTGCTTTATGGATTCTTGAAATCTTGGAAGGATGCATATTTCTTAGGTTAAACTTTGAACGAGATTTCCCCTTTTTATTCTTCACATCACTCTTCTCAATAATTAATTTCTTAGATTCGTTGTCAAAGACAACACTCTGAAATACAAATGATTCTTCTTCATCAAATATCTCTTTCTCAACAATTTCCAATGACTGATTCTGGTGGGATGCGCCTCCTGGATGATCAATGTTATGAAACATTTTCTCAATGTTAGCCTCGAGCTCCATATCTTTGAGGGAGAAGCTATTGATGTCAATTTCGATGCATTTCTCTTCTTCCTCTTGTACAATATTCTTTCTCTTCTTCCTCACAGGGAGTTTATGTGAGATTTCAATTTTTCCTAGGGGGCTCTTGTCTCCTCCTCTGTCTGAAATACTGTTGATAACTTTTTTAGATGGGTGGGCCACTAGAGCACTGCTCTAAGGTGTTGTACTATTAGAAGTAACAGTTGGGAACTTGACACTCTTCTCATTGGGACCCTTTCCTCTCCGTTTGTAAAATTCAGAGTCCCCTATAACCAAGTCAGAGTCCCCTATAACTCATAGACACCTACTTTTCCTGTCAAGGGACAAATCCAATCCTATGGTTAAATATTCATACTCAACAATATTATTCGTACAATCAAATTCAACCATGTTAGAGAAAAGGGTGACCTCATGTGAAGGAGCTACAAGAACAATTCCAGCGCCAGACCTCGAGCTAGAATGAACATCATCAAATTTCAAATTCCAAACATCACTAGTTCCTTGGAATTACTCCTCTTGAGCTATAGAGTTGGTTAGGGTGCATAAATTACCAATCACTTCATCCATATACATTATCTCATTCACAGGATTTTGGGGATCCTCGACTTGGTACCTTACAATCGGTTCTATATGAATGGTGACATAGCCCCCATCAGGATTTGGGATGGTAGCATAGGACAAATCCATTTGAAGACTACCACCCAAGGTAGTAGCCCATTTCCTAGACAATAACATTCCCAAGTATCAACTACATCAATAACTACAACATCCATCAAGAGTGATATATCTGGGTAAGTGGCTAAGCTAACTTTGAGGATTTGATCAATCGCCTCTTTATCAATTGTCATTTTACAAGAGAACTATGGAGTAATACAAAGAATATAACTAAAGGGAAAGGGAAAGGGGACTCCATATTTCTTAGTCATGGTTGGAAAACTTTGTGGAAGTTTTTGGGTTGTAAGTTGAGGTTCTCTACATCCTTTAATCCCCAAAATCATGGTCAAACTGAGGTGGTGAGTCACTCCTTAGTTCTTTCTCTTTACAATTATCATCAATAGAATAAGTTGTGGGACACTTATCTTCATGTTTTACAACATAGAGATAAGAGAGCTCTTTATGTTTTTACAAGGGGATCACCATTTGAGGTTTGCCATGGGTATCAACCACTTTCTTGCTATGATATTCATGTAACTCTATCCACAACTTCTTCTCATTAACGAAAGGAGAAATCTAAGGCCTCTTCTTTTGTCGAGCTTTTGGCTAAAGTTCATCACAAGTTCATGATGCCTTAATGAAGACTCAAGCCAAATAAAAAGTGCTTCATGAATGGCATTGCATTTTAGATTAGTGATAAATTTGGATTTTTTTGGACAAACAAAGGTTTAAATATCATCAACATCATAAGGTCAAACGTATTAAGTATGGGCCTTATACCATTTTGCAACAAATTGTGAAAATTTCATTTTGGTTGGATCTTCCATCTTAGCTTGGCATACATGATGTTGTGAATGTAAACCAACTCAAGCTTCATGAGCCACAACATTTGGAGAATGAAGTTGTTATATTTCAACTTAAGGATATTATGATCCTCCTAGTTTTTCAACCACATTTGGATGAAGATACTCTTCTCAATGTCTACACACACACACCTCTCAGAATAAATCCCCTACCACTTAAAGAGTTGGTCACAAAGTTGCATTACTAACTCAAGCTAAGTGGGTATCCCAGTTAACATTTGAGAAACACTTCCCTAATCTACAAGAGAAATCGGGGAAATTTTCCTCTAAGTAGGAAAGAAAGGATGAGACATAGTCCCATGTGCTATTATATTTTATTAGATATTCTTATGTATTAGCCATATCTCTATGTACTTTTTTAGAAGATTCCTTGTACATAATTTTTCTCTCAAAAGTTTCCTTTATTGTACCTTAATGTAGACTTGGTCGACTTTAATCACTCTATTGCAATTTTATACTCTTATATATAGTAATACAAATGAGTATAGAAATATGTGTACATTTTTGGCAATCATACTTGCATACATGTCTTTACACATTGTGTGTGAGATATTTTCCATTGTTGGCAGTGCTCATATTAGTGCCCCTTTCACCTATTCTAAGAAAAACTAGTCTTCCCTTCATGAGCATAATATGGCTAGGTAAAAATCCCTCCAAGAGTTTCAACAATTTTTTTTTCTAATTTTTTTTTCCTTCTTGATTGTATTGATCATTTTCATATTTATCTCTTATACAAATATTTTTTATGATTTTTTATTGTACAATTATACAAAATGTATTTAAAAAAAAAAACAACCCAAAAAAATACATCAATGCTCCACTTTAGTATTATACAAATATTTTTCATAATTTTTTTTTATTGTAGAATTATGCAAAATATACCTAAAAACATAAACAACCCAAAACAAACATCAATGCTCCAGTTTAGTATAATTAAATTAGTGGTCTATAACACACATACTATGGGTGTTATAATATAACACACATACTATGTCTTATAATATACTATGTATATTGTCTTATTGTCTTGATATTTGTATAGTTTTTTATGGGTTTAAGGGTTAGCTTGGATTTTTATGATTTCACCCTCGTACCCTTCTTTTAGTATTGTGGTTTACTTTTTTTTTCCTCGGGAAATTCTGCGCGCTCACCCTAGGGACACAAGGTTCGAACCCATGACCTCTCCCCCGACCGAGAGAGTATTTGCACATCTTACCAACTATGCTATCCCATGGGGCTTGTATTATGGTTTACTCATACGCTTTGATGTGGTAGAAGTTAATAATGTACACTATTATTTGATAACATTTAATGTTGCAAACTCAATCTTCATCTATATACTGAAAACATATGTTTGTAAAATTGAAGGTATTTGTTGCACTCCTCCACAACCTTACAATAATCCAATACTGAGTTTTAACAACTAAAAACATTTTCCATTTTAAATTATAATCTTTAAATAATGACTGAACAATCATTCCATTAACTTCCTTCCAATATGTTTTAGAATATGGTTGAAAATAAATAAATCTTTATTTAAATAATGAATGGACAATCATTCCCATTAACTTCCTTGACATATGTTTTAGATTATATTTTAAAATAAATAAATTTTTGTATTGAAATATGAAGTTAAGGATTGGTGGTGCTTGGAGTGGAAGGATCGATGCTTATTTTTTTTTAATCTTTCAATTTATTCAATAATTTTTTATTTTTGTTTAAAAAATATAATTGGAAATCACATCATTTATTATCATTATATTGAGTAATAATTCATTAAATTAAAATTATTTAATTATATATTAAATTTAAATATATTTTTTCATTCATAAGTTGTGAATTTATTTTTAATATAATAATTAATTTTATCAATAAAATAAGTATTATGAGTTCATACTTTATATAGTAATAATTCATTAAATTAAAATTATTTAATTATATATTAAATTTAAGTATATTTTTTCATTCATAAGTTGTGAATCTATTTTTAATATAATAACTAATTTTATCAATAAAACAAGTATTACGAGTTCATACTTTATATATTTGTACATGGTTTTTGGGAGGTGCTTTTTTCTTAAGAGATAATTTAATGGAGATAAATGTGTTTTAATCGTGTTATTGAATTAAAAATAAATGAAAGTGGGTTTATCGACTTAAATTAAAATGGACAAGCTATTGTTTCCCTTAAGAAATGGTCTTGTTACATGATCTATTTGTAACCTCACAACTATTAACAACTTATAAATGTGATTATTATCTATTGACTAATAATATTTAATATTTGTGATTATTATTAATTGATCAATATTATTGAGTGGAAGATAAGTGTTGTACTATTTCTTGGTAAGTAGTATTAAAATAAACAAATTAATTAGACAGAGTTTTATATTGATTATTAAGATCATGTTCATGGTTGCAGAGAGAATGGGAGTAAGGAAGATCAATACCAATGAAATGACACAATAACATTTATGATGGTCAAGGTGGTTTGTGAAGTTTGTATCTTAATAAGCATAAGTCAATTCTCCATTTGGTGTTATGTTAACATATTTATATATTACCAAAGCCCGGTTCTTCTGAAGAGAAGATACGACCCTTGTCATTTAAATGACTTTTCAGTGGTGTACAAGAGTTGCATAGAACCTTGACATTGGTCTGCTACCACCCCTACATACTGCTACAAATCCCAAAGTTGATGTCATGCCTATAGGCCAATGGAAAGATAGAAAACACCATTAAAAAAATACACAAAATATTCAAAAAAAAACTATAGAAAAACTTTAGGAAGTGGAATAAAGTGTATTTTGGTACAGGTCGACTAATACTTTAGACTTGTTAGACATAATAAAGTATACTAAGTAGAAATATAAAAATTATGCAAAACACAACAATACACATTCAACATAAAATAATAATTTAAGAGTGAATGACATTTGATATCATCATATTCATTAACAACAATATCTAAGTACATCTCATACCATCATCCATAATAGACATGCTCTAAACCAAAGAGAATTTCCCTCATCACACATAAGAGAACATCATAAGAATATGATAGGAACCCTAAGGATTGAATAACCATTAACAATTACATATTGTTACAATATGTTACAAATCTAATTGACAATACTCCACAACACCCATTTGACACGTCTTCCTAAAAAATGTCTATTACCAAGTCAAATATCCCTAACATCTATGTATTTTGGAATTGCTTTTATGACATAAATACCTCTCTAATTCACCAACTCAATAACCAACCTTTTAGATCTCAATGGTTTTATACCTATTTTGAACCATAAACAATTTTATTACAAAAATGGACAATTGTGATCAATTCATAGAAACATAAGCCACCCTCATATTTGATTTGTTGAGTGCATGTAGAGAATGCATGCATACTTTATATATATGAACACTGAGCACAATCACTCGAAACATATGAACACTAGCCACATCAAGTTCCAAGTGCATTTCAATCTCTTGGATTTGTTCAAGCACCAATGTTATCATGACAAACTCATTTTTGTCAAAAGCTTATTTTGTTTTCTTTTGGAAAATTGTAACAATTTGCATTGAATTATAAAAAGTGTATAACAACAAAGTTGTAGATCTCTTTGATATATTTTCAATGATCTAAGGAGCTTCCAAAACATAAGTCTGGGATATTCAAACTTATGGTAAACCAACACTTTGACTGGGATATAAAAAATTATGGTAAACCAACACTTTGATATAATGGTTGAAATAAGAACATTGTTACAATAATGAACTATTTGAAGCCAACACTTTAATATAATGGTTGAAATAAGAGCATTGTTGTATAATAATGAACTATATTTACATGTTTTTGTGTTTTTTTTTTACGCGGTTCACGACACTGGATATCGGTCCTCGCTATGTCCATGGAAAACCTCCCCAAAATCCATGAGATAACATGGAGTGGCTGATTGTTTTTGGAATATTGGGGGCTCAACAATAGGAGCATCTTATAGACCCATTAAAGGGCACACCATGTCTCTACAAGGATTTGAACTTGGGTGGGGAGGGTAACAATCATTCCTCCCAACTATCCAAGCTACATCCAATGGATAATTATGCATGATATCCCTTGTTTTTGGGACAGGAAACCCCTCCACGCAATGATTTGAACATGTAACTTCTTAAGAGGAAACATATGTTCTTAACCATTATAAGAAAATAAACTTAAAAAACTATATTTACATGTTAACTACATAAATATTTAATTTTATGAAAATGAAAACTTTATATTTAAATGATTCATAACTTTCCACATATTTAAATTAATAAAAAACAAAATACTTATCTTTATTAAAATAACAAGGAAAGATTTTATTTTTTGGAATATCAAAATGAAGCGTAATTCAATTTCATCTATAGTAGTTATTTGAAATTGAATATAATTCAAACCTAAATCTTAGTAGAATTAAAAACTAACAAACTTAACTTTAAAATAATTTGTTGAAATCAATTAAACTAACCTTCTAAATTTAAATTTAACATAGAACTACGTTCACATTAACAAATAAATTAACTTAATATAACAGTTAAAGGTTGCTTGAATGTTTACAATATCGAAGGAATAATTTCGATATGTGTTCCATCTTTAACAAAATCTTCATTGAATGATGAATTTTCGGAATATAATACAACACCACTATTTTATCAAGCTCCCTTTTTACATAGCACACCTTGTACGAATCTTAACCAAGCCCTGCAAGTGTCATAAACTTAACTTGTCAGGAAAGGTGGGAATTCCATTGGCTATACCATGTTGGATCCATGGAGCACTAGGAAACTTGGAGAATCTTTCCTCCTTTGTGCACACTTATCCTACAGAATCTTTCCCCCTTTGTATACACAGATTATCCCTGGATTTCACTCTTGTAATCATTTGTTTAACTGGCATGATGGCACCTTAGCAAAACAACTCCTATCTAACTAACATTTGACTTTACAAGTCCTAACCCAAGTTCAATGTAGATCGGATAAGATCAAATGAATTGATTAAACATTACAACTCATTGGTTTTTTATTATTAGATTAAAAATATTGACTCTGTCTTAAAAACAACTATCCAAAATTGTTTTTTATTATTATATTAAAAATAACAAAAACATATTTTTATTATTATATTAAAAACAACAAAAATGAAATCCATTGACCAATAAGAAGATAACTTGTATTAACATAATGATTCAATTGGGCGAGATCACAATCTCCAAGTATCTAATTGCTATAATTAAATTGGATTGTACAAATACTAGCGTTGATATAATAAGTCTTTTTCTCACTCGAGTGTTATATCTTTATGTTATCATTTTGCTTTACATTAATATTATTGGAAGTATTCACATCATATTTTATGTTTTCCCTTTTAATGATTATGATTTTTTTTTTTTTTTTTATGATTGTGATTTATGTGATGGATTATAAGATATTATTATATTGATATATTTTTAATGATATAATTTTGTTTTATATTTATTGGTTTTATTGTTCTCAAGGTTTGTTGGGAAGAATACATATAATATATTGCATTTGGGAGATGTTTAATACATAGTATTAAAGTTACTTTGTACATTGTATTTGATAGTTATTTATTTTTCATTAATGTAATGAATGTAATGGAAATGTATTTATGTCATCAAAACAATTTCAAGATGTGAATGTTGATTAAGTAAATATATTCATCCAGAATCAATCGATCATTATTTTAAAATGAAGTATTGTTCCTTGTGGTTATCACCAATGGTATAATGATCATGTTATATTGGAGCTTATACATTACCATGGACCAATCTTCTCAGTAATATTAAAACAAAAATAAATAAATAAGATGTTGTTATATATCGATTATTAAGGTCATGTTCATAGTTATAGAGAGCGTGGGAGTAAGGAAAATCAATACCAATGAAATGGCATAGGAAAATTTATAATGGTCAAGGTGGCTTGTGAGTCAAGTTCAAATTTTATTAAGCATAAGTAAACTCTCCATTTTTTGTTGTGTTAACATATTTATATATTACCAAAGCTTGATGCTTCTGCAAACAAGATACAACCCTTGGCATTTAAACAATATGTCAGTGGTGTACATGAACTGCATAGAACCTTGATATTAGTGTGTGGTAACCACTATATACTTCTACAAATCCCAAAGTTGATGTCATGCCTACAAACCAATGGAAACATAGAAAAAACCATTAAAAAATTAAACAAAAATATTAAAAAAATAAATCATAGAAAAACTTTAGGAAGTGGAATAAAGTGCATTTTGGTATGTGTCGATTGATAGTTTGGACCTGTTAGACATAATTAAGTACACTAAGCAACAATATAACAATTATGCACAATGAAACATTACACATTCAACATAAGATGAATAATAATTTAGAGTGAATGACATTGAATATCATCATATTCATTAAAA
>ML784442.1:333541-344784 GCA_009831015.1 Picea engelmannii
GATCCTTTGTCTTTGTGAAACTGAAGACAAAAAAGCCCCTGCCCACTGCGCACAAAGAGACTTCTCCTTGTATCAGGGACTTCCATCGATCATCCATCCATGCCTCCACCGTTTTGGGGTTGGGCCATAACCCCGTAAACTTTTCGATGAGGGCTTTTTCTGCTAGCAGGAGGGCAAGATTGCAAGGCTCCTCTGGAGACAGCTCCAGCGAAGGGATCTCTGCCTGCTTTTTGACGAACTTGGACGGGAGAGAGGACCTGGGTTTCGATCCTGCCTGCCGGATTAACGCTTTGAATTCTTCAATGGGATCTTCTTCCGTCTCGACATCCGGATTTGGGGCCATCGTAACACCTCCGGCCACCAAATCCAAGAGGCACCGACCACCAACCAGAACACCAACCAGAACGGAGAGTCGTTGCTCCAAACCGCATGCAAGGCCCTTCGAGGCAAGATGGCGACCTCCTGCAAACAAAAGGATGGATCCAGCCGCAAATACCGACCACCGCACCGAACACCAGCAAGAAACCACAAGCGAATCGCTGGAGGAACGTTTTGATGTCGAACCGCGGCCCTAGAGGGACGCGCTGGCGTGCAAATCGTGGGAGGTATGCTCTGAGCGGCTGCTACAGGTGGATCCGAGCTCCTGCGAACCAAAATCCGAGTTCCTGCAATCGAAAATCCAGACCGGAGGCGGCTAGGGTTTAGGCCCTAGCCGCTGTGGCTTTCCGCTTCGCTTCATTCCAGTTCTTTGAAAACATATAAAATGTTACTATAAAGCAGTGCAAGTCAATAAAAGTAATTGATGGTTAAGAAGGTTTCTTTACATGTATGTCATACATGAGTTACCTTCCCATGGAAGTTTCCTTATTTTAGTGATATTATGCACACTTTGTTATGATTAATTTATTATTCTAATTATGTTTTAAATAAACATTTTTTCCAAAGAAAAAAAGCATAATTTTTATTAAAAGAAATGCAAATTACATTATGTATAAAGCATACAGATAGCAAGCATTTAGGTCTAAGATATCTTTCATCCCCAATAGGGAGAAAGGCGTAGCACAAATGCCTCTGAAAAAGGGGCCTCATTATATATGAAGTTGACACACAAAATAACCATCAATCTCAGCCAATAAAAATGGCAAAAAGAAGATCAGAAGAGAACCTGGATGGACCAGGCCAAAGCGGCAAGCAACCCTCTCAAAAAATGGGTCCAAAGGGACAACAAGAGAACCTACAACCACTGCAGGAAATCTAGACGCCCTAGACAGACCAAAAGTGTTGACCCCATTAGCCAAAATCAACATCACACACCCGTAGAAGTAGGACCTCAAATCCCTGGAGCAAACCCTGCCAAGAAGAAACAGAAAACCCAAGCATCGGCTCCACACCACAGACAAGAAGGGGACGCAGGGAGCCTTGACCACCACGACCACCGAGAAAACCCTAGATGACAATGCATCAAGCCCTGGACATACCAGTAGGGATGGACTGGTGAGGACCACACCCTCAGAAAACTTCAAAAGAACCTCCACACACACTAAAGGCTGAAAGAAAGAATAGTCATGAAACCCATAGTCAACTGATCAGACTCCAAAAATCGGATCTAGGGGGGGCAGAGCCCAACAAGAGTCCATGAACGAGCCAACAAGAAACCAGAGAGAGGGAAAATCCAAAAACCCTACCTAGAGCAGGGAACAAAACACACCACCCAAAAAAACCAGAGATGAATCCAAATTTGGGCGGCAAGAAATCCTCTCAAAAAAGAGGAAACAAAACTGCCGAAACCAAAGATGTTCCGCCACATGCACGACGGAACGGAAGAAGAACCGAGGCATCCAAGAAAAACTGAGGACGCAAGCACCGATAGGCACCGCCTCCCTAAAGAAAACCCGATACAGACACGAACATCACGATCTGGGCAGAAAGAGCCATGCCCACTAGCATAGAACCAGATGCAACTAAGGAAGAGAGCCCGATCTAAAACTCCCAGCAAAGAAAAACCTTGAGGATGATGCCGCAGTAGGGAATAATTGTCGAGGAGATAGTGCTTCAAAGACGAAAGAAATCAACGGGCAATCTCCAAGATCAGGGACAAGAAACAAGCATCGCGCGTGACCACTAGCAAAAAAACCAAAGTGTGGGGACTACGACTAGGGAAACCCTACCCACAACTCCGTTCCCGTCATGTTTTAAATAAGCATACCTAATATTTGAGATACATATACTTTTCTCTAAATGTTGAATGCAAATTTTGGATGAGATTTCCCTTTCCCATAAATTGTTGAACCTACTAGTATCTTTCAATAATACACTACACTTATGCTGGACAACTTGAATACACTACACTTGTGTTGGACAAGTATGAAGACCCCGGGTCTAACATTTAGCACTAATAACATTAATAATTACTTTACTTTGAGCAATATCATCATTGTCAAGTTAAATTGTATATATTTTCCATAGATAAGTTTATGTTAAACCCGTGTTAGGAAACGACACATGCCACCGAAGTCAGATTTTAAGGTAGTAGAAATTATCCCAAGATGTTGAACTAACATTATTAGTCCCTGCCATGGGACTATAGCAATGAGTTTGCTTTTGATGTGACATTGATGTGATATTAATTTGCTTTTGACCATAAATTTGTGTATGCAATGTAATGTTTAGCATAGGAAAACAAATATATATTTTTGGATATAATAAAAATATTTGTGTTTCTCATTTCTAATTGGTTGATAGAATTGAAGTGTTATTGCTCCCTTCACGTCTTTCAATATGTAGAATTAATTACATAATCAATGAATTTCACCAATCACCACATCTAAATATAAAAATTTGTGTTATGTATTTATTATTATGCATTATTATATTTATATTATATTTATATTATATTTATTATCTAATATATTATTTATTATTATATTTGTATTATATTTTTAATGTATTTATTATATTTATGAATATTATAGTTCCATTCAGCTTATGTTTTATTATACATTTTGAATAACAAACAACCCTCAATTATTATCTTTTGACAAAAAATATTCATTACTTGTGCATTTTAGTTATATTAAGTTCCATTGTTCAACATGTATTTCCCAACTAACTCGGCAGGGACTGCGTTGCCATGCAACCCTTGTTTATTATCACACCAAGTGTATGCATGTTTATTGTCATATCTATTATTCACTATTTATTATCACACCTACACAACACATCTCAAAAAGGAGGAAAGGGAGGTCAAGCAAACATTCATACTCATCCTAAAAAAAATCAACCATTATGTTAGTATGAGGATTACTAGCCATTATTGAATTCTCATGCTTGGGACCTTGCTATCAACAAATATTAATGCCACCAACAATTATTAGCACACAGTGTATACTATTTAATTGTATTACTTATGTCTATTAAAAAATATTATAATAAAGTCAATTCTCATTAGCTCCACTGGTTAAGGTGTGGTTAAGGTGTGGGTTTCGGCGACCCGAATTCAATACCCTTACGATATGTTTAGTCGGGAGGAGACACCCAAAAATCCAGCCATGTTAAAGGCTGATGCAGCCCAAATTGGATGCGATCCTCAAATAATTTTGATGACTTGGATGCCTTCGGATTGTGATTTCTTAACCAACACTTGAAATGCTAGCCCCACAAGTGATGAACATTTCTAACAATTTTTTTTTTTTTTATTATAATAACATAAATATTATGAATAAAATTATGATTCAAACATAAATTAATAAAAATTACAAAATTATCTTTAATCAAATAAAATTATAAATTTTAACAAAATTTCTATCCAATTCAAAAAAATATTACTAATTAACTTTTTTATAAATTTTAACAAAATTTCTATCAATTAAAAAATATTACTAGTTAACTTTTTTTTTTTATAAATTTTAACAAAATTTCTATCGATTAAAAAATATTACTAATTTTTTTTTTTAAATAAACTTTATATATATATATGATTTAGATAATTAAATTCCATGGCCCAACTTAATTATCTAAATCCACAATGTAAGTTGTTACTATTAAAGAATGTTTTCCACGTGATGTGAACATCGCGTATATCTCGGAGACCCGCGAATCTTCTAGGAAATAAAATTAAAAAAATATATATAAGAACTTTTTGTTTTCATGTGACCTCGGCATTACTACATAGCCCACAACAAATAATTAGGTAGGATATTAAGTAGTCAAATCAAGCATTTAGTGTCACATTTTAAGTAGGATTAAGCTGGATTAGTAAATTGCTTAAAGAAAGCATTTATTTATTAACCTAATTTGTATTAGGTTTACCCACTTTCAACAAAGAGCAAGCTTTGAATAATGTGTTTGATGGAAAAAATTTCCAAAAGTGGGAGTAAGCCTTGAATAATGTGTTGATCGCAAAATTTTTCGGTATTACATGGTGTGTTTTTGCGTATTAATGGGTTTATTTTGGTGTGTTCATAATTATAAATCTTTAACTCTTTTCCATTATTGTTTTATTTGAATTTTTCTTGAAAGACAATACTTTCATATTTTTTTTTAATTTGATATTATGATTTTTTTATTGGTTAAAATCATTATGACTGGACATTAATCCCTTGGTGTGCAATTTTTATAAATCTATTTGTCAGGATCAAAAATTAATTTATAAAAACAAAATTTTTAGATATTATGATTGACCATTATGTAGGTCAAGCTCTTCATTATAGGAACTCTGTAGACAATGCCTCCTTGAAGCTACCGACCTTGCTCTTTGCATGACAATCTAAGGACACTGCAATCAATGTCTCCTTTAGTGGCAACAAGGTAACCTGCATGCATCTAACTAACTTCTCACCAATGTGTCACCAGTGCAAACATCTGGGTGGAATACACATGGGCCTCGTCGATCCCAGCTTCTTCAACAACCATTCAAGTTGGGTGATGGATCCCTCGTCTATTTCGGCGCCATGCCCGCCTTCCTTGGTTCAGGTGCCATTCTATGCCATGGCCATTTCCGACGAGATGGAAAGCAAGAGAGTTACAACTCCACATATTAAGTAAATGCTTCACGAACTAGCGGAAATTTTGAAGAACATGTATTGAGCTAAAGAAAATCAAACCTCAAACAAAGGTATGAAAAGAAGCATAGAATATCAAATTTACTATTATAAACATGGCTTGAAAGAAAAATTTAGACTTATATCAAATATTTTCCTTGGAATCTTTCTTTGTTAACACCTCTTCTCCTTTTCTCCCTCCCTGTGCAAATGCAATACATATTATGTATATTGCAGTGAAAGTAAATCTATGCAGATGCAGGTAAATATTATGTATATTGCAGTGAAAATCCTAAATATTATCTATACAATAGAAATAAATCTTTGAACTGTAGTAGCAGTAAATCTATGACTTACAATCAGTTTAAGTTTGTTATGTTCCCCAACAAGGATGGAGTTCAATAATCAAACATTCTTCTTCAAGAGTGATCTTGTTGCGCTTGAGATCACACCGGAGGTAGTTAACCCACCTTAGCCTACAACTCTTGCCAGCTCTCTTTAGGCCTCGGGACAATAAAATAGAAAAA
This sequence comes from Picea engelmannii, assembly GCA_009831015.1. NCBI lineage: Eukaryota > Viridiplantae > Streptophyta > Pinopsida > Pinales > Pinaceae > Picea > Picea engelmannii. Next base: position 339,108 of record ML784442.1, read on the forward strand.
ATCGACCTAACTTCAAAAACAAATTTTGATTCCAAACATGAATATCTACCTTTTTTTTTTCTACAAAAAATTTCACTTTATATTCATATAGTAAATATAAAAAGTTCATTACATGATAACATCATCGGAAATGTCTCAAATGCAATTGAAGTAGAATAGACAAGTCTTGTAGGGACTAATACCAGCAAGTCAAAATCAAAATGTCAAAAAGGCCCAGCTTGAAAACTCTAATCCAAGAAAAAATTAGGCCAAAGGAGGATTCCCACTTCACCTATGAACGGCAAAATACGGATCCCAACAGTACAACATGGAGTTAAAAAAGATCAAGGAACATATGGGGGTCTTCATGTTCCCCCACACATTGATAGTAAACAATTCTCCCCAGAGCCTAATGAAGCGCCTGCTTAGATAAAATATTCGTTGTTGTATTATATTCCTTGTAAATATGCTGAAAGGAAATGGAGTGAAAATGGTTTATAAGTTCAAGAATTCTATCCTTCCATCCCTCCAAATTAAAAACCTGTAGATGTCCCTTTCCACATAACCAGTCGATGATAATCTTAGAATCACCATACACCGAAAGCACCGAAATATCCAGCCTGACAGCAAGTGTGAGAAGTGCCCATGCTCCAAGTAACTCTACTCTGGTATTTGTTCTTAGCCCACAATTAAAATACCATTTGAAAGTTATGAGTTCTGAGATCCTAATGATCCCACCTGCACCATTGTTTAGTCAAGTTGTTGAAGCCGCCCCATCGAACCATCCAGTTGGATCCCTTGCCACTGAATTCAAAAACTATCTCCTTGGCTTCTTGATTTTTTTCCCAGCGCTAAATTCTCTCAGAAAAGATAAAGTTCAAAAAGTTGCCTTTTGGAGAGATGGTGTTCCATTTTCAAATAAAGCACAGTTTCGTTCTAACCAGATAATCCAATAGAGGTAGACCGGAAGGGTGGGGAAACATAGATTTTGTTGTTTCTAGTTTTTAAAGCAATCATAGATGGAGCCGCCCAGCCATCAATCCAAGATTTTTAATGAAAGCAGTACCCTGTTCCAAACACCACGAGTAAAAGAGCAACCAACAAATAGATGCATGCTAGATTTTGAGCTATTTTTACATAAGGAACAATGGCTCGGGCCTTCGTATCCTCTACGCTGCAAGTTGTCCCACATAAGTAATTTATCCTCCACAAGGAGCCAGCTAAAATGTTTGAGTTTTAAAGGACAATCCCAAGTCCATAGTGATTTTCTCCACCCACTAATCAGATATGCATGTTTCTTCGATTCTATGGCCTCATGACATGAATCTATTTGTTTTGGTAAAACTGAGTAAGTGGTTTTTTTAATTTTATCTCGGCATGTTTTAAGGAAACAAATATATAAAATATATTGCCAAAAATTTCATTTTGAAAAATCAAAAGTGCCCTCGGTTGAGCACCATATTGTTATACTAACCTTTAAACAATATGCACAATTATAGAACATCATTCCTACTTTCTAGTACCCGATTTGATCAAAGTAGTAGAACTCCTAGATATATGGGGTTTTAATACCTCTTCGTCATACACATAGTCTAATTCCCAAAGATTTATAAGGTTGCACAATACGAGACTGGTCGAATGTGGGGAATCGATAAACATCTATATTTTCATAGCTCTTCGCTCTAAAGCGACAGAATGGGAATTTCATTAAGGGGCAAACGATATCTTTGTTGAGATAGTAGCTTGCAATATTGCGTTGGAGAGTTCTAACACTTCTTGTAATCCCATAAGATGTCTTTTGTGGACCTAACTACCACGACTCGATGAAACCCTACAATAAAGTCAACCAGTAAATTTTTTACACACTGCTAGAAATTAGAATGACTATAACTCACAACTGAATTAAATTTGAAGAAAAAAATACCCACTTATAATGTACACCAAAATATTAGATCCACGTTTGTTCAATGGACAATCCTTCAGAGTTGGAAAACCTTATATTAATGTTACTATTGGTTTACTTAGTTCTAAAGAGGATTGTAATATTTTTTTTAAAGCAAAATGGAAAGAAAATGCAAATGACTGTCACAATTTTATACCATGTTCCATGCAAGACCACTTATTTTACTAATTTTATTACAAGTAAAATTGTGAAAATCCATTATGAAATGGATGTTTGATTTGGATTAAAATTGATTTTCAAGTGAAGTGCTCATTCAATCACATATATGAAACCCAAAAGATTGGTTTGAGATAAGGGGCTCTCTTGAACTGTGATATGTATTTTAGAAGAATATGTTTGTAGAAATGTTGCAATACAAAATTGCAATATTGTTTATGCAAAATTGTAATTGGAATCTTCTTTATGCAAAATTGTAATTTTAAATGAATGATATCATGATTTACAACATATTTCGTGATTCTTGAACCGCAATTCAGCAGGGGTTGAACCCGTATCACCACCCTCGCAATTCAACAACACCTCTATGGACGACGGACGAAGCATCGAACATGTGTCTTGTCTTTAGTCTTAATATTGGGTGGTGGTGTAATCCAAAAGTTTCCATTCTATACTCAGATTCGGTAATTAAATTTTAAGGATGTATTGTATGTACATCTTTTAATTTTATAATCAAATTGGTACGTAAAAGGGTTTCTTATTGAATTTGGAAATTAGATTTAAATGATATACAATATCTATAAGTTTTTATTTAAATTGAGTAATTATTATTAAAATACCCTTCTTCTCTACAAATTCCCATTACCCCAATTTCATCCCCCCAACAATAGGAGCAAGATGCTTATATGATTCCAACGGATTCCTTAAAGACAGATCTGGACGATCTAGAAGACATGGACCTAGAGGATCTCGACCTACAAGGAATAGTGTTGCATGTGAAAGGAAAGAAGAACAATCAATACCAGACCAGCAAATCAGGCTATTGCAAAGCACTCTTATAAAATGAAGAAACAAGAAGAAAAGGACACTTCTGTAAGCACTCTTATGTAACATCCAGCTCTTTCACACACTGATTTAACTTATTCTTTGAGGACACTTGCGTGCAAGTGATCTGGTTCATTATATGACTAAGTGTTTTGATTATGGATTATGATGATGTTGTGGATATGATGATATGTTACTTTTTTATATTTATATCGACGAGTGCTATTGATTGGTTTTTCCTATGTGTAGGACTCTGGACCGTTTGAGGATGTCGATGGCATCGATGGACTTCCTTGGACTCTGGATCGAGTCAATGAGTGGACTGTTATGGCTTGAATGTTTTTTATATTACGTATGTGGCATATGACTAGTATATTATGACGTTGATTGTTATCACTGAAATGTTTTGTTGATGGATGCAGGATGACGATAACATCCTAACCAGACTCACATTAAGAGTAAAGGGGTCATGCATGACAACCCGAGATATTGAGGGAGAGGTGTGGCAACAACCCTGTCACAACCTACTAGCACTCTCACTGTGGCTCGAATTGTAGGTTAATGATTACCTAGTTCGAGAGATCCACGATGACGTGAGGGCAGACTGTGATAGTCACTCACGATGATTCTAAGGGGCACACAATAAGGTAGGGTCTTTACTCCTTAGAGGCCCTTAGTCTCCCACAAGGTCACCTGACGGAGTATTGACTCCAGGGGTTTGACGTCTACCAAAATCAGTCAAAAGGCGAGTGGCACCCTTGGAGAACGTAGTGCGTCTTGAATGGCACATCGCGCAAATAAAACATGAATGCAGGCGAGTGTCACCCTTGGAGCACGTAGTGCATCTTGAAGGGCATGTTGTGATTATTTTTAACACTAATAAGTTATTGAACTTAATACCTAGAAAAATATGCCTCCTTAGGTCTTGGTTAGGCTTTAAATGAATGTTGCATGAGTAAAAATTTATAACCATAAATTCCCTTAAAAACATTTGTCGATCCTAGTGAATTTAAAATACTAGGTCTAAGTAAAACTTGTGAACAAAAAACCAAAAAAAAAACAAAAAAAGATTTTAACAAAGGGGGGATGAAGAAAATTCAATCATAAATAATTAAATTAAAATTTTATTGGAGGATTAAATATTTGAAAGATTATTGTTGGCCTAGTAGAAACTTGCTAATTCAGAACTTAGACAAAAGGGGAAACTTAAAGAAAAAGAGGAATCTGTAACATAGTAGGGAATCTAGTCTTGGAACTTTCTAATTGTGAACTCAACTAGGATTTAAGAAAGGTGCCAGCCATTAAATGAATGTAGAGGAATAAAGGGACATTGAGGAGCGTTTATAGGAACTCTTTTAGGTGGGTGAGGGAAACAGGAAAATTAAATTAATTAATTAATTGAATTTATGGTGCAACTAAGGGATCGGGTGACATGTGTATAGGGGAGGTTTATCCTAATTAAATTTTAATAAACATAATTAATGAGGGTTGGGAAACAAATATCTAAGAAAACTCTATAAAAGGGATGGCGGAGGAGGAGAAGGCATCACGTCTGATATGCGTAAGGTTATGATGCTGGATTTTATTCTTGACTGATTTTTCCTTGTGGGAGTTGGGACACCCAGGTCGAATAATGAGTGGTAGCTCGACCTTGCGAGGCGACCTGGGAGATATCATTCTTTGGTTTGTGTGCGTGGCCCCTTTGTGGCGTGGGGGGCTCAAGGGGAAGAAGAGTACCCCTAGCGTTGGCTGGGAGGTACTGATGAGGTTTCAACGGTTAGTGAGCAGGAGCTGGATGGAGCGCAAGCGTAGGACAATGACTTTTGATTAGCATCGTCGGTCACGGTATCCCGGGTAAATATGTTAGTTGTAATTCATTAAATTTATGCTTGCATGGTTGTTAGTTGAGTGACATTTTCTTGTTAGGAGTTTTCTGGCTTATCTACTTCTATGATATTTGCAACAAATGGTTTTGTAAATTTTGGTTATAGTTGTAATCTGAAATAAGGAAATGAAAACTATTCTAGATGCACACACTTTAGACGCACTATTGCTTTAGTGATGGAATCGATTTCTTTCCTTCCGTTTTCTTGTAAGAGGTTGGGTTTCCCTTAAAGATTCGTGAGATTTATGTTATCTAGGCGTCGATTGTCTCAGATCATTTTGTTGCCCGATTTATCTCTACTTGTCTATCCATTAAATCTCTGCGATCACAGACTTACACAACGGATTTATAATCAACTTCTCAGTGATTCCTTTTACTTGCTTGCATAGTGATTTTCTTACTGCAAACTCTGTGTTTTAAGGCCTTCGACCAACATGATAATCGTTCTTTTTCCTGGCGCATCCACCCATAAATCCCTCTACGCTATGCTTACATTTTCGCCCAGCCATCTTGAAACCCTTGCACTCCATCTCAACGATAACCCTCTGCTTTGTGCTTAGGTTAAACATTACCGACCAGTTATGCTCTGCCACAATTTGATTCTGGAAAGAGAGTTAAGGGTTTTACTGCGTGTGTTTGTTGCTCACACGGTCACCCAACACGGGAATCTCCAGACGGAGTGCTCTCAACCTCTTCCTTATCGTTTTATTTTTCGAGCGAGTTGTCTCTGTGTATCTCTGAATATCCTCGATGAATTGAATGGTGTATATTTCGATTTTTCTCAGTGAAATTGACTAGTGTATCTCTGAATTTACCTCTTGGATTTTGTATCCCCTTCTTGCGGTGCCTTAGCATGCGCACCAACATTT
>ML784442.1:344806-378148 GCA_009831015.1 Picea engelmannii
GGGGGCTTAAATCCCAATGTTTCTCCCGATTTATGTCAGTTTATTCTAGGAACAGATTGGACGGTGACAGTTGATTTATTTTAACTGGTGGTTGGTTGAGATCAAGGTGATTCATTTTCGTTGATTTGGTTAAAGGATTTTGCAAACCACTCCTAAAGTTTTTGCTTCCCTCTTTCAAGTGTGCCCTTCCTAGTGAGAAAAGCTCTGGCGACCTTACTCTCTCGAAATGGTTGCTCCTACCAACCCTTCACAATGTTTATTCTTTTTGAGATTCCAGTTCCTGATGTGACCAAGTGAGTGCCTTTTTCAGTCGAGTCCGTCGTAATGTCCCTTTCCAAATAGGAGCTCCAGAGAGGAGGCTTAATGGTCTAAATTGCCCCGTTAGACTATAGCCAGGGACAAAGAGGGGTAAATAGGGTTACTAGAGGTCACTCTAGTCACAGGTGTTATATTTGGAAAGTGACATTAAGCTAAAAAGGGTTAAATGCGCTTTTAAGTCATTATGAGCTAAAAATAGAAGTCAACAGTGAATTAGGGTTTCAACAGTGATTTAGGGTTTTGGAAGTCAACAATGAATTAGGGTTTCAACATGATTTAGGGTTTTGGAAAGCTATAAAGGAAGGGTCAACGACCTAATTCATTATTATGCAAATTATGGCTTGTCATTGAGGAGAAGAGGCGCATCTTAGGAGAGATAGTTCAATGGATTCTTGGAGGAAGACACCAGTGGCTGATTTCGATGTTGAGAGACACACCCTAGTCACCGGGAAGATCATTAAGGTCTTCCATCATTCTTCAGAAACAGTTACACAGTGTTTAGCAGCAAGGGCGCATTCATCCAGAGTGAGGGCGCAACTTCTAAGAGGGTTTTTAGTCGACTTATCCCATCCAAGGAGAATTCCAAGATTTCCCTCCGACCCATATGAGAGGAGGGCAAGGCAAATATTTTTCCCGGTTCCTCATTAGATTTCGACGGAGGAATCATCTAGGAAGAATTTTCCAGACTTGGATGTGCGACACTTTTGGCAGGCACATTTGGGGTTCTAGAGCGAGCATAAGACCTGATTCAGGGAAACCCTTCTGACCCATTTCCCAGTAGACCAAGGTGGTCATTTTGAGACATGTCTCGTCCGATTCCGATAGTGGAATCACTAGGACACATTTTTCCAAAAGAAGAGGGGCACATTCCCCTAGGGGTATCCATATGGGGTCTAGATTCATCAGCAGAGGGGTCCGACAGATACTAGTACTGAGGACTAGAGCAGGGCACATCATTTGGGACAGTTTCCAGGCCATTCTGAGAAGTATAGCTCCCAGGGCGAACTTTCCAGACTTCCAGCAATTACCATAAGAGATGCCATAGTCCCAACACATCCATTGAGTCCGTAGTGCTCCCATATTCCAGGTATTATCTTTTAGTTGCTTATTTGTATTCTGGCTAAGATCCTTTGTCTATTGATCTAGTCGAGTATTGTCAGTTTATTCAGCCGCATTCGACCATTTTGTAATCTTCAAAGATATCATAATACAAACTTTGCAGTCCTTTGTCGCATTTATTATTTGTATGATCATTTATATGTTGTAAACCATTTATCCTACACACACATTAGCAATGTTTCCTAGACTAGCCAAGTCAGCAACATCACATCTGCCTTGGAAACTACCACTTGTTTCGTTGTATTTCCTGATAAGGATTCTTAGACGTCCGCAAGGTGAATCTTCAAGCCCGTGAACAACTATGTATAAAGCATGTTCATTCCTGTAGCGATACAGGGTCTCCATGTTGCACGTAGAGCTTTGGGATCATGCTCAGTTTGGCGCTATTCAATTGCATTGGTGGTCTCTTCACTGCACATTGAGCTCGGGGCTCGTGCTCATCCTTGGAGTTTTCATGTTTTGTTTTGGTGGCTTTCCTGTTGTATGCAGAGCACTAAACTCATGTGCAGTTAATGTTGGATGTCGGTCTGTATGTTGGTGCACTCCCCGAGGTTTATGAGCTTTACTACCTCGAAAATTATCATTCTTGTAGCAATGTTTTTGAATCATTTACCAAGTTTCCCTTGCTACCTATATTAGTGCAACGACCCCTCCCCACCTGTAGTGCGATTGGGGCGTTGACCCAACGTTTTACCCGAGTATTGATAGTAGGATTGAAGGCAATGGATTTGTATTGATGGTGTGGCAGTGATATAATTATTAGCAGAGATGGTAGGTTGAAAGAAATAAATAGTTGCAATGGCTATTTTGGCGATGATTATAGTGGTAGCGATTTTATGGCAGTGATGTATTAGAGACATCAAATGTATATTGAACGAATTAAATAATTGTGTATATAACAATTTTATTGATTTAATGATGAATATTGTGATTATAGATTTATAATATCTTTAATCGTTTTTCTTTTTACAACAATTTAATTGATTTAATTATGATTATGGCAATTATTCCTCTATAACAGATTAATTGTTTTTGCATCAGTTTTAATAGTTTAATTGTGATTATTGTGGTTATCGCTTACAACAGATGTAATTTCTTTTACAACAGGGAACTAAATAAGGACATGTTGAATTCACTGATGTTGTTTATGGAATCCTTGTTCAAAACTTGTAAACATCAGTTTATTATTTATAAGTTACTTCATTTCATCATAATGTTTAAAGTGTGGTCCTTAAAAAGGGGAAGGTAAGGAAGCATGGTCTTATGTTAAAGGAACGTAGGGAAGTATTGTCATAATGTTTCATAGTATTTGAGGTTGGATGCATTGTGCTTGAATAGTCTTAGGATGGTAAAATGATAATAAGATACATCTAGATAGTTGCAATTTTAACCTTGTATTATGTGTAGATTTCCTTGCACCTCGTTTATCTTGATTGAATAGAGTGATCTCATTATAGTTTTTGTATAATGTATGTGAGTGCAAGTTGGATTCGGGAAACGTTGGATTTTATGTTTTGGTTGAAGGTTTAGAGTTATTTATGTTTGCGCTTGGTTTCCTAGTGCGCTTGTCGCAATGTGGCGACATGATTCCTTAAGATTGGATCATTGCGCGCCTTGATTGATAAGCGCAGATGATAACCTAGCTTTGGATCATGTGCTTCCTGATGAGGATGATGTTGTTTATTGTAATGGATGTTTTGTACATTATACTGTAACGTTTTAATGTGATTTGTTTCTCGCTCGTTGTGCGTTGAAGTTGGTTGTGTTTGGTTGATCTGATGTTGTCCTTAGCTTAGTGGGATTGGTATTTCTTGTGTCGGGCGAGATGTAGACACATCCTTGTTCCTCAGAATAGTTGCCAGCCTTGAGACCTTAAATGGTCAAAATTGATGGAAACCTGGGCTTGAGCGTTGCTTATGTGTCCTGGAGGTCCTAACCATTGTAGGGTAGGTCAGGTGGGTAGTCATTTTTATTTTTCGTCTGATTGAATGTTGTTTGTTGCTTCAAGTTGCATGATGTGCTATTATGCTCTTCTTTTATATTGTATGCTGTGATAAAATTTATTCAACATGTTTTCATCCATTTGTGTCGCTATGACTTGTTGATGTTTGTTCTCTTGTTTAAAAGAAAAAGAAAGAAAAAAAGAAAAAAAGAAAAAAAAAAGTTGTACGTCGTATCGTGTTGTAACGGTTGGGGCCATTGCATATGGTATTAGAGACAGTTCGACCCGCATCTTGGCATCACTACGACTTCAATTGATTAGATGATTGAATATAAAATGTCGCTAATTAAATTGATTTGTATTTCATGTAGGTAATCATGGTTAGAGGACGTCGCGGAGGAAGACAATGGGGTGCTAGGGGAGGAGACGCGACGACCCCAGTAGCATCCACGACCGAGGGGTCTAACCTCTAGGAAGAAGAACAAGTTGTCGGGTAGGAACAGATAACAGTGGGTGATGTGGTTGGGATGATGAGGTTCTTTCAGAGGATGTCAGAGGCACTAATCATGCATCTGGATAGAGATGAGGCCAGGGCGTCGACACCTCCTGAGGGTCCACCACACACCTTGACCGATACTGGTAGCATTCACCATGAACTTGAGAAGGTCAAGTTTCCCGAGTTCTTTGCTTCCCTGGACGACGTTGCTGCTGAGGAATGGTTGGAGAATATGGCGCTATTGTTCATGACTATACCTCCAACATGAAGGTATGCATGGCGGTCTTTCAACTGAAGGGAAGCACTCTTCTATGGTGGAAGACGCTCCTGTCACAATTGAACATGGCCAATGAGGACGTGTCTTGGAAACTGTTTGAGGAATGGTTCCGGGAGAGGTATCTATTGGAGGAATTCATTGAGCTACGTTGGTATGCTCCCCACCTGAATACCAAGAAACTTAAGGTCAACAAGTTTGTGTTCAGCCTCAATATCAACATTCATGAAAAAGTGAGGATCCTGATGCCTCAAACCTTGCACGATGTTGTCTAGAAGGCCCTCATAGTTGAGGAGGAGATCATTAGTGGGGGTCAGAGCAGGACTCCAACGAGACCAATAGGACATGTGACATATGGTGCGCAACACCACCAGACATCGGCTAGGCATCCACCAGGATATGGAGGCACTCTGAGAGGATCCACATTCACTACACCACGACGACTGACACCTCGATAGAAGACTCCTTACAAAGGACCACAACACCAGTAGCAGCGTTGACCGCAACAACAACAATTTAGGCCTATTAAGCAAAATAGACCAGGGTTCTAGGCCGGTGGGTCGTCAACTTCTACTTCAGGAACCAGGAGTACTGGACCGAAGAATGGGTGTTGGACATGTGGAGAGCCACATTACCAGCGTGACTGCCCAGTTGAGAGGGCCAAAGCAGCCGGATCAGTCGGACCCACTACTGTGGGAGATTTAGGCAAGGCCCATCGGATTCATACAGTGGTGAATAACCACCAGGAAGAACACTAGTCTACTTTGCTCGAGACATCAGGCACCATCGTTGACCAGACTCTTAGTATTTTGATAGATCCAGGTGCTACAAAGAGTTTTATTTATGGTGCAGCGCTAAAAAAAATTGAGGTAAAGGCAATCAAACAGGATGAGTCTATCTTTTTAGAAATGGCTTTAGGAGCCAAACAAAAGGTTGGAGGAAAGGTTACGGGCTATAGCCTCAACTTGGGAGAGTTTGTCACAAGGGCCAACCTATATGTCACGATATTAGGGTATTATGATGTCGTGATCGGTATGGACTGGTTGGAATCGCATGAGGCGATACTCAACTGTAAGAAAAAATAATTGAACTTGGTCAATGATGAGGGATAGAGACGCGTGATTGTAGGTAGGAACTAGGGAGCTTCCCTAAGGTTCATCTCTTCTCTACAACTATGGTAGAGAATACACAAGGGATATAAGATTTATGTGATCCTTGCGTTAAACGAAAAAAGGCGTGGTAGACGGACTAGAGAACCTTCTGGTAGTACGAGAGTTTGTGGACTTCTCCCAAAGGAGTTACTAGGGTTGCCACCTGAGAGGGAGTTGGAATTTACCATCGACCTAAAACCAGGAACAAAACCGATAGAAAGAACGCCTTATCGGATGTCGACCTTAGAGTTACAGGAGTTGAAAATGTAACTTAGGGAGTTTTTGGACCTAGGACTTATACGTCCAAGTGTGTCACCATGGGGTGCGCCTGTTATTTTCATACAAAATAAGGATGGGTCATGGAGACTCTGCATTGACTACCGTTAATTAAACAAGGCCATGATCAAGAACCAATATTTGTTGCCAAGGATAGACGATCTATTTGATCAAATGAAAGGTGCGACGATGTTTTCAAATATCAACTTGAGATCGGGGTATCACCAGTTACAGATCAAGGAGGAAGGCATTCCTAAGACTGACTTTAAGATAAGGTTTGGACATTATGAGTTTACTATTTTATCGTTTGGACTAAAAAATGCCCCAGGGGTATTTATGAGATTGAAAAACAGGGAGTTCCACGAATACTTGGAAAAGTTTGTTCAAGTGTTCATTGATGATATTTTGATATATTCATAGACGATGGAGGAGCATGACAACCACCTGTGCTTGGTACTACAGTGTCCGCGAGAGAACAAATTGTTTGGGAAACTGTCAAAATGCTCCTTTTATCAATCAAAGATTCATTATTTAGGGCATGTCATCTCCGACGAAGGCATCGTTGTGGATCAAGCGAAGGTCGAGGATATTATGGAATGGCCTGTGCTGACGAATGTCCCAGAAGTGTGTAGCTTCATGGGTTTAGAAGGATATTATCGATGGTTCGTTGAGGGTTTTTTGAAGATAGAAAATCCGATTACAGAATTGTAGAAGAAGAGAAAGAAGTTTGTTTGGATCGAGAAATGAGTGGAAGAATTTCAAAGGCTCAAGGAGCTGTTGATGAAAACGCCGATACTAAAGGTCCCTGACATGGACGAGGAATTCTTGGTATGCACTTATGCATCCAAGGAAGGCTTAGGTAGAGTCTTGATGCAAGACGGTTGAGTGATCGCTTACATATCGAGAAAGTTGAGAAGGCATGAGGAGAACTATGCGACACACAATTTGGAGTTGTTAGCCATTGTGTATGTCTTGAGAGTATGGAGACACCACTGTGGGTTACAACACATATTTATGCAAAGCGACTTGAACGCGTGACAAAGGCGTTGGTCAGAATTTCTTAGCGAGTACGATTTCAATATTACCTACATAAAAGGAATAGTGAACAGAGTGGTTGATGCATTGAGTCAAAGGCCATGCATATTTTGGGTGATGCCTCTTCAAATGAATCTATGTGAAATTATTCTAACTCTATAGCGTGACGATGACTGGTATAAAGAGGTTAAGGAATTTATCAGACAAAACACCATGATGGTACCAAAGTTTGAGGGATTTACTATGGACAACGACGGATTATTGAGATTTAATAATCGGATTTACGTACCTCCCAATGACGAGTTGAGGAGTGTGATCTTAAACGAAGATCATAGAGCAATGTACATGGATCACCTGAGAGTCACGAAGATAAGGGAAGACCTTAAACCCTTGTTATTCTGGAAAGGAATGAAGGTGGACATAGTCAACTACGTGGCAAGATGTCTAGAATGTCAGTAAGTGAAGGATGAACATAGACATCCGACAGGATTACTACAGCCACACACCATTCCAGAATCGAAATGGGAGGTCATTTCGATGGATTTCATTGTTGAATTTCCACTGATGGAAAGGAGACATGGCTCGATTTTTGTAGTAGTTGACACTTTGATGAAGAGTGCTCATTTTATTCCTGTGCGTACGACGTATCAGGAACCTGACATAGCTAGTGTTTTCATCAGCGAGATAGTGAGGTTGCATGGCGTGCCTAAGAGGATTATATCCAATCAAGGGTATTTGTTTACAGGATGATTTTGGACTAGTTTCCAAGAGGCCTTAGGAATCCAAATTAACTTTAGTACCGCATATCACCCAGAGACAGACGGGAAGATCGAACGAACGAACCAAATATTGGAGGATATGTTGTGTATGTATGTGATGGACTAACATAAGCATTGGGAATAATTATTTCCACTAATATAATTTTCATATAACAACAATTATCAAAGAAACATTAAGATGGGACCATTCAAGTGTCTTTACAGGCGACCATGTTGAACGCCTTTGACTTGGGATCGACTTGAGGATAGGGTCCTGGTGGGACCAGAAGCGATCCAAGAAATGGAAGATCAAATGCAAATCATAAGACAAAGGATCAAGGAGGTGCAGGATCAACATAAGAGTTATGTCGATGGGCATCGTGTCGACCGTGGTTATGAAGTTGGCGATCGAGTCTTCTTGCAGGTGAAACCGTACAAGAGTTCAATCAAGTTTGGAAAGGGTGTTAAAATCTCTCCTAGGTTCATGGGACCCTTTGTGGTTGTGGAAAGGAAGGGACATGTGGCCTATCGACTAGCCTTGCGTGATTCTTTGAGGCATATGCACAATATTTTTCACGTATCTGTTTTGAGACATTATGTTAGTGATCCTACACATGTGATTGACATTATCAGACGAGGGTGTTCTCACAACGGATCTGATTTTCATTCTGGACCATCGCATTTGACAGCTATGACATCAAACAGTAGATCAGGTCAAGGTCCAATGGGACAACTATAGTCCACACTCGACGACCTGGGAGGACGCATATGATATGCATCAACAACTTCCATTTTTGTTTGATAGATAGACATATAGATATTGTGAGATACTTTATTCAACACTTCTATACTGTGAAACTTCGGGACAAAGTTTAAAACAAGAAGGGGTGTATGTAACATCCTACTCTTGCACACACTGATTGAACTTATTCTTTGAGGACACTTGCGTGCAAGTGATTTGGTTCATTATATGACTGACTATTTTGATTATGGATTATGATGATGTTGTGGATTTGATGATATGTTACTTTGTTATATTTATATTGACGAGTGATATTGACTAGTTTTCCCTAAGTGTGCAGGACTCTAGACCGTTTTAGGATGCCAATGGCATCGATGGACTTCCTTGGACTCCAGATCGAGTCAGGGAGTGGACTGTTATGGTTTGAATGTTTTTGATATTACATATGTGGAATATGACTAGTATATTATGATATTGATTGTTATCGCTAACACATTTCGTTGATGTATGCAGGCTGGCGATAGATTGCTAACCAAAATCACATTAGGAGTAAAGGGGTCATGCATGATAAACAAAGATATTGAAGGAGAGGTGTGGAAACAATCCTGCCACAACCTACTAGCACTCCCACCATGGCTCGAACTATAGGTTAATGATTACCTATTTCGGGAGATCCACGATGTCGTGAGGGAAGACTGTGATAGTATCTCACGATGATTCTAAGGGTCGCGCAATAAGGCAGGGTCCTTATTCCTTAGAGGCTCGTAGTCTCCCACAAGGTCACCTGATAGAGTATTGACTCCAGGGGTTTGACGTCTACCAAAATCAGTCAAAATGCGAGTGGCACCCTTGGAGAACGTAGTGCATCTTGAAGGGAACGTCACACAAATAAAACATGAATGTAGGTGAGTGGCACACTTGGAGCACGTAGTGCGTCTTGAAGGGCAAGTCACGATTATTTTTAACACTGATAAGTTATTGAACTTAATACCTATAAAACTATGCCTCCTTAGGTCTTGGTTAGCCTTAAAATGAATGTTGCATGAGTAAAACTTTATAGCCATAAATTCCCTTAAAAACGTTTGTCGAGCCTAGTGAATTTAAAATCCTAGGTCTAAGTAGGACTTGTTAACAAAAAAAAAGGTGTNTTCAATCATAAATAATAAAGTTAAAATTTTAATGGAGGATAAATTATTTGAAAGATTATTGTTGGCCTAGTAGAAACTTGCTAATTCAGAACTTAGACAAAAGGGGAAACTTAAAGAAAAAGAGGAATGTGTAACATAGTAGGGAATCTAGTCTTGGAACTTTCTAATTATGAACTCAACTAGGATTTAAGAAAGGCATCCGTCATTAAAGGAATGTAGGGGAATAAAGGGACACTGAGGAGCATTTATAGGAATTCTTTTAGGTGGGTGAGGGAAATGGGCAAATTAAATTAATTAATTAATTGAGTTTCTGGTGCAACTCAGGGATCTGGTGACATGTGTATAGGGGAGGTTTATCCTAATTAAATTTTAATAAACATAAATTAATGAGGGTTGGGCAACAAATCTCTAAGAAAACTCTATAAAAGGGATGGTGGAGGAGGAGAAGGCATCACGTCTGGTATGCGTAAGTTTATGCTGCCAGATTTTATTCTTGACCGATTTTTCCTTGTCGGAGTTGGGACACCCAACTCGGATAACGAGTGGTAGCTCGAACTTGCGAGGCAAGATGAGAGCTAAAATTATATGGTTTGTGTGCATGGCTCCTTTGTGGTTTGGGGGGATCAGGGGGAACAAGACTACCCCTAGCGTTGGCTGGGAGGTACCACTGAGGTTTTAGCGGTTAGCGAGCAGGAGATGGACAGAGCCCAAGCACGGGACATTGACTTCGGATTGTCATTGTCGGTCACGGTATCCTGGGTAAATCTGTTAATTGTAATTTATTAAATTTATTCTTGCATGGTTGTTAGTCGGATGACATTTTCTTGTTAGGAGTTTTATGGCTTATGTACTGCTATGATATTTGCAACAAATGGTTTTGTAAATTTTGGTTATAGTTGTAATCTGAAATAAGGAAATGAAAACTATTCTAGATGCACACACTTTGGACACACTATTTCTTTAGTGATAGAATCGATTTCTTTCCTTCCGTTTTCTGTTAAGAGGTTGGGTTTCCCTTAGAGATTCGTGAGATTTATGTTATCCAGGCGTCGATTGTCTTAGATCATTTTTTTGTCGGATTTATCTCTGCTTGTCTATCCATTAAATATTTGTGATCCCAGACTTACACAATAGATTTATAATTAACTGCTCAATGATTCCTTTTACTTGCTTGTGCAATGATTTTATTACTGCAAACTCTGCATTTTAAGGCCTTCGACCAACATGATAATCGTTCTTTTTCCTAGTATGTCCACCCATAAAACCCTCTGCATTGTGCTTACATTTTTGCCCAGCCATCCTGAAACCCTTGCGCTCCATCTTGGTGACAACCCTCTGCGTTGTGCTTAGGTTAAAAATTACCCACCAGTTATGCTCTTCCACAATTTGATTATGGAAGGTGAGTTAAGGGTTTCAGTATGTGTGTTTATTTCTCACGCGTTTGCTCAGCATGGGAAGCTCCAGACAGAGTGCTCGCAACCTCTACCTTATCGTTTTCTTTTTCTAATGAGTTGTCTCTGTGTATCTCTGAATCTCCCCGACGAATTGAATGGTGTATCTTTCGATTTTTCTCAGGGAAATTGACTAGTGTATCTTTGAATTTACCTCTTGGATTTTGTATCCCCTTTCTGCGGTGCCTTGGCATGCACACCAATGTTTTCAGGGGGGAGGGCGTAAATCCCAACTTTCCTCCCGATTTATGTTAGTTTATTCTAAGAACATATTAGGTGGTGACGGTTGATTTATTTTAACCGGTGGTTGGTTGAGATCAAGGTGATTAAATTTTGTTGATTTGGTTAAAGGATTTTGCGAACCACTCCTGAAGTTTGTGCTTCCCTCTTTCGAGTGCGTCCTCCCCCATGAGAAAATCTCTAGTGACCTTACTCTCCTGAAATGGTTGCTCCCACCAACCCTTCACAGTGATGATTCTTTTTGATGTTCCAGTTCCTGTTGTGACCAAGTGAGTTCCTTTTTCAGTCGAGTCCACCCTGAAAACTACCACTTGTTTCATTGTATTTTCTGGTAAGGATTCTTAGATGTCTGCAAGTTGAATCTTCAAGCCTGTGAACAACTATGTATCAAGCATGTTCATTCCTATAGCGATATGGGGTCTCCATGTTGTGCGTAGAGCTTGGGGATCACGCTCATCTTGGCACTATCCAATTGCGTTGGTGGTCTCCTCGCTGCACACTGAGCTTGGGGCTTGTGCTCAACCTTGGTGTTTTCCTGTTGTGTTTTGGCGACTTTCCTATTGTATGCAGAGCACTAAACTCACACACAGTTAATGTTGGATTCTCACCTATATGTTGGCACACTCCCCATAGTTTCTGAGCCTTACTGCCTAGGAAATTGTCATTCCCGTAGCAGTGTTTCTGAATTATTTACCAAGTTTCCCTTGTTACCTATATTATCTCAGTGACCCCTCCCCACCTGTAGCACGATTGGGGTGTTGACCCAACGTTTTACCCAATTATTGACAATAGGATTGAAGGAAGTGGATTTGTATTGATGGTGTGGCAGTGATATAATTATTGGCAGAGATGGTAGATTGAAAGAAATAAATAGTTGCAGTGGCTATTTTGGTGGTGATTATAGTGGTAGTGACTTTATGGCAGTGATGTATTAAAGACAACGAATGTGTATTGAACGAATTAAATAAATTGGTATATAACAATTTTATTGTTTTAATGATGAATATTGTGATTATAGATTTATAATATATTTAATCGTTTTTCTTTTTACAACAGTTTAATTGATTTAATTATGATTATGGTGATTATTCCTTTATAATAGTTTAACTGTTTTTGCATTAGTTTTAATAGTTTAATTGTGATTATTGCGATTATCTCTTACAATAGTTTTAATTGCTTTTACAACAGGGAAATAAATAAGGACATGTTGAATTCATTAATGTTGTTTATGGAATCCTTGTTGTAAACTTGTAAACAACAATTTATTATTTATAAGTTACTTCATTTCATCATAATGTTTAAAGTGTGGTCCTTAAAAAGGGGAAAGTAAAGAAGCATTTTCTTATTTTAAAGGAAGGAAGGGAAGTATTGTCATAATTTTTCATAGAAGTTGAGGTTGGATGCATTGTGCTTGAATAGTCTTAGGATGGTAAAATGCTAATAAGATACATCTAGATAGTTGCAATTTTAACCCTGTATTGTGTGTAGATTTCCTTGCGTCTCGTTTAGCTTGAATGAATAGAGTGCTCTCATTATAGTTTTTGTGTAATGTATGATGGTGCAAGTTGGATTCTGGCAACATTGGATTTTATGTTTTGGTTGAAGGTTTAGAGTTATTTATGTTTGCGCTTGGATTCCTAGTGCATTTGTCGCAATGTGGTGACATGATTCGTTAATATTGGATCATTGTGCGTGTTCATCGATAAGCGAAGATGATAACCTGGCTTTGGATCATGTGCTTCTTGATGAGGATGATGTTGTTTATTGTCATGGATGTTTTTGTACATTGTACTGTAACGTTTTAATGTGATTTGTTTCTCGCTCGCAGTGAAGGTTCTAGTTACTTGTGTCATTGATACTGGTTGTGTTTGGTTGATATAATGTCGTCCTTATCTTAGTAGGCTTGATATTGCTTGTGTCGAATGGGATGTAGATACCTCCTTTTTCCTCAGAACATTCGCCAGCCTTGAGAGCTTAAATGGTCAAAATCGATGGGAACTTGGGCTTGAGCATTACTTATATTTCCTAGAGGTTCTAACCATTGTAGGGTAGGATGGGCGGGTAGTCATTTTTATTTTTCGTTTGATTGAATTTCATTTGTTGCTTCAAGCTGCATGATGTGCTGTTATGCTCTGATTTTATATTCTATGTCGCTAAAATTTATTAAGCATGTTTTCGTCTAGTTGTGTCACTATGACTTGTTGAAGTTTGTCTTCTTGTTTAAAAGAAAAAGGAAGAAAGAAAGAAAAAATGTACGTCGTATCATGTCGTAATGGTCGGGGCCTACAAGGCATAGCAATTGCATGCGAAAGGAAAGAAGAACATTCAATACCAGACCAACAAATCAAGCTATTGCAAATCGCTCTTATAAAATCAAGAAACAAGGAGAAAAGGACAACCATTTAAAAAGGTAATCACTCTTCCTCTTCTTCTCTTGGAATCAAGAGTTCTACAAGCAAAGAAATTATTCAGATTCCAAAAGACGGCAAGAAAAAAGGACAACCCTCCAACAAGCAACTATTACAAGAATTAGGAGAACTTCTTCGAAATTCAAGAAGAATCAAGAGTATGGTGGAGAAATTCTCATCCCACCCCCAGCCTTCTCAATGAAGATCATATTATGGTATGTAAGAGGCCTCAAAAACCCAAAAAAACAGATAAGTTTGAATATATTGATTGACAATGAAAAACCCTCTATCATGATGATACAAGAAAAAAATATAACTCTATAACCATGGAAAAATTGGTCATCAAGTGATGGAAAGGATGCCAAGCTATAGAAGTAGACGCTGAGGGGGAATCAAGAAGAGTATCCATCTTATGGAACCCCAATGAAATATTTTTATCTAATTTTTTCACAATCCGTCGCACAATCTTAGCCAAATTCCAACCCATAGCATATGATAAAAATGGTTACATCACCAATGTCTACGGACCACAAACCCCTCAAGACAAATTACCTTTTCGTCATACCCTTTACCACTTAATTCCTCTCATTGAAGCACAACCCTGGCTCTTAGAGAGGAGGCTTCATTATCATAACGTCCCTCTTAGAAAAATGTGGAGGTCTTAATATTCTAGACTAGGTCTCAACGAGCTTCAAAGAAACAATTAGTGACCTTGGCCTAGTGGATTGGGAAACCACCAATGGAATATTTACATGGAGAAATCACTGCATAGGCCTACACCAAATAGCTTCATGTATGGATCGTTTTCTTATTTTCAAATCCCTTCTTCTAAAAAAAATTGTGATAGAAGCCTCCATTCTTCCCTACCATGGCTCAGATCACTCACCCATTCACCTCCACATCCAAATTCAAGCCATCCCCAAGAATTGCCCATTCCTATTTGAATCCTTCTGGCCGACTAATCCTTCTTTCCACTCTAACCTTCCCTCTTGGTGGCAAGAAATGAAAATCAACTCAGGTTCCCCTATGTTTAGGTTACAACATCACCTGAAGAACCTGAAACATCAAATAAAGTCATGAAATCAAACAGAGTTTGGCAATATCTTTAAAGATAAAAAGGAACTTTAAGAAAGTATGAAACAAATTCAGAAACTAATGATCACTTTAGGTTGTTCCCTGGAGCTCGTAGAGGAGGAATTCTCTCTCATGGCCCAAATTGCAACCAGAGAGAAGCAAGAAGAAATTCTTGGGAGACATAAATCGAGATTCATCTGGCTAAGGGAAGGTGAGAGAAATTCAATTTTTTTCCACAACTCGATGATCCAATGAAGACATCAGAATATAATTATCTCACTGAGAGACAACCAAGGTAAAAAAATAAGTAATCACCAAGAAATTAAATCATAACTTCTCCAATATTAGATATCTCTAATGCAAGAACCTCAACCAAATAGGAAGGAAGCAATAAGAAATATAACTTAGCATATCCCAAAAATTCTCAACGAAGATCATAATGAATCCCTGATAAGGAAAATTACCATGGAATATGTGGAACAAGAGATTTGGGAAATTCCCAAAGGAAAATCACTCGACCCTGATGGATTCATAGTGGACTTCTATCAAGCTTGTTGGTCAGTAATAAAGAATGAAATCCTGGAAGTGGTGGAAGACTCTCAAAATTTTCAAAAAGTCCTCCCAA
The DNA here is from genome assembly GCA_009831015.1 of Picea engelmannii. NCBI lineage: Eukaryota > Viridiplantae > Streptophyta > Pinopsida > Pinales > Pinaceae > Picea > Picea engelmannii. The sequence goes on from ML784442.1 coordinate 359,864, forward strand.
CCCTCAATGCTACTTTTCTCACTCTCATCCCTAAAGAAGACAAAGTATAAAACCCTAGAAAATTCCGCCTGATAGCCCTCTTCAATGTCATCTACAAGCTCATCTAAAAAATAATTTCTAATAGACTAAAACCCCTCCTCCCCTCCCTAATCTCCCCAGAGCGGACATGTGTTGTAGAAGGCAAACATATATTGGATAGCATAATTATAACTCATGAATTAATCCACTCCCTCCATACCTCCAAGAAACCAAGTATGCTTATTAAACTAGACCTTTTCAAAGTTTATGATAGTTTGAGATGGAATTATATCTTAAGCATTCTGGACACCTTTGGCTTCAGTAAGAACTGGATACAGTGGATAAAATCTCGGATTTATATGACCTTCTTGTCAATATTGGTGAATGGATCCCCCTCCCTGAACTTCTCCCCATCAAGAGGAATTTGTCTTGGTGTTATGGGACTTATCGACAAATGCAGACATAAACATATCTCCCTAGATCCACCTAGATCTAGAACAAAAAAAGACAGGACATGACCCTTTCCCTAAGCTCTAATCATTGAGTTTACTATCAAATGAAAGATAGGCGACATATCGTTTAGATATCGCTTCTTCTTGTCGTAGTCATCCTAGCTCCACTCCAGTGCTCCTGTGATGTTAGATCTGCAAGAGAACACAATCCAACCAAAGTGAAAGAAAAATATCATACTCAAAGAGAACCTAAGTATGTGATCAAGGAATCATACAATAAAATGAGATGAGTTTTATGGGAAATAAACATATCACTTTATTCTAAATAATGAAAGTTGAGATTACAACCAAAGCCTTGATGTTGCAATATCCCCTTCTAATGACCCTCTGCTCCAACATGCACACTTGCTCCAAACTTGAATGAAGAATATCCACAATGACTTGATGAACTGAAATGAAGCTCTTAAGAATGATCCAATGCAAAATTCTACATACAATCTTAGCCAAATTCAACCTTCATTAACCTTAATTTCTTTCTTAACCTTTTCCATGATAAATCCCTCCTTATATAGGGGAAAGAGAGATGGTTAAAGAGATTAGGATGATCCCACCAAATCAGAGAAGTGAGTAGTATCCCAACCATACGGGTGCCACCTCACCTTCTAGAAGATTCCATTCTAGAAATTTCGTGAAGGTCGACCTTTTCTTAGCCTCTTGGCATCGTCATACCCCAGCTGTAGAGAAGCCTGCAGAGACATCACAAACTAGATTTAGGGTAGCCTACAATGACCAGACATCATCACACCCTACTTATGTTGCAACCTGCGACGACCCTCCCTAATAAGGTTTTTTGGAAGAGAAAGCCAGACACCTTTCTCATGAAGATAGGTTATTTTGGGAACATGAACACATGTTTGTTAATGGATCATTTAGTAGACCAAAATAATGTGTAACACAGGGAGACCCCCTCTCACCTTTCCTATTCATCGTGATGGTGGAGGGTTTGGGAAGGGTCATTAAGGCAGAGGTGGCACAAGGGAATTGGAAGGGACCCTCTCTTCATGGGGAAGAAACTCATGCCATGCATCAACAATTTGTGAATGATGCAATGTTAATGGATACTCTAACAATAAAATAATCCCTTACAATAAAGAAAGGTCTTCATGACTTCTCAGATGCTTCAAGGATATGCATCAACGAAGAAAATTCCCAACTCTTATTCTTTAACACCCCCAAACCTATATAATGCCACTTAACATGAATATTAGGCTTTCATCGTTGTAAGCTACCATCAAAATATCCGGGAGTCCCCTAACTGAGAACTCCTTAAAGAAGAAATCATGGGAAGAACTTCTTGAAAGCATGGAAAAAAAACTAGATAACTAGGCCTTTTTATCTCTCAACATTGCAAGAAGACTCATTCTCATCAAGTAGGTCCTCCAAGAGATGCCTATATATCATCTCTCAATAATAGCAGCCCAAAAATATATCCTCAAAGCTATCTGAGACCTTCATAGATATTTCCTACGAGAGAGTTCTAAGAACAAAAAGAAATGGGATTTAGTGGTATGGGAAACTATTTGTATTCCTAAATCTAAAGGTAGTCTTGGTTTTAGGGATCCATAAAATATTAGCCAAACCCTTGGAGCCAAGATCTAGTGGTGTTGGATAACCAAACCCTAGAATCAATGGGAAAGCTTATGGAAAACTAAGTATTCCCAAAATCAGCAAGTGAGTCAGATTATCAGAATGAATAATGCCCCCACGGGCTCCAACCTATGGATCTTATCTTGGCACAATAGACACTTAATATAGTAAAATTAATTATGGGAAATAAAAAATGATAAGGATGGTATTTTCTAGGAGGATGCATGACAACAACTCCCTAGATGGACCAACCAACTATCTCTTCTTAGTTTGCAATTAGAAATGATAAAATAGAACAAGACTAGGGTGGCACACTATTGGTCACCAGAAAAAAACCCTAGCCATTGGAGAAAATGGCTCCCCCCCATCAATGGACTAGAGACAAAGACCATAACACTTTAGAAGTTGTTTTATTGGATCTCAACAAAAGGAAAATAAGATCCTCCAAACAAATGGACCACCTGAGATGGGGAACCTCTACTACAAGAACCTTCTCAATCAAGGAATCTTATGTGATAGAATCCAAGAACACCAAGATCCCACAAGCTCCCATCTAGAGCAAGATATGGAACCAAAACCTCTAGCCAAAAGTCTCTACCTTCCTATGGTTTCTTACTCTTAACAAATCTCTTACCTGGGACAATCTATGCAAACAAGGATTCTCAGGTCCCTCCTGATGTCCTCTCTGTCTGTTGCAAGAGGATACTACAGAGCATCTCTTCAACACCTGTCACTATACGAAAGACCTTTGGACCCTCATGGAGCTTCTCTTTCGATTCTCAGGTCGTATCAAACACTCCATCCGAGCTACTTTAGAACTATGACCATATTCTATTACTCAGAACCCTGTAGCTAACAGATCCTGGAACCTTTTACCTAGATTTCTTACTTGAAAATTCTGGAAAGAGAGAAACTGTAGGATATTCAAGCTACAATCTCTCCCACCTATATATCTATGGAGAAAGGTAATAAAATCCACCCAGGAAACTATCTTGGCCCAACCCTGGAAGGAAGAGGACTGGAAAGATACCCTGTATGAGATTTCTCTCTTCCAATCCCTCAACCTCAAAGCCAGCCTAGCTCCCCTAAGCCAAATATCTGTCCCTACCCCTCCAGCTTTGGATTCCCTATGGAATCCTCCTTCATATAGGTTAATAAATATTAACTTTGATGAGGCCTCTAAAAGAAACCTAGGTCTTGCAGGGTATGGTGGAGTCTTCAGAAACAGCCAAGGAAACATTTTGAGAACTTATGGATTTAATATGGGGGTAAACACCAACAACTCAACTGAACTTCAGGCTATGGAATAAGGTTGTAGTGTAGCCTCGACTCATGGTTATGTTAATCTCATTATAGAAGGAGACTCCCATATAATCTTCAACATGCCCAAGAGTCTGCAACATGGATCTCCAATCTCGAAAATCTCCAAAAGTTGGAGATTGGAATCTAGTCTGAAGACCATTCAGAAAAATCTTGCCTCAATTCTAGTGATAATTCCCAACCACATTCGTCACTCAGCCAATAAGTTGGAAGAATCGATAGCAAACTAAATCCTAAGAACTACAGAATATGCATGGGACAAGCCTTTGAACCCCTTTGAGGTTGAATCTTTTTCCTCGACTTGCTCCACAATGGAAAGGGAGGACTATCAACCCTAGGAGCATGAGTCTGGGAATAAAACAAGAGAGAGGCCATATCCCCAGGAAGAAAGTGGTATTATCAATACAAATGCCCCCTCAGATGAAGATATTGAATGCATGGAAGATCATCTAGACGGTTACCCATCTTCTAATATGACGGACCCAACTCAGAAAGATGATTATAGACATGTAGAGAAAACATGCAGCCCTTCCTTCCACATCAGTGACAGAAGCCCAGTTGGAAATCAGTCTCATCAAACTTAGAAAATGAGCTACTATGAAATTCTAGAACTAATAAGCTTAATAGGATCCATGAGGATCCCAACAGTAATGAAGGATCACCCTTCCCCAGATGGGGTGTTTGGGAAGAGAGAGGAAGGGAGAACTCCCCCAAGGAAAATAGGTGGCATATTAATGGAAAATTTCCCGAGGATGGAGATCTCACTTCATGAACCTCTCCTCTAATGTGTGGAAAGAACCATAATTTACAAGCTCATGCGCGATCGGACGATGGTGTCCAAAGGGATAGTAATCATGGTCATCACGTTAAACACAATTCCGCTCGATGACATGACCCCTCCATTGATAGAAAACTACAACATTTAAAGTAGGGTTCTCCTCTCGAGATGCAAGGAATGGTAGACCATGGGCCCTCCCATGATTATTCATGCCATCTCATATGAATGTATGAGGAACAGTGCCAAGTGGACTCAATCAACTTCATCTCTACTCCAGCTAGCACCCAATGACAAGACCTTAGCATTGACACATTGCATCAATAGTTAATGAAGGGGATCCCCCCCCCGAGGCAGCTGAGGTCAACATACATGGGATCTCCCACACGTCCTCAGATCAGGGTGGGATTTTTAGGCATAGCCAACAAGGCCACGTGGATGTATCTCTAAATAAGATTTATGAGGAGTCCTCTCACTACCTAGACTCATTCTCGCCTCCATGATATCCTCCTCTATGAAAATATTTGTATACCAAATGAGGAACACGACCCTTAGCCATTTATTAATGCCTTCTCTACAACTTGAGGATTTGGTTCTAGACTTCAGGTCCCTCTCCTCTGATAGAGAGTGACCCTCTTTACCACCTCTCTCCACCTTGTATCACCCTTCATTACATGCCCTCATCCACAACACCATGTCTCCTAGGAATGACTATCCTCCTAGCTATAGGCGCGGACCTAGAAACCTGGGGGATTCCTCCTTGAGGCATCAAAAAGAGGGTCATCCTGACTCAAGCGTTCAACATGAGGCCTACAATGTATCCATAAATTACAAAGCAAATACTCCTCATCATTTCTATGGAGGAAGTCGAAGACACCGCCAATTTAGAGATGGAAATGAAAAATGACTCTGAAGTAGATAATACCACTATTGAATATTGGGTCCCAGATGCTGGCCATACAAGAGGTTGTGACACCCGTTATTGGAGGACTGTTGAATTATATTGGCACATCAAGACCTTTATGGGAAAAATTATCCAAACAAGGGAAGATGCTCAAAATATTGTTTAGCTTCAGTTCAATGCTCTTCATTTGATGGTCAGATATATCCTCCCTTATGTCCCACCAACCCACCATAATATCCTACCTCCCCTAGTAGCTCGTCACCAACAATCAGGGCTCAATGAAGCACAACCAACAAATCCTCCGGCCTCCTCGGCGGGGCCCTCGACCCCTTGAAGTTGGGTACCAAATTAGATTTTTTGTATAATGATAGTTAACAATAGGCCTAGGCTTGGTATTTTCATAGTAACTATGGACTCTCTTGCCTTTAATGCTTTTTGGACACTTTACAAACAATATATTTTTCATGCTAGTATTTATATTTGTTGTTGGTCTGGTTTCCCAAGTGGTAGGCCAACATAAAGGATTTTTGGTTTGTATGATATTTTAAAAAATCAATAGAATTTTGTTTATGAACTTAAAAAACACAAAAAAATAAGAGAGGAGGTGAAAGATAATGGGTTGAATGGAGAAATTACTAAATTAATATAAAAATATGCTTCTTCTATTATTTTATTAATTTCTCCATTCTACTCATTATATTTCACCTCCTCTCTTATTATCCCTAAAAAACCATATTATTATTCCTTCTTGAATACCTAATCTCAATGATTACCTCCATTAATTTATTATTTTACAGACATTTCTATTTGTTATCTTTTTTCTCCCTCCTGTAATGATTATTGACCATTCCTCTTTCCTCAACACTCTTTTCAATCATATTAGCTTCTTATGTCCTTGATGATGTGTGGAGTGTCCACTCAAAATGTTGGACGTTTCAAAACCTCTCACACAATTTTATCCAAAAAATATTCTTCTATTATGAATAACTTTTTAAACCTACATTATCAGATTCAGGGAGTGGTATGTTACCCCTATCAAGGCCTTCCAGTGGTGCCCATGTTTCCCAAGAGTGAAAATGTTGGACTAGAACACTGTTGATGCTTGAATCTGTTAGGACCTAAACGACAACCTCACGAGGATGTAAATCCCCCTGCATTTTTATAGAGGTAGTACTCCTCTTTAGATTTTCTTAAGATTTCTAAATATTTGGAAAGTGGGACTTGACATAAGTCTATCGTAGTAATCAAATAAACATAAAAAATTGCAATCAAATAAAAGGAAAATGTTTTTTTTCTTTTTTCTTTTTTCTTTTTAAAGAAATTTCTCGAGAAAGGACCAGGAATCACTCACTCCACACATTTAACATAAATGATCAAAATTTCCTCACATCCATCATAGTTTAAGATAAATATTTATGATCACATGACATAAAAAAGAAGATGATCCGCATGCAAAAGAGAACTTTAACAGAGTGGAAACATGGGCATCTCAAATAAAGATAATGATAGATCAACCTCAAATACTTTATATTATGAAAACAGGGTTACAAAGCACAATCGAGATTGTTCCCAAAGTAGTTCTCTTGAAATTTCTAAAAAATATATAGTCTGTTACATATTCTTTGAAATTGTAAATGCGTTTGTATTAAAGACCTAGATTGAGGCTCCAACGGACCATAAAGCAAATAAATACAAGAAATAAGTTTTTAGAAGGAAGACGATGGGCAGTAGAAGGACCAACAAGACCTCGTAAGAAAGAAAAAAGGAGTTATCAGTCTTCGGTTAAACCTTTCTAGTGAAAGAGGTGGAATAAATGGATGAAGAACTTGATAAAGAAAAACAAGGATATGATCAACATAAACTTACTATGATGGTCTCTCGTGTGTTCATTTTCTCACTAATGTCCTTTTATAATTTTCATCAACTATTATAGGAACCATCTCAACTTCTTCTTTCCCTTCATTTGTCAGTTTATCGATAGCTTTCTTGAATCATTCTTTGATGTAACTTTTCATAGGTTCCACATTGATTTCATGCCAGATTTTAATGTTGAATAACTCGCCCTCCAAGTCTCGAAGATCAAGAGAAATGACATGTAATTATTCTTCAATATCCTAATTTTTTACGGAGTAATCCACTAGCTAGTTATATATGGAGTCCTCATCATATTCAATTATACCATAGAAATTTTCAATAGACAATCCTTTAAAAATCTCAAATTGCTCATCGAACTGTTGTTTTTTTAGGAACAACAAGTTGAGGATCAACTTGGGATCTTGGACTTCGTTAGTGCTTTCGGCTAGGTCCACCTCCGTGATCCTTTTGAACAACTCTTCTCTCCTTTTTATGGCTTGGTTGCATGCTTGAACGATGTTGTTTAAGTTAGTGCCATTCTTTTCTTGATATTATTCTCCACGTAGATCTTGGCTGATGTGAGTAAGCTTGAGGATCCTTTTAATTTGGCTACGAGCATGGTGGGTCCAACAATTTCCAAAGGGATGGAAATAGGTGGAAGAGGTATCAAGGTCTCTTCCAGTTCTTTAATCCTTTCATTTAAATTTATATTTTCTTCTTAGAGACCACTAATGTTGTCGTCCAATGCATCGCCAATTTATTTATGGATTCTGGAAATATGGGAAGGCCGCATATTTCTTAGGTTAACCTCTGAATGAGATTTCCCATTTTTATTCTTCATATCACTCTTCTCAATAATTAATTTCTTAGATTTGTTTTCAAAGACAACGCTCTGAACTAAAAATGATTCTTCGTCATCAAAGATCTCATTCTCAACAATTTCCAACGACTGATTTTGGTGGGCAACACCTCATGGTTGATCAATGCTAGGAAACATTTTATCAATTTCATCCTCGATCTCCATATATTCGAGGGAGAATCTATTAATTCCACTTTCGATGTGATTCTCTTCTTCCTCTTTTACAATATTCTTCCTCTTCTTCCTCAGAGGGAGTTTATGTGAGCTTTCAATTTTTCCTGGAGGGGGGTTCTTGTCTCCTCCTCCACCTGAACTACTGTTGATTACTTTTTTAGATGGTTGGGTCACTGGAGCACTACTCTAAGGTGTTGTAGTCTTAGGATTAAAAGTTGGGGATTGGGAAATATTTTCTTTGGGACCCTTTCCTCTATGTTTGTAAAATTCATTGGTATTGAGTACCGTCTCTAAGTCACCAGTAGTGTGAACAATATTTTCCAAGTTATCATCTCCTTCTTCTCTTAGAACAATGTAGATAAATGAATTGTTAAAACCCACTGCTAACATATGTTCCACAAATATTCCATTAGGGTTGAACCCTTTAATATTTTCAACATACTTGAGATTCAAGTTGTGGAAATGGTTTGCAAATTCATCAATTTTGTTCATATTTCTGAAAACAAAGTCCCCAATCTTCCAAGACAAAGGTATGAATTGATTTTTTCATTTCTCATGAAAAAAGTGCAACCATAAATAATATTTCCTTTCAATTTTGTAACAAACATTATGTCGGATATATGGCATGGAAGAAAGGAGGGATTCTCCTTAGAACTGGAAATCCTGATAACATTGTAGTTTTCCATTTTCTCCAAGGTCCCCTTCTTATCTAGGAATTTATTTCCGTGGGTGGATATTCTTGGAGTATACTTTCCAAATAATATTTCTTTAAAAACCAAGACAAAGTCGTTGAAAACTTCATAAAAATGCAAGGAATCTTTGTGCCTCCACAATGTCTGGTACCAAAAGGTCACTAGGTCAAATTCACAATTTACCTTCTTGCAGATAGACAATTTAGGAAATTGACAGCAATGTGTTATCGTGGAAACCAAATAAGAAGCCATAAAAATTTATTATCCTTTTTATACTGAGACAACTGGGAAGAGATTTCAATGGAAATGAGCTTTCCCCAGTCGAAAATGGCCTTCTCCTTGATAGTATAATACAATATATAAGGAATCATATGGGAAATGCTGGTAATATTTTCTTGGCCTGTCACTCTAGTGAATAACTAGGAAATTTCTCGAAAGGGGTTTTTGAACAATTTCACCTACAATCTAGTAATATCTTCAGGGATGGCCATGAGATTCTCCAAGGATTCAGGTAAGAGATCCAGGTCATTGTCATGTTTTTTCAAGAATTCCTTGCAATATTCACCTTTGAAGGTAAGTGTTGGATCTGGGAATTTCAACATTTTATGGAAAGATTGAGGTGAAAGAGAGACTGTAGAATGGTCTTGGAGTTGAATCATCTTTTGACTTGGTATATATTTCTCAGCGCACAAGGCAACCAATTCCTTACAGTCAAAAACCTCAATAACAAATCTTGCACGAGCAATTCCAGATGTCAAAATCACTTCCTTCTAAGCAGAAGGGGATGAATAGAAAGAATACGCTCTAGACCATTGAAAGTTTTGGTACTCTTGTCCAAAAGTGTTCAAAGTATCTCTGTAGAACTGTTGTCGAGATGTTGTTTCCATAAGTTGACGAGAGCGTTCTTTTAATCCAAACAATATTTGAAATGAGTGCTTGAGAGATATAATATAATCTTCTACAAATTGTGCTTTGATCTTGTTTAATAAGAAATCTTCTCGATCCCTTCGCTTATTAATGATGATCTTTACGGGACCTACATGATGATCTATTAGCATTAAACCACACTAAATGTGTTTTGGGAAAAGAGTGAAGGTGGAGGGGACGAACGAGAGAAAATAGGATTTGGGATTTTTGTGAACCCGCCAACTCGGGAACCCGTCATTGCAGAAGGTTGAAAATTGGCAAAGTGTTGTAACGTGGTCGATTGGACTCAATATAGGAGAGATGAGATATTTAGGAGCTTGGGGAGTCCAATGGTAAAAATGTAGATCACGCATCGTCTAGGTACAAAATGTATTTCATGAAACATGGGATATGAAAGCTTGAAACCCGCGAACCCACCATTTTGGAAAAACGACTAAGTATAGTAACTAGAAAGAGAGAATAGAAGGGAAAAAAGAAAAGGGGAATTTGGGTAAGTATAGAAGGGGGAAAATAAATGGACAAAAGAAGATGGGAAAATAGAAAAGGGGAGGGAAATTTCAGAAGCGGAAATTGATCTCAACAATTGGCTCTAACTGTGGGATGATAATCCCCTATGGGTTGTCAAGAATCCAGATCATTTCATGACCATGTGCTTCTGCCTATTGGGTTATGGGGTCATAGCAAGAATATACAAACTTAAAAATAAAATTATGTACAATAAGATTGAGAAAGTATTAGGAGAAAAAACCTTTCAAGTGTTTCCCATTGATAGGCAACATCAATATTTTACCCTTCATGTCTTGGAGCCTATAGGAATTAAAACCCATGATCTTCTCGATGACATATGATCTGATCCAGAGTGCTTTGAACTTTGTATGCATCGATGATTTATCCTCAACCTTGTTCCAAAGTAACACCAACTCTCCCTTCTGGAAATTATTTACAGTTGTGCTCTGATCAAAATATCTTTTGACGCTCTGCTGCCTATAGGAAGTTCGATTCAGGGATTTTCTTCGTTCTTATTCCAACTTCAGAAATTGATTGATTCTCCTCTAGATGGATGAACTGTCTTCTGTATCTTAGGTTTTAACCATGAAAATCAATGCATTGAGATCGAGGCTAATCAACATTTTCGCTTCTTTCCCATAAACCAATATATATGGAGACATCCCGGTGCTATCCTTCGGAGTCGTTCTTCTTGCCCATAATGCATCCGTTAGCTTCATATGCCAATTCATTTTTTTCTTTTTATTTAGGTGGATATCAGTGGCCACCCACCTTTTCCATTTGGCTCAAACACTTTTCTGGCAATTTTGGTAATTTACTATTTTTAGCAGGTTTTAACTTTCGGGACCATTTTGAGGCCCTAAACAATGTTTTTTGGGAAAACATGTTTTTAATATGGAAGTTACTTCATATTTCACCTAAAATGAATCTCCTCGATGATACCATTCCAATGGGCTATCATATGCCTAAAACGAAGATCGTATGCAAAAGTTATGACCCCGGGAAGTTGATGTACTAACTTCCCCAAACGGGGCAGGCCTACATAAATTTTGGTGCTTCATCTGCTAGGGTTAGGTTTTCGGATGTCTAGGGTTTTTGGAATTCCTTTATATTATAAAAAGGCCTTCAGATCCTCATAAAAATCATCTTCTTGCGAATGCGAGTACCCATCACATCTCTTCTCAGAGATAAGCTGCCACCATTCTAGCAAGTCTTTCACTCTGTATTTTTACAGTCTCTGTACATTTCTTTCATTAATAGAAATCGTGTATTACTGCATATCTGTGTTTATGGTTTCATATATGATACATTTATGTTATATTATTGAATATCTGTGATATCTCTGTGCATTTCTTTATTATATCTCCGCTCTCATTTCGTGCCGAAAATAATCCGGATCATCTTGTCAATGGTTTTCTTCAGTATCTAAACAAGTGTTCTTTGTGTGGATTCAACAAGGCCATTACTTTATGGACAATAATTCGATGATTGATCCGTGATGATTCCATATTCTCCACAAAACTCCATAAACTTCGACCCGATGAAAATCGAACCATTTTCTGTGATAAATTTATCTGGGACATCAAATCTTGACAAAATATTATCTTTGATGAATTTAATTATCTCTTCAACATCAACCTTCTTTAATGCCACCACTTTTGGCATTTTCTTGAAATAATCTATGGCCATGAGAATGTACATATGCCCCTTGATAGACTTCGGATTAATTGGCCCGACAACATCAAGTCCCCATTGGGAGAACGATTGTTCTACAATTATGTGTTGCAAATGCATTGAGGATATCTTCATTTTTCCTGAAAACTATTGGCATGATATGCACTTCCTTATTGTGGCATACAAGTCTCTGAAAATTGATGTCCAATAGAATCTCGTTCTTATTATCTTGTGGGTGGTTGCAGTAGGTGCAAAGTGTACACCGCATATTCCCTCATGGAATTCTCTTATTATTTCTTGGGCTTGATTTTCATCAACGCATCTCAGTAGTATACCATCATAATTTCTCGTGAACAGTATGTCAAAAATCAACACATATTTAACTCCTTCATATTCAATGTTCTTTGCTCCTTGGGGTTCATGGTGACAGGAAATTTCCTGGACCTTAAGTAAAATATGATATCTCCATACCATTTTGAATCAGCTAATGGTTCTCCGACTGAAATTGAAATCATTCCATCAACCGAATCTCCATTCACAATAAGCTTACATAAAACTTGTCCTTTGATAGATTTTAAAGGTTTAATCTCGATATCATATTATTGTATCTTTGCCAACCAGTTAGCCCATTCTCCTTCTCTCAATTTTTCATTCAGAAGCATATTCACTGGAGATGAGGGGACATAAGAAATAACATGGGAGTTCAATATCTACGTCTGAAAGTGCACTACTGCTTTTACAAGGGCCAAGGCTTGATTCTCCAGTTCTGAATACCTCAACTCATAGTCATGTAGGGTTTTTCTCATGAAACTTATTGGGAGTTCTTCTCCTTTGACATTCTTTTGAGTAAGAACGGATGCAACAATTGTCTTTGTAGAAAATGAATAGATGATGGAATCCCTTTGAAATTATGGACTAATGAGGACTGGAGAACTGGTGATTTCTCCTTTGATATTATTGAACACATCTTGAGTATCCATTTTCCATTCGAACCTATGCTCCTTTTTCAACAACAAATTGATTGGCTTCACGATGCTTACACAGTCAGGAACAAATCTTCGCACAAAATTGATCTTGTTGAAAAATTGTTGGACTCCCTTCTTGGATGTTGGGGGGTTGAGCTCATTTATTTCTTTAACTCTTTCTAGATCTATGTAAATCCCTTCCTTGCATACAATATGGCCCAACAAATTGCCTTGGTTTACAACAAAAAAACATTTATTTGGATTTAGAGAGACACCATATAATCTACATATTTCAAAAACCTTTCTCAAATGATGGATATGATCACCCCTTTTCCTTGAATGAATTGTCAAGTCATATTGATAGTCTACCATAAATTTTCCTATCAACCTGTTGAATGCATGATCGATGGCCCTCTGGAATGTGGCTCCAACGTTCTTCAAACCAAAGGTAATTCTAGCATATTCATATGTCTCCCAAGGTGTGATAAATGTTGTATTTTACCTATCTTCCTCAGCCACCAAGGCCTAGTTATATCTAGAAAAACCATCCAATATGGACATGCAGGCCGATCCAGTAACTTGCTAGAGAAGCAACTCCATATTAGGCAAAGGAAAGTTATCCTTTATGCTTTCTTTGTTAAGGTCTTTGAAGCCAACACACATCTAGATTTCCCCAGTATTTTTTCTTACAATCACAGGATTTGAAAGCCAGTTTGCGTGTCTAATGGGATAAATTACTCATGCCTTCTTCAATTTCTCCAATTAAATATTTACCAGAGGTTTCAGCTTGGGATTCATCATCCTTATTTTTTTATTCACTGTCTTTTCTCCTTCCCTCAAAGGAATGATATGTTGGAATATAGTTTTATCGTAAGCTTTTAAATCATCATAGATCCAAGTGAACACATTGATGTATTATTTGAACAAGGAAACATATTGATCAACTTCCTCAATGGTGCAATCAACTCTCAAGCTGACATATTTCAGGGAATTGTCAGTTCCAATATTGACTTTTCTCGTCTATTACACTTTTCGAACTAAAACTTCTTCAAGGAGATTCTTATCATGATCTTCATTCGTAAAAAGATATTTATATTGTATACAATATTTTGGGACAATAGACGAGTTATCGTCTTCTTCATCATCATCATTTAACAAAAAAAAATCCAGTTGTTCATCGTTCTCAAATACTTGCAAATATTTAATGTTATCGGGCACGGATGGTCCGAAATCCCTTTCTACTTGGAAATACTTTTTTCTTTGGATATCATCTAGTTTCGACAGTGAGGCCACCAAGGCTAATGAATCTGCCTTGTGATTCTTGTCCCTTGGAATAAAATAAATGTTGAAGGAACTGGAAGATTCCATCAATTCATTAACTCTTTTGAAATGCAACTTAAGTCTTTCCTTTTTTATTTTATACCTCTGGGTAACCTGATTAATGACCAACTCTGAGTCACCAGTTACAATTAGATGTTCTATTTCCATTTCTTGTGCAAGGATCATCCCTTGAATCAAAGCTTCATACTCTTCCTCATTATTAGTGCATGAAAACTCCAGTCTAATAGCATGCGGATGCATAATCTTACTTGGACTCATAAGAACAATTCCAAATCCATTCCTAGATCTTGAACAAGCTCCATCAAATGACATCCTCCAATACCCTTCAAACAAACATTCTTGATTCTCTGTGTCTTGCACTTGCTCCAGACTTTCGTTATTCTCTATGTCTAGGATGGCATAGTTTCCAATCCCAGAATCTATATAATCCTCCATCAATTCATTGTCCTTATTCTTGAAGGATAAGGCTTTTCTAGGTTCATGAGGAACTTTAATCATTGCTCCTTATTTTCCTAGCAACATCATACAACTTCCATCGTTCATTATATATCCCCCAATCACAGATGTCCAATATCTTCCCAGCACAACTCCATATGTTGGAGGAAGGTCTACCACAATAATATTAAAAACTCTAATGATATGGGGGGATGCTGTAATCCAAGCATAAAAGTCCTTGATTTCTCCATAAGCTTGCACTTTTTTAGAATCAATTGAATACATATTTTCATCGGTTTCATAATACTTGGTGCAACTCATGCCCAATTCCTCCATGACCGCTAGTGGCATGATATTGTTCGTCGCACCAACGTCAACTAAACAATTATTCAGTACAACATCATGATTTTCAATAGAAATGTAAAAGGGAGGAATTTTAACTCTCAACTTGGCAGTTGACTGGCTAGGGATTTGTTTTGGACTGGTAACAACAACTTCTTCTCTTTCAGATGGATCATCCAACAATTTCAAAATGTTTTCTCTTTGCCGGGGAATCTTCACCACTTCTGTAAAGGGAAGGGTTATCCTTAATTTACTCAAATCCTCTACGACATTATATATCATTTGAGTGGAGTTTGGAATCATGTGTTTCCTTTTACTTCCAACGTTATCCGTCACTTTCTCATTTTCTCTTTTCTCATTTGTTTTTTCTTTTTCTTTTTGGTTTTCTTTATCAGAATCACCTTTATTTTTTTGTCTATTTACAAATCCTCTTGTTTGGGCGAAGTTTTCTTGCGATGTGGGATCATTGTCACCCCCTTCAAATATATACATGGACGTATCACACTCGTCCATCTGCATAGTTTCAGATCTTTCATCAGGTGAGTAATAATTCTCTGGTTCAATAATTTATCATCATACACATCATATAGAACAACTGCATTTGGAGTAGGTTGTCTGGGAACCCTTGGTCTTTGCAAATTATTCATGTTCTCAAAACTCACTCTGTTTTCTTGGGGAGGGTTCCTCCTTTGCTCTAGGATTGGAATTCTTGGATTTGGCATGTAATTATCTCCCCTTATTAGTCTGGTTATCTCATTCTGCAATTTTTTGATGGTTCTATTCATCTGTGCAATTTCGATTCTTTGCTTAGTTTATTGTGCCGCCACAGGTTCAACCTTTATGTTAGGTATGGTTCCCTTGAAAATCCTCCTCCCATCGTTTGGT
The DNA here is from genome assembly GCA_009831015.1 of Picea engelmannii. Classification (NCBI taxonomy): domain Eukaryota; kingdom Viridiplantae; phylum Streptophyta; class Pinopsida; order Pinales; family Pinaceae; genus Picea; species Picea engelmannii. The sequence continues at coordinate 375,635 of ML784442.1, forward strand.
TTTGAACCGGTAGAGGCTCGAATTATTCATTCTTTATTGAACTAGAAGCTCCTTGATTATCAATATTTAATCCTCCCAGATGTATTTGCACTCTTCCCAGTATAATGTCGGGGTCGACACCCGTTTCAATCGTAATTTCTTCCATCGCGGTGGATTTAGTCATTTCCTCCTCCAAAGTATCCATTTGGGATGTTCTGATAGCATATTTTACATTTGGAGGCATTGCATTATTATAACAACCGAGAATGACTGGGTCATTTGGTATTTTATCTTTTGGAATCCTACTCAAGGTTTATTGAACCTGAGATTAAAATCTCATATCCTTTCAGTCTTCCTCAAACCAATTTGGGTGAAATCGGTGAGAAGGGTATGGTAAGCAATTGGAGGGGAAAACACATTCAAGAACATAGCTTCAAGGTCATTAAATGAGCGAATTGATCTACTGGGAAATGTTGTATACCATTCATACGCTCTTCCTAATAATTTTGCAAAAATAACCTTACCATGACATCGTCATACTCAACACGGTGAAAATCACAAACATCAAAAAATAAGTGCAGATGCCTCTTTGCATCGATTGCTCCATCTCCAAAAAATTCCTTTAAGGTTCCCTTAGGGAGAACATGGAGATCAAGTTTCTCACCTATCGGGTTTAGAGGGGAATCCCTTACCCTCCTTCGATTTTCAAATCCTGGGTTTCCTTGATTTCTTGCAGCATCTGTTCCACCTCCTTGTCTCTCCTCATGATGCTCGTCTTGGGGTTGTTAATTTCTTTCTTCTATGTCTGGAGATATTCCAGGGATAGGATTTTCACTTCTAAGAATAAAGAGTTTCTTACTTTTACTTTTGGTAATGGGTCCCTTGTATTCATCCAACTTCTATCCTAACCTTGTTCTTGTGTTGCTCTAGCTAGTCTTTGATTTTTTCGGTCTTGCTGTTCCTCTCTCCTCTGTCTTCAAAGGATTTCTCTTTCTTCTTCTTAGACAAAGACATGTCAGGATATTTCTAACTCTTCTCAATTCTCGGCTGTTGTTATTACTAGATTGTAAAGCTGATGTAAAATGCTTCATTGATTATTCAATCTAATTTCCAAACGAGGCTGATTACCCTGGGGAAAATTCACATATTCTTTCAAAAACGCTAGACCAGGTTCCAAATTTTGGTTCAGATCCCCAATATGGTCACCAAAAATGTTGACGCTTGAATCTGTTAGGACCAAAACGAAAACCTCATGAGGATGTGAATCCCCCTGTGTTTTTATAGAGATGGTACTCCTCTTTAGATTTTTCTTAGGATTTCTAAATATTCAGAAAGTGGGACTTAACATAAGTCTGTTGTTGGCGATGGAAGTCACTCCTGGATTTCTTGCAGGAGCAGAGCCCAAAGCCCATTAGTTTTATGTCACGGTTGTTTATAGATGGGTGATCAAATGGAAGGGAACTCAAAACAATAGTGTTCCAACTCTAAAACTAGGCCAGGTATGCATGAGAAAACGAGGTCTTGCGTAAACTTCAGACAGCGAGATGTAGTAAAGGGTGAACAGGTGGAAGACTTGTACAAGAGAAAGCAGAGGCCTGTTATAAACAACAGGTTTCTAACAGACTGAAGAAGAAAACGTCTAAATGCGATATCATCTTACATTCAAACGCAAAGCCAAAGAATGCAGCAATGCAACAATAAATCTTTTATCATAACAAAACCACAATAACTCGTGCGACTCAGTCAATCATGAAATCTCTTAGCAGGAGACGAAACTTAGATGGAGAAAGAGGAATTGTCTGTCATAAAACAAGAAATCTCATATACAGGTGCATAAGCTGAAAGCTAGAATAGCAGTTAAACATTACAGTCGGGAGCGCTGCTCAACCATCGATCCTTTACAAAATACAACAACTGAGCCTATGTACCCAGGAAAAATTGCCTAACAGAGGCGCACCCAGTGACTCGCAGCTTGATGTCCCCTTAGTCAAACGCATACTGATATCTTCCTTTAAGCGCCATCTTAACTACGCATGGCCCCTGCAAAGAGGGTAGCTGAGCCATTAAGTGTTGGGCTAGCGTGCACAGACTTCTCTGTCGAGCTAAGGACTTCGGCATGACGTATTTGAGAAAATCAACGCACAGGACTTCCTCGAGAAGATGGTTCGCCAGACCCTCCATCCCCTGCAGTTAATGAGTGAGGCGAGGTTTCAACCACCCTCTCTCGTCTTCATTCACTCCGAGCAGGCACTAGGATTGAGAACAAGTTGAATTGGCACCTGGAGAACACAGTGATCCCTTCTGCAGTCAAACCCGACGCTTCATCCCCTTGCGCAGTTCTTTCTATCACCCCCAAGTGACCACAGGCTGTGACCCTGTGCCTATCTTCAAAGGCTCTTACGACATTTCGCGTATGGAAAGAGTTAATCCTTACGCTTCAAAGTTGCGAGGGGCGAGGAGGCGAGTAGCCTAATCGCGCACCTCGTGTCCCTTTTTGATGGACGGCTGAGATCTTCTAGACACCTCGCGACTCGC
>ML784442.1:378202-426973 GCA_009831015.1 Picea engelmannii
ATGGAAAGAGTTAATCCTTACGCTTCAAAGTTGCGAGGGGCGAGGAGGCGAGTAGCCTAATCGCGCACCTCGTGTCCCTTTTTGATGGACGGCTGAGATCTTCTAGACACCTCGCGACTCGCAACTGGGAAGAGTTAATATTTACGTTTCAAAGTTGCGAGGGGCGAGGAGGTGATGGAGCCCAATCGCGCACCACGTGTCCTTCTAGATCCGACGGTTCCTACTCCTCCCAGCGATGTTGTGGGCCCGAGCCTGATATTCTCTCGGCACTTCGCATCTCGCGGCTGGAAGGAGCTAGTTCTTCTTCTTTAAATTTGCGAGGGGCGAGGAGGTGATGGAGCCCAATCGTGCACCACGTGTCCCTCGAAGATCCGATGGCTCCTACTTCTCCCGATACCTTTGTGGGCCCGGGTCCGAATGCTCTCGACGCTTCGCGTGTTCTCCATGGAGACTTCTGACCGTTTACCTCTTTGAAAACTTCTGCGCTATACTTGGCGTGACTCGGCCAACTCCAAGATCCCGATAACCGTTGATCTGCTTCATGGATAGATCTCGACTGTTAATGGCAAAACTTTGCCCGCTCGCTTGACTTGCTGATTGAAATCGAAATCCTTTCGCTGCTGTGTTCGATCACATCTCGTGTAACTTGCAGACCCGAATGCTTTCGAGCCCAAGACAAGAATTATCGCTAGCATTAGGCTCCATGGGGGATATAGTCGTCCCTGTGATTCTCTAAGAACTCATTCTGCAGCTTCAGTGCCTTGCTGTTGGGCTATGGAGTCATGCTGAAAACATCCCACTGCTGAAAATATAGGCCGAAAAATAAAAGTAACAAAATAAAGCTACATGCTCAAGGAGCTTATTTATACACAATCCTAAACTAATAAAATATTTTACATGGGCTAGGTGAAAGAGAACTTCCACCATAGCCATTCAAGCAGCTTCCTGGATAGAAACTCCTTCCTTCTGTCGATGATCACTAGCAGATGGTGTAACCGTGACAGCAGAACGACTACACTCTTCAACTCCTTTTTACAGGCTGGAGTTGAGATGAAATAGGGCGGCTCCAAGGCATAGGGGAAATGCCACTAAATGTATTTACTGACAGGGTCACCGAATGAGTGGCCATTTCCAAGGAATTGGCGAAATACAGCCTCTTCTGCTACACAGTTGTTCACACGCGGCCAAATGTCTCTGATAACCACAGGCGGGTGAATAACTAAAGTAGGCTCGCTGATATCAGGTGGTGACTTCTCACTGACTGGCTCTGCGCGGTCTGTAAACTTTATCTTCAACTGCTCCTCTGGTTCTTCTGATGCCTCTTCTTGGCTCTCCCAAGGGTCAGAGTCTTAATCATCATAGATAGGACCTGTGGGAAAGCTATGCTTTTCAATTTTCTGATCAGGGGGGCTGATTTCCTCGCATTGTCTTTCATTTGTGAACAAAGGAGAAGGCTCTGCAGTCTTCTCTTGGAAGTTCTGGGTGTCTAGCTCAGAACCTGATTCATAGTTGTCATACATGGGCTGGATGCTACCCAGGTCATCAATCTGTGATGTGGGTCTCGGCTTCTCTTCAACTGAATAGTCGTTAAAGCTGGGTGAGCACCAGACTTCTTCATCTTACAAAAAAGGAGCGATCTCCAGATCCTCCTTTCCAATCCCAAATGTAAATACATCATGGGAAATCTCGTGAAGAAAAAGAGAACAATCCTCTTCCCCAACTACCACTTCATCGTTTTGTTCTGAGACAGCGAGCTCATCGGGGACAAATGTTAATGCGCTTACGGGGACAGATGTTAATGCGCTTATGGGATCTTCAATATTCTCCTCGAGAGAGCCATCTAGAACATCTGCCTCAGAGACTGGAAAATCCTCCCCATTGTCCTCAGATTTTAACCTTGCATGTTGGGCAATGAGAGATATCATTAGTTCACTCAGAGCAACTTCCTCCCCTAGTCTTCTATCCTTACAACCCTCATCAAACATTATCGTATCTGGGAGGATTTCTTCTTCTTGGCTCTCCCATGGGTCAGATTCATAATGACCATAAACAGGACCCGTGGGAAAGATTTTTCCATTATCACCCTCAGTAGAGCTGCTAAGGGCCTCTGCTTCAAAGGGTGGGAAATCCTCAGCGCATTGTTCAGCTTCCCACCTGTCAAATTTGGTAGTGATAGATTTTATCAGTTCCATAACTCCACCCGAAGCGTCTTCTCCTTCCCTGAGATCTTTATAATCATTCATTGTAGAGATACCACAATCATTTTCTTCAAAGGGTGGAAAACCCTCTGCACATCACTCAGCTTCCCACCTATCCAGTTGGGCAGAGAGAGATTTTATCAATTCCATAACTTCGCTTGAAGCAAACGAATGGGAAGGAGAAATGACTGATTCCTGATCCAGGTCATCAGGATCCTCCCCACAACTTACGTCAAAAACAACTTTCTCTTGTATAGAATTGTGGTATCCCTTACAACAATTATGACAAATTAACTCAGGGGGGTACAGCCTCTGACAATAGGCAGTGAAAGCTGCATGGAATCCATGGAGTGAAGAAATGATAGCAGGGGGTAAAGAATGGTACCATTTACGCGCATCCCCTGCTAATAAGCACATGAACATCTTCAGTAACACATCCTCATGATGTATCTCCCACTGACGCATGAGTTCATGAAACTCACTGAGGTGCTGAGCAGGGTTATCCTCTTCACGCTCTCTAAATCTGGGCAAATAATCACCCCATTCATCCATAGAGGGGACAACATTAGGAAAACTAGGAATAGTAGAAAAATTAAATGGAGCAAACCTTCGAGCCATGATTTCCTCCATATCGAACCAGTGGAGTCACCAATTGATCCTCGAATCATGAAGTCGCCAGGTGAAATATGTGCAGCTTGAAATATGTCTGGTCCTTGTTCACCATCAAAGGCCAGATCTTAACGTGTCGTCACCCCAGGAAGCTCCTCAGGCTGAGAAAGCGGCTGCTGAAACCTTCTCGAGAAATCTCCTTAGGGTCAGCTTTCAAGTGTGCTAAAAGTAGTCACAACTGAAACAGTGATGTGGAAACAATGGAGTCGCCACAGTGGAGTCACCAGGTGCACAGTAGCAATCTGAATAATTCTGATTTCTGATGCACCTTCAGAATCAGTTGATCATTGTCGTTCTGCCCAGGGAAAATATTCAACTTCGTCCCCGACAACGGCGCCAGAAATGTTGGCGACGGAAGTCACTCCTGGATTGCTTGCAGGAGCAGAGCTCGACGTCCATCAGTTTTATGTCACAGTTGTTTATAGATGGGTGATCGAATGGAAGGGAACTCAAAAAAATAGCGTTCCAACTCTGAAACTAGGCCAGGTATGCATGAGCAAACGAGGTCTTACGTAAACTTCAGACAGTGAGCTGTAGTAAAGGGTGAACAGGTGGAAGACTTGTACAAGAGAAAGTGGAGGCCTATTATAAACAACAGGTTTCTAACAGACTGAAGAAGAAAACGTCTAAATGCGATATCATCTTACATTCAAACGCAAAGCCAGAGAATGCAGCAATGCAACAATAAATCTTTTATCATAACAAAACCACAATAACTCGCGCGACTCAGTCAATCATGAACTCTCTTAGCAGGAGATGAAACTTAGATGGAGAAAGAGGAACTGTCTGTCATAAAACAAGAAATCTCATATACAGGTGCATAAGCTGAAAGCTAGAATAGTAGTTAAACATTACAGTCGGGAGCGTTGCTCAACCATCGATCCTTTACAAAATACAACAACTGAGCCTATATACCCAGGAAAAATCGCCTAACAGAGGCACGCCCAGTGACTCGCAGCTTGATGTCCCCTCAGTCAAACTCGTACTGATATCTTCCTTTAAGCACCATCTTAACTACGCATGGCCCCTGCAAAGAGGGTAGCTGAGCCATTAAGTGCTGGGCTAGCGTGCGCAGACTTCTCTGTCGAGCTAAGGACTTCGGCGTGACGTCTTTGAGAAAATCGACGCACAGGAATTCCTCGAGCAGATGGTTCTCCAGACCCTCCATCCCCTGCAGTTAATGAGTGAGGCGAGGTTTCAACCACCCTCTCTCGTCTTCATTCACTCCGAGCAGGCACTAGGATTGAGAACAAGTTGAACTGACACCTGGAGAACACAGTGATCCCTTCTGCAGTCAAACCCGGCGCTTCGTCCCCTTGCGTAGTTCTTTCTATCACCCCCAAGTGACCACAGGCTGTGACCCTGTGCCTATCTTCAAAGGCGCTTACGACATTTCGCGTATGGAAAGAGTTAATCCTTACGCTTCAAAGTTGCGAGGGGCGAGGAGGCGAGTAGCCTAATCGCGCACCTCGTGTCCCTTTTTGATGGACGACTGAGATCTTCTAGATACCTCGCGACTCGCAACTGGGAAGAGTTAATCTTTACGTTTCAAAGTTGCGAGGGGCGAGGAGGTGATGGAGCCCAATCGCGCACCACGTGTCCTTCTAGATCCGACGGTTCCTACTCCTCCCGGCGATGCTGTGGGCTCGGGCCCAAGATTCTCTCAGCACTTCGCGTCTCGCAGATGGAAGGAGCTAGTTCTTCTTCTTTAAAGTTGCGAGGGGCGAGGAGGCGATGGATCCCAATCGTGCACCACGTGTCCCTCGAAGATATGATGGCTCCTACTTCTCCCGATACCTTTGTGGGCCCGGGTCCGAATGCTCTCGGCGCTTCGCGTGTTCTCCATGGAGACTTCTGACAGTTTACCTCTTTGAAAACTTCTGCGCTATACTTGGCGTGACTCGTCCAACTCCGAGATCCCGATAACCGTTGATCTGCTTCATGGATAGATCTCGGCTGCTGATGGAAAAACTGCCCCCTCTCGCTTGACTTGCTGATTGAAATTGAAATCCTTCCGCTGATGTGTTCGGGGGCATCTCGTGTAACTTGCAGACCCGAATGCTTTCGAGCCCAAGACAAGAATTATCGCTAACATCTGTCATGGTAATCAAATAAACATACAAAATTTCAATCAAATAAAAGGAAAATGTTTTTTTTTTTCTTTTTAAATAAATTTCCTAAGAAAGGAGCAGGAATCACTCACTCCACACATTTAATAGAAATAAACAAAATTTCCTCATATCCATCATAGTTTAAGATAAATATTTATGATCACATGAAATAAAAAAGAAGATGATTTGCATGAAAAAGAGAAATAGAACATAGTGGACATATGGGAAATTCAAATAAAGATAATGATAGATCAACCTCAAATACTTTATATTCTGAAAACAAGGTTACAAAGCACAGTCGAGGTTGTTACCAAAGTAGTTCTCTTGAAATTTCTAAAAAATATATAGTCTGTTACATATTCTTTGAAATTGTAAATGCGTGTGTCTTAAAGACTGGGATTGGGGATCCCACAGACCATAAAGAAAATAAATACAAGAAATAAGTTTTTAGAAGGAAGACATTGGGTGGTATAAGAAACAACAAGACATGGTAAGAAGAAAAAAAGGAGTTATCAGTCTTTAGTTAAACCTTTCTAGTGAAAGAGGTGGAATAACTAGATGAAGAACTTGATAAATAAAAAGGATATGATCAACATAAACTTACTATGATGGTCTCTTGTGTGTTCATTTTCTCGCTGATGTCCTTTTATTATTTTCATCAACAGTTATAGGAACCATCTCAACTGCTTCTTTCCCTTCATTTGTCAGTTTATCAATAGCTTTCTTGAACCATTCTTCGATGTAACTTTTCATAGGTGCCATGCTGATTTCATGCTAGATTTTAATGTTGAACAACTTGCCTTGAAAGTTTCAGAGATCAAGGGAAATTCCATGTAATGCTTCTTCAATATCCTGATTTTTTACAGAGTAATCCACTAGCCAGTTATCTATGGCATCCTCATCATATTCAATTATACCATAGAAATTTTCAATTGACAATCCTTTAAAAATCTCAACTTGCTCATCGAACTGTTGTTTTGTTAGGAACAACAAGTTGAGGGTCAACTTGGGATATTGGACTTCGTTAGTTCTTTCGGCTAGGTCCACCTTTATGAGCCTTTTGAATAACTCTTCTCTCCTTGTTATGGCTTGGCTGCATGATTGAACGATGTTGTTCAAGTTCTTTATTTTTTTTTTTCAGCATACATTCAACTACTTGATCCGACTTAGAGAGGGAAGGTGTTCCTCAATTCTCTTTAGCTCTGACATGTTGGAATATTTAATACCAAAGGGTACCACAACATCAAGGTAGAAACCTTCTTCATTATTTAGGTTGGCCTATAAATACTCATGGAAGGGATGTGCCCTTGAGCCAAAATAAATCATGCTCTTTGAAATTTCCCAAGCTTCTATAATCAATGTCATTCTTTTCTTGATATTATTCTCCACATAGCTCGTGGCTTATGTGAGAAAGCTTGAGGATCCTTTTAATTTGGCTGCAGGCGTGGTGTGTCCGAAAATTTCCAAAGGGCTGGAAAGAAGTGGAAGAGGCATTAAGGCCTCTTCCAGTTCCTTAACCCTTTCCTTTAACTTTATATTTTCCACTTCAAGACCACCAATGGAGTCATCCAATGCATCGCTAGTTGCTTTATGGATTCTGGAAATCTTGGAAGGATGCATATTTCTTAGGTTAACCTCTGAACGAGATTTCCCCTTTTTATTCTTCACATCACTCTTCTCAATAATTAATTTCTTAGATTCGTTGTCAAAGACAACACTTTGAAATACAAATGATTCTTCTTCATCAAATATCTCATTCTCAACAATTTCCAATGACTGATTCTGGTGGGATGCGCCTCCTGGATGATCAATGTTATGAAACATTTTCTCAATGTCAGCCTCAAGCTCCATATCTTCGAGGGAGAAGCTATTGATGTCACTTTTGATGCATTTCTCTTCTTCCTCTTGTACAATATTCTTCCTCTTCTTCCTCACAGGGAGTTTATGTGAGATTTCAATTTTTCCTAGGGGGGTTCTTGTCTCCTCCTCTATCTGAAATATTGTTGATTACTTTTTTAGATGGGTGGGCCACTAGAGCACTGCTCTGAGGAGTTGTAGTATTAGGAGTAATAGTTGGGGACTTGGAACTCTTCTCATTGGGACCCTTTCCTCTCCGTTTGTAAAATTCATTGGTACCAAGTACCATCTCTAAGTCACCAGTGGTGTGAACAAGATCACCCAAGTTATCATCTCCTTCTTCTCCTAGAACAATGTGGATAGATGAATTGCTAAAACCCATTGCTAACATATGTTCGACAAATATTCTGTTAGGGTCGAACCCTTTAATATTTTCATCATACTTGAGATTCAAGTTGTGGATTTTTTTTGAAAATTCATCAATTTTTTTCATATTTCTGAAAATAAAGTCCCCAATCTTCCAAGGCAAAGGTATGAATTGCTTTTTTCGTTTCTCATGAAAAAAGTGCAGCCATAAATTATTTGCCTTGCAACTTCTGTAACAAACATTATGTCAAATATATGACATGGAAGAAAGGAGGGATTCTCCTTAGAACTAAAAATCCCGATAACATTGTAGTTTTCCATTTGCTCCAAGGTCCCCTTCTTATCCATGAATTTATTTTCCTGGGTGGATATTCTTGGGGTATATTTTCCAAACAACATTACTTTAAAACCGAGACAAATTCATTGAAAACTTCATAAAAATGTAGGGAAGCTTTGTTCCTCCACAATGCGTGGTACCAAAAGGTCATTGGGTCAAATTCACAATTTACCTTCTTGCAAATAGACAATTTAGGAAATTGACAGCAATGTGCTATCGCAAAAACCAAATAAGAAGCCATAAAGAATTTCTTATCATTTTTATACTAAGACAATTGGGAAGAGATTTCAATGGAAATCAACTTTCCCCAGTCGAAAATGGCCTACTCCTTGAAAATATAGTACAATATATAAAGAATCATATGAGAAATGATGGTAGTATTTTCTTGGCTTGTCACTCTGATGAATAACCAGGAAATTTCCTGAAATGGGTTTTTGAACAAGTTGACTTGAAATTTGGTAATATCTTTAGGGATGGCCATGGGATTCTCCAAGATTTCTGGTAAGATATCTAGGCCATTGTCATGTTTTTTCAAGAAGTACCTGCAATCTTCACCTTTGAAGGTGAGTGTTGGGTTTGGGAGTTTCAAAATTTTACATAACACTTGAGGTGAAAGAGAGACTGGAGAATGGTCTTGGAGTTGAATCTCCTGTTGACTTGGTATATATTTCTCAGTGCACTAGGAGACTAGTTCCTTGCAGTCAAAAACCTTAGGAACACAACCCGCGTGAGAAATTTCGAACGTCGAAATTACTTCCTTCTGAGCAGAAGGGGATCAATAGTAAGAATATGCTCTAGACCAATGAAAGTTTTGGTCCTCTAGTCCAAAAATGTTCAAAGTATCTCCGTAGAACTATTGTCGAGATACTGATTCCAGAAGTTGACAATAGCATTATTTTAATCCAGATAATATTTGAAATGAGTGCTTAAGAGATATAATATAATCCCTCGCAAATCGTGATTTGATGTGGTTTAATAAGAAATCTCCTCGAGCCCTTCACTTATTAATGATGATCTTTACATGACCTGCATGATGATTTATTATCATTAAACCATACTAAATTCATTTTGGGAAAAGTGTGAAGGTAGCGGGGACAGACAAGAGCAAATAGGATTTGGGATTTTTGTGAACCCGCCAACCCGGGAACCCGCCATTGCAGAAGGTTGAAAATTGGCTAAGTGGTGTAACGTGGTCGATCTGACTCAATATAAGAGAGATGATATAGTTAGGAGCTTAGGGAGTCCAATGGTCAAAATGTAGATCATGGATCGTCTGGGTACAAAATGTATGTCACGGAACTTGGAATATGAAATATTGAAACCCGGGAACCCATGAACCTGTCGTTTTGGAAAAACGACTAAGTATAGTAACTAGAAAGGGAGAATAGAAGGGAAAAAAGAAAAGGGGAATTTGGGTAAGCATATAAGGAGGAAAATAAATGGACAAAAGAAGGTGGGAAAATAGAAAAGGGGAGGGAAATTTCAGAAGAGGAAATTTATCTCAACAGACACAAATGATGGCTATCGAGGTGAAACAAGGAAAAAAACATAACTTTCCAAGATGATGATGCATTATTTGACTTCAATCCATGATCCTCACCTAAATGCCTAATGCATTAAATGTAATAATTATATGAAACAATGACTAGTGTACCTCATGTGTGTTGGACCACCATTATCAATTGAACCATGGTGATCAAGTGAAATGAGACGAGTTGGATTAGGGGGGAGGCATATGAGTTGGTTTTTTTCTATGGAGAATATTAATCATCCTCATAATCATTGTCTTCATTTTCATCCATGAGACATGTTCTCCTATAGTTACCCCTAGGTGAGGGGGGGTAACATTTAGTTCTAACATGGGTCATGTGCTCACCATAGAGCGCATGAGAACCTAGACATCTATGGTAATCCAATACCTAAAATATGTATCACTCTAAAAGTCCCGCTACATCCTAAAATAATACTATTAGTGACCAAAGACATGGGGATGTTATCCACCCTAGTGTGAAAATATAAAACCAATGTGAAATAATTTTTTTCCATTTTCATCAATATGTCATTTTTTTTTATATAATATGTATATGCTAAGTTAACATGGATGCGTAGTAAATCAACAAATAAATGACAAATAAAATAAACAATCAAATGCAAGAACACAACATGACCTAATACTAACCTATGCTACTCTAAACTTAAGAAGTCACATTCCTTCCACATAATAGGGCTTGAGAAGGGATCCATTAATAGGTAACAATAGTCTCCTTCCCTCTGGTGTAGTCAAATAAAAATAGTTAGTATCATAATTCTTTTTGATCTGGTAGGGGCCAAGCCATAAGCTATCAAACTTCTTGTGCATACCCGACTTCTCTTTTCTCTTGTCCCACCTAAGTACAAGGTCACCATCTTCAAAAGTCACTTGTCTTGCTTTATGATCAAACATTCCCTTGATATGGTTTTGATTCCTTTCCATTTGATCAAAATCACACCTCCTAGACTCTTCCAACTCTATAATTTGATCAATTCTTCCTTGTAACACCTCCTTATCAATTGAAAATTGTTGCACAAACTGAAGGACATGTATTTAGAGGTTGATAGGAAACTTTTCTTCCAATCCATATTCTAGCTCGAATGGGGTTTTTCTTGTGGAATTCTTAGTTGTAGTATGAATTTCCCATAGAGCATATTTAATCTTACTATCCCAACCCTTCTTATTTTCACCTACAATATTCTTGACAATGTTCGTCAGATTCTTATTGCTATATTCTACCAATCCATTTCCCTAGGGATAATAATTGGATCAGTGAGATAGAACAATCCAACTTAAAGAAAAATTCTACTAAATCCAAAGAGAAAAATGCCTTTGTGTTACCAGTACTAATCTTAGCAGGGTCACCATACCTTGTGATTATTCTATCCTCAAGGATATTCATCACTAATTCCTCAGTTTCCCTTTTCGTTGGAATAACTTCTACCCATCTAGTGAAATAGTTTATACCAGTCGAAACCTAATGATAATTTTTGTAGGAGTTATCTTTGAATTCACCAATGAATTCTAAACCCCATTGTAGAAAAGGTGATTCAACAACTTTTGGTTTCAAAGGAAAAGTAGACAATCATTGTTTCCTTGAGAAGAATTCACAAGGTTGGAAGGGCCTGACATATCATTGAGTATTAGTGAAGAATGTAGGATAATATTAACCATCTCGTAGAATATTATGGGTGGTGGTGCGGGCAACAAAATGACCACCAAAATATCCTGAATGGATTTCCTTAATCAACTTGTCTACTTCATCTTTTTTTACACACATAAGGATTGTTCCATCGGCATTTTTCCATCCTAAACCATCCTGGGTTAAGCAATACTTCATGGTTTTCAATCTCAAGGATATTATTTTATGGTCTACTAAGTGATCAAGGCATGATAGATTCTTCAATTAATATACAATATTAGAATACCACTCATCATGCTCTAATTCAATTAAGAACACATTGACTTGGTTGGCCTCACCCATCCTTATGGCTTCTTCATTACTCTCGGTCAACATATTAGCTAAACCCTTTCACTTTATGATCTTATTAGGTTTGATGTCTAAGTCATGTTCTTGTATTTTTGACACCCATTTCCCTCTGGTTCGAAGGAAATCTTGTTGGGAAAGAACATCCTTCACAACGAGATATGATACATATGATTTGATCTTGTTATATCCAACATAGCTTCTAAAATGATTCAAGGATTTGATAAGGGAATAGGATTGCTTCTCATTTATTTAATACTTTAGTTCAACGTCCCTAAGGGTGTTATTCATGAAGGCAATAGGTTGTTCATAATCATCTTTATTTTTTTGCAAAATCAGCCCAACAATAGTGTCCTCATGATTCATAAGAAAATGAAAAGATCTAATGAGGACAAGTGCCACGATAATTGCTTCCTTAATATCTTCAAAGGGTACTATCATCCCATTTGAACAAGGAATATTTCTTTAGTAAGAAATCCATAGATTTAACCTTTTCAATAATGTTTGGAATAAATTTCATTATAAATTTAATCTTGCCAAAGAATGATTGCAAAGTCTTCTTATTTCTTAGGGGAGGGATTTTCTTTATGGACTTGATTATTGATGGATCAATAGAAATGTCATCCTTAGAGACAACCTGACCTAATAAATTATCTTTATCAATACCTAAAAATGACTTCTTGGGGTTTAGGGAAATACCATACTTTCTACATCTTTCAAAAAACTTCCTAAGGTGGGAAATGTGTACATTTATTTCCTCAGAAAAAACTGTCAAATCATCTTGATATATCTATATTATTTTCCCTATCAAGTATTTAAAGAAAAATTCCATTGCTCTTTGAAAATTAGATTCAACATTCATAAGAAAAAAAGGCATTCTCAAATTCATGAAAGTTCCCCATGGGGTGGTAAAGACATTTTTAAGTTGATCATCCTTCACTAACACTTGGTTGTATCTTGAAAAACCATCTAGCATGGAAATCATTCCTTCACCAATGATCCTTTGCAACAAGTGTTCCATGTTTGGAGGAGGGTAGTTGTTTTTGAGAGATAATTGAATAATATTCCTAAAGTCTACACACAAGCAAATTTCTCCACTCTTCTTATGGACTACTACCAAATTAGCCATCCAGGAAGAATATCTGATAGGGGCTATAATATTGGAATCAACCATATTTTGGAGTTCCTTATAGATTTGGGATGCCAACTTAGGGTTAATGTGCCTTAGCTTATGTCTAAATGGTTTGGCTCCTTCCTTGATAGGAATAGCATGTTGGATAACGTCTCATTTATAAGCCTTCAAATCATCACACAACTAAGTAAAAAAGTCTTTATAGTCTAGGATAAGGTTTATTATGGCTTCTCTTTCGACGATAGTGGTTCCTTTTCCTATCTTGACCATTCTAGGATTATTTTATGAACCAAGGTTGAATTCAAAAGATTCATTAAATTGGTCAACAATAGGTTTTACCTTATACATGTCATGCTTATCAGACATCCATTCTAAAGGAACAACTCCCTTGGTAAGAGTGTCATTTGGAAAGTATTCAATCTCAAGTTCATGGATTTAGCTAGGACATTGATTTGTCTATCTAAAAACTCCTTCATGCTATGTGTGATGCCCCCTAGAGTCATTCCCAAGTCCAACCTTGACATCTCATTGATGTGTGACACTGCAGTGGTTTTCCCTTGGAAGCTTGACTCAACTAAGGATACTTCACCCGGACTACACCTCTTCACCTAGAGCATACCCATAATTCATTCTAGGCTATTGGTTAGTCACATCCTCACTCTATGTAAATCAGTTGTATACTTAGAAAATTGTTAACTTACTTTAAAATGTAGTCAATTTGGAATACAATAGAAAACATGCAAAACACAAGAGACAGATATTAAGTGCGAGCGACATGAACCGTGCTTAAAACTTGACTTCGCTTATTATACAAAGATAAAACTTTACAAAGAGGATCTTATTGTCCCAGTTAAAATAATGTGTAGAGTCTCATGAATATGACTTACATATAAAAATTGTCTAGACCTATATTTTGTCTCATCCAGACTCCCCTTTGATGTTCCTCCTTGCCTCAGCCTGAGGTGTGCCCCTCTAGTGCATCCAACCTCAGAGCTCCATCTCTTCCTCACACTTGGTTTTCCTCGCCTTTGTTTAGTTGTGTGCCCTTTCCTTTATATGGAATCTAAGAGTCACTTGTGAGAAACGTCACATCTCTTTGGTGCATTGTGCCCCTTCATGAATCATCACACTCAACTAACCGTCGTGCCCATCCGTGGACCTTGGGAACCCATCTAAGCCCATGCACCCATCAATTAGTCATTTCTTGGACTGGCATGCCCCATTCTTGGGCATGTGCCCCTTGTCTCATTCTCCCCTTCGTGTCGATCACCATGGCTCTACATGGTTGTGACGATGGATTCGTTCAACCTCTCGACGCACCCATGCTGCTAAGGGAAGATGGGTCCAATCCTTGGGAATGCTCCCAATTTTCCCCGCCCTTTCCCAAATGAAACCCAATTCTTCATCATCCGTCGCAAGGGAATAAGGGTGTGTTCCAATTTAAGTGTGCACATCATCATCTTGCCCCAAGGTGCTCCTACCCACTCCCAAACCATATTCATTCTCCCAACTGATCATTTCCTCCTTGTGTTCTTCATTCATCCATCGCAAAATATTCATAAGGAGGGCACACTCGATGGGTGTCCTGGGAGGCCTTACATCCTCCCCCAATAAACTTGTTTTCATCTCGAAAAATTCCATATCACTTGTGATCCATAGCGACCTCTATTGAACTATCAAATCATGTCCTCATACTTCCACAAGGACTCATACTTCTCCCAATTGTTCTCTTCATCAGGGTTGTCCTTCCACTGGATGAAATAATCATGCACTTGACCCTTGCCCCATCCCAAGACGTTATGCACCAAAATATTCTCTACCTCCAACTCTGGCTTATATACAACCATGGAAAGTGTCGTAGATGGTTCAAATCAACTTGGGTCATTTGGGTCCCTCTTGCATGACTTCATCTAGATAACATTGAAGATAGGATGAGTGTGTCACATGTGAAGCGGGAATTCCAATTTGTAGGTGACATTTCCAATATTCTCAAGTACTTTGAACGATCGCTCATACCTTTTCATGAGATATGGAGCCATCCCTTTCGGTGGTGGGAACTGATCTCTACCTAGCTTGAGTAAGACCAACTCTCCCACTTGGAATTTTGCACCATGTCTACTGCAATATACCCACTGCTTCATTCTATATGTTGCATTAGTCAAGTGTGTGTGAGCTATCTCTAGTTGATCCTACCAAATCTAAATGAAACCCATTTCTAATGGATTCATCCCATAATAACCCAATGTTACAAAATGAGGAGCTTTAGTTTGTTGTCCACTCATCAATTTGAATGGAATGTAGGCTGTCATTGAACCCTTCTGCAAGTTGCAGCTAAACTGGGAAATTTCCAACAAGTCAGTCCAATTCATCTGGTATTCTTTTACATAGTTCCGCAAGTATTCCTATAGAAGTGCATTGATTCGTTTGGAATTCCCATCGGTCTATGAATGGTAGGCTAAACTCTTCAAAAAATTCATCCCCACAAGCTTGAACAATGTTTTCCAAAACTTACTTGTGAACCTTACATCCCTATTCGACACAATGTTCAATAGAAGACCCCAATACTTCACTATGTGATTGAAAAACAACTTCACAACTTCTTCGGTGCTCCAAGGCATCTTCATTGCAACGAAGAAAAAATACTTGGAGAATTGATCCACCACAACCAAAACCCTGTTGTATCCTTGCAACATTGGAAGCTATGTGATGAAGTCCATTGAGACACTCGTCCATGGTCTCTTTCGAATCGATAAAGGTTGAAACATCCCTACTCTCATTTTGGTGTCTATCTTATCCTAGTGAAAACACACTCCTCCACATATTGCTTCACCCACTCCAAAAAGTATCATCGCTCCAACAACATCATAGTTCTTCATTGTCTTGGGTGGCTAGCCTAGGGTGAGTAGTGACATCCCTTCACAAGTTCCCTCCCGAGGTTGGATGACTTAGGGACATAGATTCATTCCCCAAAGTACAAAATTCCATCACATAGCCAACACTTACATGTTTTTCCTTCCTTTACATTCTTCATGATGTTCTTGATATGTGATCATGCTCTAACCCTTCCTTGATATGTTCATGCAACTCTTCCAAGACATGAATCTGACTTCCCCCTAATGTAGGAAACTTGTCTTCCTCCTCTAGGATAATGAGTAGTGCCTTTATTCTCAAGGAATCTGCAACAATGTTCAGCCTTCCCGATCTATACTTAATGGTCATGTCAAATTCTGCGAGGAAGTCTTGCCACCTTGCCTACTTGGGTGACAATTTCAGCTGCATCGCGAAGTAACTTGTTGCAACGTTTTTTCTCTTCATGACAAATGGATTTACCAACAAGTAGTGCCTCTATGTCTGAAAACAATGTACCACTACAGTCATCTCCTTCTCATGAACGGGGTATCTTCGTTCACGATCTTGGATTTTTCTTCTCTCAAAGGAAATCAAATTTCCCTCCCATGCTAAACTGCCTCCAATGGTAAAGTTTGATGCGTCCATATGCACTTCAAATGATTTCTCAAAGTATGACAACTTAAACATGGGAGCGATGAAAATTCTTTGTTTTATCTCCTCACATGCAGACTTGATCCTATCCATCCACTTCCATTCCTTCTCCTTTTTCAACAAGTCAGTCAAGAGTGTGAAAATATTGGAGTATCCCTCTATAAGCTTGCAATAGTAGTTGGCTAGTCCAAGGAAGACTCTCACGTCATGAATTGTTCATAGATATTCCCATTCTTTGATTTCCTTGATCTTCACATGGTCCATGTGAATGCATCCTTATATGATCCAATGCCCCAAGAATGATATGTCAGTCTTCCCAAAAACACACTTGGACTTTTTCAAGAACAATTGGTTCCGTTACAACGACTCAAAGACCTATGCCAAATGATTATTTTTCTCCTCCATACTTTCACTATAGACTACAATGTTATCCAAATACACCACAATTATCTTGTCCAAAAATAGTTGCAACACATCATTCATCAATGCACAAAAGGTTGCAGGAGCGTTGCACAACCCAAAAGGAATCACTAGGAACTCATAGCTCCCATACCTTGTTGCCATGACTATCTTTGTTTCATCTCCTTTTGCAATTCACACCCTATAATACCCATGTCGTAGGTCAAGATTTGAAAATACCTTGGCCTTGGAAAACTCGTCAAATAAATCATAAACTAAAGGTAATGAGTATTTGTTATTCATAGTTTGTTTTTTCAACACTCGGTATTCCAAACACATCCTCAGCTCTGAAGTGTCTTTATTCATCTGAAAGAGAATCGAGGCACCATATGGGGACCTGGATGGATGAATGAAGCCAACATCAATCAACTCTATAAAATTTCTCTTAAAATCCTCCATCTCAGGCCTAAACAATTGGTAAGAATATCTTGTCAATGGTTGCAACCCAGGCTCTAACTCTATATGGTGGTCAACATCATGTCTCGGTGGCAACACTTTTTGCAACTCATCTAGCATTATATCCACAAAATCACCCAACAAGTCTATGATCTCTAGTGGAACAGGCATACCCACTCCATCCTCTTGAACCTCTCTAACAATTGTTGCATAAATATGTGATCAGTTCTGTAACGTTTCTCTCTTCATACTCAATGCAGAGACAAGCTGTACCTTTCCACCAGACTTCCTTGTGATGGTGCACACAACCCAAGGCTTCTGGTCACCAATTATAACCATCTTGTCCATCCATGGAATATGAATTGAATGCATCCTCCTTAGGAACTCTTATCCAAGAATCACCTCGAATTCATCCATAGGCATCATCATGAAGTTATCCCAACCTTCCCACATGTCAAGCCGAATGTGAACTGAGGAGGCAACACCATTTGTCGCCCTTGCCTTAGAGTTTATTGCCTTCATTGCAACTCTACAAAGGGAGACTCTAAGTCCCATATCCTTCACCACCTCAATATTCAGAAATTTGTGCGAGGCACCTGATTCAACCAGAGCTTGCATCGTTCTTTCCTTGATAATCAAATCCACAAAATAAAATTGATGGTCTTGGCTGCCAAAATTTCCACCCAAGTCACCCAATGCACACACCCTTCATAGCTTGCTACAAACCAAGCCTTGGCACTCTTTTTGTGTTAAGTGGAAAATACAAATGGAATCACAATACAACATACATGTGTTGTAATCGCCTTTCACAGACTATGTGGGAGCACCCCTTGGTCCACCACTCGATTCCAAAGTGCTTCATCGCAAGTCCCTATATATCTTGGTTCACTGCCTAAACCAAGACTCTTCTACCTTAGGTCGTGATGGGACACATGAATCAAGCTACCTTGATTCATTTGAGGTCTTCTTCCATTGCATGAATTCATCCGCCCCTATCCAAGGAGTCGCCCCACTTCTAGATTGTGTGAAGTCTATCATATCGTGCACTCTATTTCTACAAAACATTTCATTGCAAAACTAATTTGATACCATCTGTCACGCCCCCAAGAGTCAGGCCCAAGTCCAGCCTTGACATCTCATTGATGTGCAGCACCACGATGGTTCTCCCTTGGCACCTTGAATAAACCAAGGATACTTAACCCAGACTACACCTCTTCACTTAGAGCACCCATACTCCATTCTAAGCTACGAGTAAGTCACATCCTTACTCTATGCAACTCAACTGTATACTTGACAATTGTTAACTTAGTTTAACACTTAATCAATTTGGCATACAACATAAAATATGTGAAACAAAAGAGATAGATATAAAGTGTGGGCGACACGAACCGTGCTTAACACTTGGCTTCATTTATTATACAAATAGAAATATTTATAAAGAGGGTGTTATTGTCCCAGTTACAAGAATGGGTAGAGTCTCACAACTCTGCCTTACATATTAGATCTATCAAACTGCGATTTTGTCTCACCCAGACTCCCCTTTGATGTTCCTCCTTACCTCAACCTGAGGTGCGCCCCTCTAGTGTGCACAACCTCATAGCTCCATCTCTTTCTCACTTGGTTTTCCTTTCCTTTGTTTGGTTGTGCTCCCTTGCCTATATATGGACTCCAAGAGCCACTTGTGCGAAACGTCGCATATCTTCGATGCGTTGCATCCCTTCACAAATCCTCACACTCAACCAACCATCATGCCCATCCATGGACCCAGAGCTCCCATCTAAGCCCATGCACTTATCAAGCATTCGTTTCTTGGATTGGTGCACCTCATTCTTAGGCACATGTCCCTTGTCTCGTGCTCCCATTTGTGTCGATCATCACAAATATCCGTGGGTGTGCCAACGGAATCGTTCAATCTCTCTTATGTGCCCATGTTGCGAAGGGCATATGGGTCCACTCCTTTGGCATGCTCCCAAATTTCCCAACCTTTTCCCAATTGCAACCCAAGTCTTCATCGTTCGTCGCAAGGGAAGAAGGTTGTGTGACCCCTTGGGTGTGCAGGTCATCGTCATGCCCCAAGGTGCTCTTTCCCACACCCAAACCATGTTCGTTCTCCCAACCTATCATTTTCTTTTTGTGCTCTTCATCCTTCCATTTTTGGATCTTCCCAAGGAGCGCACGTGCTCGGTGTGTGTCCTGGGAGGACTTATACACTATGTAATAAACGAAAATTTTGAGCATCATCATTGAAGACTTTCCATTGCTCAAGGTTATTAGGTACTAATGGTATAAAGATTACTTCCATTTTTCATAGGTCACAAATCATTTCCTCACAAGGTTGTCAAGTGGATGTAGACACAACTAAAGCATTGACAATGTGGTCTTTCTCTCTTGGGACAACTTCAATTGAAAATGCATTAAAGAGTTCTATGGTGTCGCAAATCGAATTCCTATATCTTCTCAACCTTTCATTCTTAGCAACAAATTTCTTCTTTATTTGAGAGACAACCAAGTCAGAGTCCCCTATAACTCATAGACACCTACTTTTCCTGTCAAGGGACAAATCCAATCCTATGGTTAAATATTCATACTCGACAATATTATTCATACAATCAAATTCAACCATGTTAGAGAAAAGGGTGGCCTCATGCGAAGGAGCTACAAGAACAATTCCAGCGCCAGATCTCGAGCTAGAATGAACATCATCAAATTTCAAATTCCAAACATCACTAGTTCCTTGGCATTCCTCCTCTTGAGATATAGAGTTGGTTAGGGTGCATAAATTACCAGTCACTTCATCCATATACATTATCTCATTCACAGGATTTTGGGGTTCCTCGACTTGGTACCTTACAATCGGTTCTATATGAATGGTAACATAGCCCCCATCAGAATTTGGGATGGTAGCATAGGAAAAATCCATTTGAAGACTACCACCCAAGGTAGTAGCCCATTTCCTAGACAGTAACATTCCCAAGTATCAAGTGCATCAATAACTACAACATCCATTAAGAGTGATATATCTAGGTAAGTGGCTAAGCTAACTTTGAGGATTTGATCAATCGCTTCTTTATCAATTGTCATTTTACAAGAGAACTATGGAGTAATACAAAGAATATAACTAAAGGGAAAGGGAAAGGGGACTCCATATTTCTTAGTCATGGTTGGAAAACTTTGTGGAAGTTTTTGGGTTGTAAGTTGAGGTTCTCTACATCCTTTAATCCCCAAAATCATGGTCAAACTAAGGTGGTGAGTCACTCCTTAGTTCTTTCTCTTTACAATTATCACCAATAGAATAAGTAGTGGGACACTTATCTTCATGTTTTACAACATAGAGATAAGAGAGCTCTTTATGTTTTTACAAGGGGATCACCATTTGAGGTTTGCCATGGGTATCAACCACTTTCTTGCTATGATATTCATGTAACTCTATCCTCAACTTCTTCTCATTAACAAAAGGAGAAATCTAAGGCCTCTTCTTTTGTCGAGCTTTTGGCTAAAGTTCATCACAAGTTCATGATGCCTTAATGAAGACTCAAGCCAAATAAAAAGTGCTTCATGAATGGCATTGCATTTTAGATTAGTGATAAATTTTGGATTTTTTTGGACAAACAAAGGTTTAAATATCATCAACATCATAAGCTCAAACATATTAAGTATGGGCCTTATACCATTTTGCAACAAATTGTGAAATTTTCATTTTGGTTGGATCTTCCATCTGAGCTTGGCATACATGATGTTGTGAATGTAAACCAACTCAAGCTTCATGAGCCACGACATTTGGAGAATGAAGTTGTTATATTTCAACTTAAGGATATTATGATCCTCCTAGTTTTTCAACCACATTTGGATGAAGATACTCTTCTCAATGTCTACACACACACCTCTCAGAATAAATCCCCTACCACTTAAAGAGTTGGTCACAAATTTGCATTACTAACTCAAGCTAAGTGGGTATCCCAGTTAAGATATGAGAAACACTTCCCTAATCTACAAGAGAAATTGGGGAAATTTTCCTCTAAGTAGGAAAGAAAGGATGAGACATAGTCCCATGTGCTATTATATTTTATTAGATATTCTTATGTATTATCCATATCTCTATGTACTTTCTTAGAAGATTCCTTGTACATAATTTTTCTCTCAAAAGTTTCCTTTATTGTACTTTAATGTAGACTTGGTCGACTTTAATCACTCTATTGCAATTTTATACTCTTATATATAGTAATACAAATGAGTATACAAATATGTGTACATTTTTGGCAATCATACTTGCATACATGTCTTTACTCGTTGTGTGTGAGATATTTTCCATTGTTGGCAGTGCTCATATTAGTGCCCCTTTCACTTATTCTAAGAAAAACTAGTCTTCCCTTCATGAGCATAATATGGTTAGGTAAAAATCCCTCCAAGAGTTTCAACAATTTTTTTTTTCCTTTTTTTCCTTCTTGATTGTATTGATCATTTTCATATTTATCTCTTATACAAATAATTTTTATGATTTTTTATTGTACAATTATACAAAATGTATTTAAAAAAAGAAACAACCCAAAAAAATACATCAATGCTCCACTTTAGTATTATACAAATATTTTTCATAATTTTTTTATTGTAGAATTATGCAAAATATACCTAAAAACAAAAACAACCCAAAACAAACATCAATGCTCCAGTTTAGTATAATTAAATTAGTGGTCTATAACACACATACTATGGGTGTTATAATATAACAGACATACTATGCGTGTTATAATATAACATGCATAGTATGTGTGTTATATTATAACACACATAGTATTTGTGTTATATTATAACACCCATAGTATGTGTGTTATAGACCACTAATTTAATTATACTAAACTGGAGCATTGATGTTTGTTTTGGGTTGTTTATGTTTTTAGGTATATTTTGCATATAACAAGCATAGTATGTGTGTTATAATATAACACACATTCTATGTGTGTTATAATATAACACACATAGTATGCGTGTTATATTATAACACACATACTAATGTGTTTCATCAAATATTTTACATGCATTCTTATAGTTTTTAATGGAGTCTTTGGGTATATTGTCTTATTGTCTTGATATTTGTATAGTTTTTTATGGGTTTAAGGGTTAGCTTGGATTTTTATGATTTCACCCTCGTACCCTTCTTTTAGTATTGTGGTTTACTTTTTTTTTCCACGAGAAATTCCACGCGCTCACCTTAGGGACACAAGGTTCGAACCCGTGACCTCTCCCCCAACCGAGAGAGTATTTGCACATCTTACCAATTGTGCTATCCCATGGAACTTGTATTATAGTTTACTCATACGCTTTGATGTGGTAGAGGTTAATAATGTACACTATTATTTGATAACATTTAGTGTTGCAAACTCAATCTTCATCTATATAGTGAAAACAAATGTTTGTAAAATTGAAGGTATTTGTTGCACTCCTCCACAACCTTACACTAATCCAATACGGAGTTTTAACAACTAAAAACATTTTCATTTTAAATTATAATCTTTAAATAATTATTGAACAATCATTCCATTAACTTCCTTCCAATATGTTTTAGAATATGGTTGAAAATAAATAAATCTTTATTTAAATAATGAATGGACAATCATTCCCATTAACTCCCTTGCCATATGTTTTAGTTTATATTTTAAAATAAATAAATTTTTGTATTGAACTATGAAGTTAAGGATTGGTGGTGCTTGGAGTGCAAAGGTCGATGCTTATTTTTTTTTTAATCTTTCAATTTATTCAATAATTTTTTTTTATTTTTGTTTTAAAAATATATAATTGAAAATCACATCATTTATTATCATTATATTGAGTAATAATTTATTAAATTAAAATTATGTAATTATATAATAAATTTAAGTATATTTTTTCATTCATAAATTGTGAATTTATTTTTAATATAATAATTAATTTTATCAATAAAACAAGTATTATAAGTTCATACTTTATATAGTAATAATTCATTAAATTAAAATTATTTAATTATATATTAAATTTAAGTATATTTTTTCATTCATAAGTTGTGAATTTATTTTTAATATAATAACTAATTTTATCAATAAAACAAGTATTATGAGTTCATACTTTATATATTTGTACATGGTTTGTGGGAGGTGCTTTTCTTTTAAGAGATAATTTAATGGAGATAAATGTGTTTTAATCGTGTTATTGAATTAGAAATAAATGAAAGTGGGTTTATCAACTTAAATTAAAATGGACAAGCTAATGGACAAGCTATTGTTTCCCTTAAGAAATGGTCTTGTTCCATGATCTATTTGTAACCTCACAACTATTAACAACTTATAAATGTGATTATTATCTATTGACTAATAACATTTAATATTTGTGATTATTATTAATTGATCAACATTATTGAGTGGAAGATAAGTGTTGTACTATTCCTTGGTAGGTAGTATTAAAATAAACAAATTAATTAGACAGAGTTTTATATTGATTATTAAGATCATGTTCATGGTTGCAGAGAGAATGGGAGTGAGGAAGATCAATACCAATGAAATGGCACAATAACATTTATGATGGTCAAGGTGGTTTGTGAAGTTTGTATCTTAATAAGCACAAGTCAATTCTCCATTTGGTGTTATGTTAACATATTTATATATTACCAAAGCTCGGTTCTTCTGAAGAGAAGATACGACTCTTGTCATTTAAATGACTTTTCAGTGGTGTACAAGAGTTGCATAGAACCTTGACATTGGTCTACTACCACCCCTACATACTACTACAAATCCCAAAGTTGATGTCATGCCTACAGGCCAATGAAAAGATAGAAAACACCATTAAAAAAATATACAAAATATTCAAAAAATAAACTATAGAAAAACTTTAGGAAGTGGAATAAAGTGTATTTTGGTACAGGTCGATTAATACTTCAGACTTGTTAGACATAATAAAGTATACTAAGTAGAAATATAAAAATTATGCACAACACAACAATACACATTCAACATAAAATAATAATTTAAGAGTGGATGGCATTTGATATCATCATATTCATTAACAACAATATTTAATTACATCTCATACCATCATCCATAATAGACACGCTCTAAACCAAAGAGAATTTCCCTCATCACACATAAGAGAACATCATAAGAACATGATAGGAGCCCTAAGGATTGAATAACCATTAACAATTACATATTGTTACAACAATAACTCAATGATGAACTAGCATAGTGGTTGATTGGTTTTGGGGTGGATATGATTTCTGCTCGATCTTTCCTCTTCCTTTGTGCAAACACTTAAAAAAAAAATCTAATTGACAATAATCCACAACACTCATTTGACATGCCTTCCTAAAAAATTTCTACTACCAAGTCAAATATCCCTAACATCTATGTATTTTGGAATTGTTTTTATGACATAAATACCTCTCTAATTCACCAACTCAACAACCAACCTTTTAGATCTCAATGGTTTTATACCTATTTTGAACCATAAACAATTTTATTACAAAAATGGACAATTGTGATCTATTCATAGAAACATAAGCCACCCTCATATTTGATTTGTTGAGTGCATGTAGAGAATGCATGCATACTTTATATATATGAACGCTGAGCACAATCACTTGAAACATATGAACACTAGCTACATCAAGTCCTAAGTGCATTTCAATCTCTTGGATTTGTTCAAGCACCAATGCTATCATGACAAACTCATTTTTGTCAAAAGCTTATTTTGTTTTCTTTTGGAAAATTGTAACAATTTGCATTGAATTATAAAAAGTGTATAACAACAAAGTTGTAGACCTCTTTGATATATTTTCAATGGTCTAAGGAGCTTCCAAAACATAAGTATGGGATATACAAAATTATGGTAAACCAACACTTTGATATAATGGTTGAAATAAGAACATTGTTACAATAATGAACTATTTGAAGCTAACACTTTAATATAATGGTTGAAATAAGAGCATTGTTGTACAATAATGAACTATATTTACATGTTTTTGTGTTTTTTTTATGCGGTTCACGACACTGGATATCAGTTCTCGCTATGTCCATGGAAAACCTCCCCGAAATTCGTGAGAGAACATGGAGTGGTTGATTGTTTTTGGAATATTGGGGGCTCAACAACAAGAGCATCTTATAGACCCATTAAATGGCACACCATGTCTCTACAAGGATTTGAACTTGGGTGGGGAGGGTAACAATCATTCCTCCCAACTACCCAAGCTACATCCAATGGATAATTGGTGCATGAGACGCCTTGTTTTTGGGACAGGGAACCTCTCCACACAGTGATTTAAACATGTAACTTCTTAGGAGGAAACATATGTTCTTAACCATTATAAGAAAATAAACTTAAAAAACTATATTTACATGTTAATGACATAAATCTTTAATTTTATGAAAATGAAAACTTTATATTTAAATGATTCATAACTTTCCACAAATTTAAATTAATAAAAAACAAAATACTTATCTTTATTAAAATACTTTATTAAAATAACAATGAAAGATATACCATTTTTTTTTTTTTAAATCCTCTTTTATTTTTTGGAATATCAAAATGAAGCGTAATTCAATCTCATCTATAGTAGTTATTTGAAATTGAATATAATTCAAACCTAAATCTTAGTAGAATTAAAAACTAACAAACTTCAATCTCATCTATAGTAGTTATTTGAAATTGAATATAATTCAAACCTAAATCTTAGTAGAATTAAAAACTAACAAACTTAACTTTAAAATAATTTGTTGAAATCAATTAAACTAACCCTCTAAATTTAAATTTAACATAGAACTACGTTCACATTAACAAATAAATTAACTTAATATAACAATTAAAGGTTGCTTGAATGTTTACAATATGGAAGGAATAATTTCGATATGTGTTCCATCTTTAACAAAATCTTCATTGAATGATGAATTTTGGGAATATAATACAACACCAATATTTTATCAAACTCCCTTTTTACTTAGCACACCTTGTACGAATCTTAACCAAGCCCTGCAAGTGTCATAAACTTAACTTGTCAGGAAAGGTGGGAATTCCATTGGCTATACCATGTTGGATCCATGGAGCACTAGGAAACTTGGAGAATCTTTCCTCCTTTGTGCACACTTATCCTACAGAATCTTTCCCCCTTTGTATACACAGATTATCCCTGGATTTCACTCTTGTAATCATTTGTTTAACTGGCATGATGGTACCTTAGCAAAACAACTCCTATCTAACTAACATTTGACTTTACAAGTCCTAACCCAAGTTCAATGTAGATCGGATAAGATCAAATGAATTGATTAAACATTACAACTCATTGGTTTTTTATTATTAGATTAAAAATATTGACTCTGTCTTAAAAACAACTATCCAAAATTGTTTTTTATTATTATATTAAAAATAACAAAAACATATTTTTATTATTATATTAAAAACAACAAAAATGAAATCCATTGACCAATAAGAAGATAACTTGTATTAACATAATGATTCAATTGGGCGAGATCACAATCTCCAAGTATCTAATTGCTATAATTAAATTGGATTGTACAAATACTAGCGTTGATATAATAAGTCTTTTTCTCACTCGAGTGTTATATCTTTATGTTATCATTTTGCTTTACATTAATATTATTGGAAGTATTCACATCATATTTTATGTTTTCCCTTTTAATGATTATGATTTTTTTTTTTTTTTTTATGATTGTGATTTATGTGATGGATTATAAGATATTATTATATTGATATATTTTTAATGATATAATTTTGTTTTATATTTATTGGTTTTATTGTTCTCAAGGTTTGTTGGGAAGAATACATATAATATATTGCATTTGGGAGATGTTTAATACATAGTATTAAAGTTACTTTGTACATTGTATTTGATAGTTATTTATTTTTCATTAATGTAATGAATGTAATGGAAATGTATTTATGTCATCAAAACAATTTCAAGATGTGAATGTTGATTAAGTAAATATATTCATCCAGAATCAATCGATCATTATTTTAAAATGAAGTATTGTTCCTTGTGGTTATCACCAATGGTATAATGATCATGTTATATTGGAGCTTATACATTACCATGGACCAATCTTCTCAGTAATATTAAAACAAAAATAAATAAATAAGATGTTGTTATATATCGATTATTAAGGTCATGTTCATAGTTATAGAGAGCGTGGGAGTAAGGAAAATCAATACCAATGAAATGGCATAGGAAAATTTATAATGGTCAAGGTGGCTTGTGAGTCAAGTTCAAATTTTATTAAGCATAAGTAAACTCTCCATTTTTTGTTGTGTTAACATATTTATATATTACCAAAGCTTGATGCTTCTGCAAACAAGATACAACCCTTGGCATTTAAACAATATGTCAGTGGTGTACATGAACTGCATAGAACCTTGATATTAGTGTGTGGTAACCACTATATACTTCTACAAATCCCAAAGTTGATGTCATGCCTACAAACCAATGGAAACATAGAAAAAACCATTAAAAAATTAAACAAAAATATTAAAAAAATAAATCATAGAAAAACTTTAGGAAGTGGAATAAAGTGCATTTTGGTATGTGTCGATTGATAGTTTGGACCTGTTAGACATAATTAAGTACACTAAGCAACAATATAACAATTATGCACAATGAAACATTACACATTCAACATAAGATGAATAATAATTTAGAGTGAATGACATTGAATATCATCATATTCATTAAAAACAATATCTGAGTACATCTCATATCATCCACCATAATAGACACTCTAAACCAAAGAAAATTCCCCTCATTATACATGAGCGTGCATCATAAGAACACGATAGGGACCCTAAGGGTTGAATAACCATTAACGATTACATATCCTTACAACAACAACTCAATAATGAACTAGTATAGTGGTTGATTAGTTGTGGGGTAAATATGTTTTCTTCTTGACCTTTCCTCTTTCTTTATGAAAAACTTTTGAAAAAATTGATCAACAATACTACACAATACCCATTTTACATGCCTTTATGGAAAATGCCCAATACCAAGTAATATATGCCTAACATATGTGTATATTGGAAATATTTTTACAACATAAATACCTCACTAATTCACCAACTCAATAACGAACATTTTACAATGACCTCAAGGGTCTTATAACTAGTTTGAACTAGAAGAAAAATGACTACAAAAATGGACAATTGTCATCCACTAATAGAAACATAAACCACTCTCTTATCTAATTTGTTGAGTGCATGTAGACAATGCATACATGCTTTATATACTTGAACACTGAGCACGATCACTCCAAACATACGAACACTAGCCACATCAAATGCTCAATGCATTTCAATCCCGATTTGTTCAAGCACCAATGCTATCATAACAAATTACCAAGCTTAAAATATATATTATATTTGTCAAAACATTATTTTATTTTGGAAATTTAAAAAAATCTGCGTTGAATCATAAAAATGTATAACAACAAAGTTGTAGATCTCTTCAACATATTTTCAATGTTCTAATGAAATTCCAAAACATATGTCTGAAATAAAAAAAAAATATAACAGAATTATAAAATATTTTTTCATATCAAAAAACATCTTATTTTAGTAATTTGAAAACTATAAAAACTCAATGTACAAAAAGTAAAACTGTATAACAACAAAGGTGTAACTATTTCAATACCCAATGATGTAAAGAGTGAATGATGTAAAGAGTGTTGAAAACTGAGTTTGTGAAAAAAAAACTATAATAAAATTTTCAACATTTTCATTAAATATCTAAAATAAAATACATTTTAAGCTTATATATTTTCTTATATATTCAAAATATATTTAACAAAGCATTAAACAGGTCAAGTGCATTTCCCACAATCTAAAAATAATGAAGCCAACACTTTGATTTAATGGTTGATATCGAAGCATTGCTACGATAATAACTTATATTTAAGTCAACTTAGTAACATAAAATTCCAGTTATATGAATGAATTTGTTAAATTAGACAACTTATATTCAAACAATTCATTACAATTTTTTTTTTATCAAAATAATATGAAAAGATATATTTTTTATATCTAAAAAGAAAAATGGAGAATCATCCAATGGTCATCACTAATAAAAATTTGAAATCTCATATATTTAACTTAAATATTAATATATTTCAAATCAATTAAACTAAGCCACTAAATTAACATAGAAAAACATATCACATCAACAAATAAATTAACTTAATATAACAATTAAAAGTTTCTTGAATGTTTACTATATTGAAGAATAATTTCGATATGTGTTCCATCTTTTAAAAAATCTTCATTGAATAATGAATTGTGAGAATATAATACAACAACACTATTTTTATCAAACTCCCTTTTCCCTTAGCACACCTTGTAAGAATCTTAACCAAGGCCTGCAAGTGTCATAAACTTAACTTGTCAGGAAAGGTGGCAATTCCATTGGCTATGCCATTAATTCTCAATTAGTAGTTAGTAGTTGGAGCCATGGAGCACTAGGAAACATGAAGAATATTTCCTCCTTGGTACACACTTATCCTGAGAATCTTTCCCCCTTTATACACATATTATGTTTGGATTGCACTCTTGTAATCATTTGTTTAACTTGCATGATGTAACCTTAGCGAAACAACTCCTATGTAACTAACATTTGACTTTACCAAGTCCTAACTCATGTTCAATGTAACTAACATTTGACTTTACCAAGTCCTAACTCAATGTAGAACAAATAAATTGATTAAAAGTTACAACTTATTGGTTTTTTATTATTAAATTAAAGATATTGACACTCTCTTAAAAACAACTATCCAACATATCTAGAAATTGGCTTTTTCTGATTATATTAAAAACAACAAAAATATAGGAAATGCATTAACCAATAATAAAGCATAACCAACATAGAATGGGACACTCACAAACTAAAGAAGAATTCATATAATTTGCCCTTTAAGAGCAAGCGAGATCACTTGTATTAAGGTCCTCATTCAATTGGCGAGATCAGAATATCCAATTATTTAATTGCTATAATTGGATTGGATTGTACAAATATGAAGGTTGATATACTAAGTTTTTCCCTCATTTTAGAGTGTTATATCTTTACGTTATTATTTTGTTTTACATTAGTGTTATGAGAAGAATTTGCACAATAATTTTGTTTTTTTTAATGTGATGTATTATAAGATATTATTACCTATTGTTATTTTTATTGTTTTCAATTTTTTTTTAAACATATGTTATTGTATAAAATATGTTTGATTGTAATTTATGTACAATGCATTATAATTTATTGAAATTATGTATGTGAGAGGTCATTATGCATTCAATTTTATATATTTGATAATGATTTTTTTTCAATTAC
The DNA here is from genome assembly GCA_009831015.1 of Picea engelmannii. Classification (NCBI taxonomy): domain Eukaryota; kingdom Viridiplantae; phylum Streptophyta; class Pinopsida; order Pinales; family Pinaceae; genus Picea; species Picea engelmannii. The sequence continues at coordinate 408,086 of ML784442.1, forward strand.
TTGATTTCTTATTTCACCTTTTTTGATTATATTGGGACATCTCAATTTATAAATAGGATATTTGAGGTTATTATGAAGATTGTTGTTTTATGATAGATGGTTTTTGGGGCTAAATTTAGTCAGTTGACTAATTTTCTTTGTTTTTTTCCATTTTTTTTTTATCAATTTTCATTTTTTCTAAAAACGATTAACCCAAATTCCATAGAATAAAATTATTTTACCTTAAAAATGGCCAAAATTTTATAAAAATTACATAAAATCTTTGGAAATTTGAATATTTTTACAAAACTATTGCCAAACATTTTACATTTTGCATATTAAGGACTAGTAAAATTAGCCCATGTTTCACATTTTAATATAAATTTTCATCCTTAAAATTATCCCTGATTTTTATTGTTAATGTTAGTTGTTATTTTGATTGCCTTTAAGTGACGATGTCATGTGTCCTTAGCATTTTGATTGCTATGAAAGATTTATGTTGAATGGCATGCTAGTTTGTTGTATATGTTTTGGAATATGGTATCTTTGTTAGGTCTTGTGATGTGTGTAATGAATGTAATGGAGAGGTATTTATGCCATAGAAACAATTCTAAGATGTGAATGCTAACTAAGAAAGCATATTCACCCCACAACCAATCAACCATTATATTAGAAGGATAGACCATTCATTGTGGCTACCCCAATGACATAAGAAGCATGCAATATTGGATCTTATACATTACAATAAACCAATTCTATTAGTCAATGTAACTCTAAGATAATATGTTTTTTTAAATAAAAAGATACACATGTCATAGAATCAATTCCAAAAAACACAAATGTTAATCATATTTAACTTATTTTAATGAACATTTTATGAAAACATATGAAATGTTACTTCTATTTATGTTTTAAATAAACATTACCTAATATTTGACATACGTATATTTTTCTCTAAATGTTGAATGCAAATTTTGGATGAGATTTCCCTTTCTTTTAAATTGTTGAACCTACTAGTATCCTTCTATAATACACTACATTTGTGTTGGATAACTTGAATACACTACACTTGTATTGGACAATTATTAGACAACTATGAAGACCCTGGATCTAACATTTAGCATCAACAACAGTAGAGCAATATTATCATTGTCAAGTTAAATTGTATATACTTTCTTCCATAGATAAACTTATGTTAAACATGTGTTAGGCAACAACACATGCCACCCAAGCCAGATTTTAAAGTAGTAGAAACTATCCCAAGATGTTGAACTAACACTATTTATTATCACACCAAGTATATGCATGTTTATTGTCCTATTTAGTATTCACTGTTTATTATCACACCTACACAACACATCTCAAAAAAGAGGAAAGGGAGGTCAAGCAAACACTTATACTGATCCCCCAAAAAATCAACCATTATGTTAGTATGAGGATTACTAGCCATTATTGAATTCTCATGCTTGAGACCTTGCTATCAACAAATATTAGTGCCACCAACAACTATTAGCACGTAGTGTATACTATTTAATTGTATTACTTATGTCTATTAAAAATTATTATAATAAAGTCAATTCTCACTATCTCAACCGGTTAAGGTGTGGGTTTCGTTTGCTAGGAGACCCGAGTTCAATATCCTTATGGTGTGTTTAGTCGAGAGGAGACACCCAAAAATCCAACCATGTTAAGAGTTGGTACGGCCTAGGGTGAATCCTCACTTAAATACCCCAAAACAAAATATTATCAATAAAAATAAAATTATGATTCAACCATAAATTAATAAAAATAATAAAAATCGTTTTTCGACCGATTGAGGTGACGAAAAAGCCCAGATATGGGTTTTCGATTGGTCAGTTTGAGCATTATAAGATATGTTTTTGAGCACATTGAGCAAAAATTATGATTCAACCATAAATTAATAAAAATAATAAAAATCTCCTTAATCGAATAAAATTATAAATTATAACAAAATTTCTATCAACTCACAAAAATATTACTAATTAACTTTTTTATGTTTTTTAACAATTTTTTTTTCAATTAAAAAAATATTAATAATTAACTTAATTATCTAAATCCACAATGTAAGTTGTTCCTATTATAGAATGTTTTCCACGTGATGTGAACATCGCGTATAACTCGGAGACCCGCGAATCTTCTGGGAAATAAATTAATAAAATATAAGCACTTTTTGTTTTCATGTGACCTCGGCCTATTACTGTATAGCCAACAACAAACAATTAAGTAGGATATTAAGTAGTCAAATCAATCATTTAGTGTCACATTTTAATTAGGATAGATTAGCAACTTGCTTAAAGAAAGCATTTATTTATTAATCTAATTTGTATTAGGTTTACCAACCTTCAACAAAGAGCAAGCTTTGAATAATGTGTTGATGGCAAAAATTTTCAAACGTGTGTTGATCACAAAAATTTCCAAAAGTTTTTGGTAGTTTTTGCTTTCGAGTTGGTAAAAAATTGTCCATTTATTCATTTATTACATTTTCTCCCAAATTGATGTGGGGTGTTGATTCGGCATAAAGGATTGATCATTAGGAGGTGTCGAGCTCAAACCAAGGGGTGCATAGGCTTGCTGGTGATGACAACGATGTCAATGTTATGAGTTTGAGAAGATACAAATTCAATTATCATGGGATTGGAAGGTAATGAAAATTATGTGGATGATGCACTCACACACAATAACATGGTGTCTGTTAACCTAACTTTGAATTATTGAACATCTTCTACAAGTTGGCATTTTGACATTGCAAAGTGTGTCTTGAACATAAACTATTAACTATCTATGTGAGCAATAACAAAGGCCTCATTTAGATTTGTTAACTTTCTCTTATAGATTGGATATTTCTGGCCATTTTCATTTCAAGACCTTAACAATGTGAACAAAGGAACCTATTTACAATATGTGAAGTTGGCATATGAGCATTTGCCTCAACGTAACTTCTTTAGTTCCATCAAGGTGTAACAACTTGGAATGGAGCAAAAAAGAAATGCCTCTGGTGAAGAATCCTTAAGTTTTGACCAAAGTATAGGTGAAAGGAAAAGGAGAATCCCACCAAATGATATAGCTTCCATATTTGCTTGTCCTAGTGAACATGATATTGATGTATGCTTCTGTTTTTTCCTTTATGGCTCATGTTTGAAAACCCAAAAAATTCCTCTTTTGAGTTCTCTTGTGTGGCCTCCCTTTGTAGTAGAATTTAACTTTTGATATATATTATGAGTTTGCCTCAAACATAAATTCATGCCTATTGGACACCCATGTTTTCACCATGGTTTGGGAGGTCTATCGATTCACTGTTCTACTCATAGTGGTTCTAGTGACCCAGACATTGTCTAAACCACCTTCCTCAAAAGGATCCAAGTATCCAAGAAAGTTGAGAGGGGACGCATGTTGGTTGAATGGTAGAACCAATTGGCCCACCTCAATGTACCTTGGTATTTGATGTCATGTTTTCATCTTGAACCCAATTCCATTTGGCTTCCCTAGTTCTACACCTATGCCCCAAGATCTTACAACATATTGGGATTGGATACTCTCTTCTTACACATGTGCACTAACCACATTGCTAAATAACATAGCAATCAAGGTATTCTTTTTTGCTACCTTTCCTTTTAGGTCATTCTAATTTTTTTGAGTCAAATTGACCAAGATGGGTTCCTATCAGATGCGTCTTTTAAATGTCTTATGGTCAGATTTGATATTGGAACACTTCTAGATTTGTTGTTCTCATTTTTAAATAGAATGAATCCAAAAGAAAATGCCCCCAAAAGAGAAAAAACTGCAAAGGAAAAAGATGATACAATATCTAATGCCGAACAAGGAAACCACATCGAAAAGTGTAAAGTAAATCCAAAACAATCTAAACAAAGTGCCAAACCTCTAGGGCCACCCAAAGACTACACCTGTGTGAGAGCAAGGAGAGGGCATGCCACTACTAGCCATAGCCTTGTCGATCAGAGGTAAGTTACCTTCAAATTTATCATTATGAAGAATTGTACGAGGAAGGATGGACATGCTTATTTTTCAAAACATAGATAAAAGTCAAGACCTTGAGCATAGAGTTAATCGAGTCAAGAGTTGAATCTCTGTTTCAAACTCAACACCTAGAGTGCACTGCCTCTATAGTTAAAGAGATTGAAGCCCTTTCAATTACTAAGCAATGGTAGAGGATCACAAAATGATAAAATATCAATGGTATAATTTTACTAAACTTTTATGAACAAAAGGGAAAAGAACATTAGGTAAATTCAAACTCAACACCTAGAGTGCACTGCCTCTCTAGTTAAAGAGATGGAATCCCTTTCAATTATTAAGCAAGAGAGGATCACAAAATGGTAAAATATCAATGGTATAATTTTACTAAACTTTTATGAACAAAAGGGAAAATAACATTAGTTATTACCTAATGCAACAAATAAAAGCACGTTAGTTCTTGGGTGATGGCTATGCCTCCATAAAATCTATCACACATAGACTAAATTTTAGTCAAACTCTAAAAGTAAATTAATTCTAAATATGTTCTTCAAATGAAAGGTATGAAGAGAAAATATCAACGAACTGATGAAGCTTTTGTAAGATCTTATTCTTGGATGTAACAAGGGTTGCATGACAACGTAGTCCCTGCCGAGTTAGTTGGGAAATACACGTTGAACAATGAAACTTAATATAACTAAATGCACAATTAATGCATATTTTTTGTCAAAAGATAATAATTGAGGGTTGTTTGTTATTCAAAATGTATAATGAATTGTAAGTTGAATGGAACTATAATATTCATAAATATAATAAATATGATATAAATATAATAATAAATAATATATTAGATAATAAATATAATATAAATATAATAATGCATAATAATAAATACATAGTACAACTTTTTATATTTAGATGTGGTGATTAGTGAAATTCATTGATTATGTAATTAATTCTACACATTGAAAGACGTGAAGAGAGAAATAACACTTCAATTCTATCAACCAATTAGAAATGAGAAACACAAATATTTTTATTCTATCCAAAAATATATATTTGTTTTCCTATGTTAAACATTGCATTCCATACACAAATTTATGGTAAAAGGCAAATTAATGTCACATCAAAAGCAAACTCATTGCTATAGTCCCATGGCAGGGACTAATAAGGTAGTCAAGGTTGAAGCTCTTTTTGTTTTCATTTTTCAAGTATTCTTTTTTGCTTGGTAGAATCCCATTAGTTTTGTGTTTGACATGTTGAAGTAAATAAAGGACTATTTTGTATGCAATAATGGGTAAAACAATGATGGTTGATGATATGATTAACTATGTCCAATCACTTCAACATGAAGTTGAGGTAAGGTTCTAAGAAGTTATGTAAAAAATTGATTTCATAGATTATATGTTTGCTTATGACCATAATTTACTTGTTATAATTTTTTCACTATTTCTATGTATGAAACTTGAAGTTGTTATGGAATGTAACACAAAAGGCTTTCTTCCCAAAGATGTAAGTTCAATGTGGCCTTTTTACTATTAAGAAATGCTCATTTAGATTCTCATAGACTTGTATTCAAAAAAAAAATTTGGTAGAATATTGCTAAAATGTAATCAAAGCATACTTTCGTGCCTCAGACAAGGCCATAGCATGAATGTGAAACCTCAGACAAGGTCAGAGCATGAATGTGAAAACAGGTGATCACAAGGGTTTAAAAGTAGTGTCTTGGAGTCCCTTTTTGAGCATTTATGAAGAGATTTGTCAGCATGTAGAATTGACTTGTTTATCTTTGTTCCTAGCTATATTCTTTTGGTTTTAGTACACTAGTTATATATCTTAGATCTCTATATTTGTCCATTAAGAGAGTAATTAGGATGGAAGTTCATCTATGAGTTTTTTTTTTTGGTTATTTTACAAATGTTTGAATTATCAAGTATGTCATTTGCTTATGATACCGCTATGGCATATCCACAATTGCACCAACTAGAATGGGTAGCAATGCAAGTTTGTGTGTTCTATGAAATGGAGGAGTAGTGCATAGGAAATGCTAGACAAGTTGTACCCAAAAGGAAAATAAATGAAAAATTCCCCTTGATAGAAGGTTATGGAGATGCCAAGGTACTACATGATACATCAATTTCAAAGTTCATTGCCCATACTATGTTATTAAACCCACATTTTTTCAAATTCTACATTGGTAGGTCATTTTAAGTGGTATTAACAAGGTTGAGTAAGCTAAATTCTCCTCTTCTCACCTCCTTTGCTTGAAGATTTTGTAGATCTCAAATGTTTGGGTTGATGAACTACAAAATGTAGTTAGATTGGGTGTTGGGAAATATACAAGCTCCTTTCACATCTCAACATTTCTAGGGTGAGTGCACAAATCTAGGAATTAATCATTGGTTTGCAATCAAAGTTCTTGATTTATTATACAAAATATTCAATTTTATATTTTTGTTTGCAGAATCAGTCCTTGCATGCCACAAAACATTGATCATTGACACCAGACAACGATTAGTATTTTCCCCAGAAGAAGTTTTCTTTGAGCATGACCTTTTTATCTTATAAACCGTAAATTGATGGAAATACATTGTGGGAATAACAACTGTAAATATTAAATTTTACCTATAAGTGGCCACATTTTTGAATCAAACAACTCTTTTTCAAACATCCAAGCAATTGAATAAAGATGTTTAAGGATGATTCCTTTACATGTGAATGTGTAGAGTATCACCTACCAAAAGGTGGGACATTGTGTAACATTTAATGGCATGTGACCTCTATCTCGATTTAACAACCATAATGAGTTCTGCTATTCAATGCCCCCCTTGCGAGGGAATTCCAATTTACAAGGGAAAATATATCACATTGGGGAATTGAATCTTGGTGGGGTTATAACAACACCCTGCTTTCATTGACTCAACATGCCCCCTTAGACCATTTGAATGCAAAGTCTTCAAACAAACTCTTGGTAAAATGGATAACACAAGTTAACTCAAACCATTGGTCACTATTTTCAAATATTATGTTATCATTGATGAACATCCATTCAAATACTACAAACTAAAAAATTTCTTTCAAGGTGAAAATTTTTAAACTAATATAACTAAGATAAGTCTAGATCATCGACTTGTCCATTGCACTGTAGTTTAGTTGTTGAGACAGACCTAAGTTCAAACCTCAACGAACATATAGCCCCAATCAATGTTCAAAGTTGATTGAGTTTGATGACCCTCATTTTAATGTGTGTTTATTGGAATACCGTGTGATGGAAATTACCACCAACTTCAACCCACAATCACAGAATTTTCAACACTCTGTCGCAGTCAGTATTCAATTGCTTTTATGGTCCCAGATCAACACGAAAACATGTTCAAATTTTTCCTTTTACCTATAGTGCTAAATTGCGCTCTGTCATAGATAACTCTGCGCAAAATTACCACCATGCGGATAAACCTATGTGTGTGGAAGCATCAACAACCAATGTTGACGAAATTTTTTGTATACAATTCTGCGCAAAATTCAACAAACCATGTAGCTGTGTTGAAGGTTACTCTGCACGCGTAATCTTGCAAAAATACTATTTTGTCCCAGATCTTCACTTGGTTTTCCACTACGCCAGATCATGATTGTCTGTTCTTGCGAAGATACATACTAAAGAAATATTCTTTTAAACAAAATTTTAGAACTTGCTGAAATTAACCGCGCACAGTCTTCCCACAATCACATAAACTCGTCACTCTACCAAGATAACTTATACAGAGAGTTTAACAATTCAAGCACACAATGCGACAAGATGAAAACACACATTGTGACAACACCACATGCTCTATTCTTTATTTTTTTATCAATGAAGGAGTAAATTTACACAAGAAATCTCTTTCCTTCTTAGTCTTTTAGACCTGTGTGATCCACACTTTTACATATTCAATCTCACACACTCACTGACCTCTTCCTCTTAAAAATAATTCAATATATCTCGAGCCCTTAGATAGCTCATAAACAAATGAATCCCAAGTTATCTGAACAAATGCCTAAACTAGAGATCTGTTCCTAATATTTAGAAACAGACTTAACACCTATGACAAACAACTCGATATCTAATCAAACAAACTCAACAAAAATGTCTTCTAGAGAAATTTCATAATTGTTACAAATATAATAAAAGAAAATAGGGAACCAACTCCCTTGGTAAATGTCTTTGATCCTTGAGATCAATTCTAGAACTTGTTGTCAGATGCTCCTGCACCAGACTCTCGGGGAAGAAAAGAACTATTCATGAGGTCTTCAAGGTCTGCACTGTACTTGAAAATTTCAGCTATTTTCATCCAATTAACATCCTCTATTGGTCGACCTTTCCATTTGACCAACTACTGGAAATATCTGTCTCTGGTTTTCTTCAGTAGTTTCATATCCAACACTGTCTCGATCTCCTTTTGCACTACTCTGGGTAGTTGTTCTTTCCATCTTGTGGTCTAATATCCATCACTTACAGGTTCATATGCTGAAAAATCCTCTGTCTCCTTGAAGGGATACAAATATGCAACATTAAAGATTGGAGAAATTCTAACACCACTTAGAAGTTCTATTTCATAAGCATTAGAAGAAAATTTTCTTAAAATTTTACATGGTCCAATCTTTTTAAGCTTTTATTTGTTATAAGTTCCTACATGAAACCTCTCTTTCCTCACATATGCCATGACCAAGTCACCAACCTCAAAATCCACTTGTCTTCTCTTCATGTTTTCTCTCTGCTTATACTTATGGTTGTTCTCTTGCAATTTATTCTTGAACCTTTCCTGCAACTCTTGTATACTCACTGCAAAATCCTCACCATCAACACTTCTTAATTCCGGATTTCCCAAATTCATTAACTCATGTACTCCACTAGGATGCATTCTATACAAAATTTGGAATGGACTCATCCCTGTGCTTCTATTTGGTGAGTCATTATATGCAAACTCAACTTGAGAAAGCATCTGATCCCACTGCCTAGGGTTCTCATTCACAAGGCTTCTCAAAATAGTTCCTTGACTTCTATTTACTACCTTGTTTTTTCCATTAGTCTGTGGATGATACACTGAGATAAAACTGAGATTAGTACCTAGATTTTTTCGTAAGGTTCTCCAAAAGTATCCCACAAATCTAGTGTCTATGTCAGAAAATATACTTTTGGGTAAACCATGAAACCTTACAACCTATTTAAAGAACACATTTGCAACATTTGTCGCATCACTAGCCTTGGTACCAACAAGGAAATGAGCCATTTTTGAAAATCTATCTACCACAACATAGATTGAATCATTACCTCTATGTTTTCTTGGCAATCACAACACAAAATCCATACTCATTGCATCCTGTGGCCTTCTTGAAATGGGTAGTGGTTGATACAGTCCTGTATTATGACTTCTCCCTTTAGCATGCTAACAAATCCCACGCTTCTCCACAAACTTCTTCACTTGACTCTGCATACCTGGCCAATAATAAAAAAAATTTACTTGAGCAAATGTTATATCTTGTCCAAAATGTCCCGACAATCCTCCACTGTGTTTTTCTTTGATTGGATTTTCCCTCATTGAACACTTTGGTATGCACAATTTACTATTCTTGAACAATATTCCTTCCTGTAACATTGAGTCTGATCATTGAATTATGTTGCTAGAAACTAGATTTTCACAAGCTACATACACATCCTTGAAATCTCTATCATCTCGATACATTTCTTTTAAACCATCAAAGCCTAAAGTGTTGACTTGAAATTCTTGAAAAATTAAATTAATTCTACTCAAATCATCAACAACCTTATTATTCTTACCACTTGTGTGTTTAATCACAAAAGTAAAATTATGCAGAAATTCAACCCACTTGGCATGTCTTTGATTCAATTTTGGTTGACTGCTTATAAATTGTAATGCATGATTGTCACTGTACATAACAAATTCCTTGGGCATGAGATAATACCTCCACTTCTTAAGTGCTTGAACAATTGCATAAAATTCCTTGTCATAAGAGGAATATTTTTGTCTTGCCTCATTTAATTTCTCACTAAAATATGCAATTGGTCTTTGCTCCTGACTCAAGACAATTCCTATTCATTCCCACTAGCATCAGTCTCAACTTGAAAGAATTTATAAAATCTTGGCAAAGCTAACACATGATTTTCAGTAATTGTTTTCTTCAATAGTTTAAAATTTCTATCAACTGCTTCAGTCCACTTGAATGGTTGTTTGCTTTCTTTGATAGTTTAAAAAATAGGTGTACATATTTGACTGAAACTTCTAATGAACTTTCTATAAAAACTTGCAAGCCCATGTAAACTTCTTACCTCAAATGCATTTCTCAGGGTTGGCCAATTCACATTTGCTTGAACCTTTTCAGGGTCCATCTTCAAACCTTCTTCATATACTACAAACCCCAAATATATCATCTCTGTCTTCATAAAACTTAATTTCTTCAAATTCATCAGTAGTTTTTTCTTATGTGGGGTACTCAAAACCATATTGAGGTGCCTTACATGTTCCTCTTTTGTTCGGCTATATAGATTAGGATGTCATCTAGATAGACTATCACAAGCTTTCCAATAAAGTTTTTTAAAATTTCATTCATTAACCTCATAAATGTACTAGGAGAATTTGTGAGACCAAAAGGCATAACCAACCATTCATACAATCCTGTATTAGTCTTGAAAGCAATTTTCCATTCATCCCCTTCTCTAATTCTAATTTGGTGATATCCAATCTTTAAAGCAATCTTTGAAAAATATTTTGGACCACTCAAACAATCCATCAAATCATCTATGTGAGGCAATGGAAATATGTACCTTATGGTAATTTTGTTGATTTCTTTGGAGTAAGTGCACATGCACCATCCTCCATCCTTCTTTGGGCTGAGTAATGTTGGTACAACACATGGAATCAAAATCTCCTTCACCAATCCTTTATCTATCAACTCTTATAACTACCTTTTAATCTCTTCATTGTCTTTTGGGGCCATTCTATAGGATGCTTTATTAGGCAAACTTGTTCCAAGGATTAAATCAATGTGATGGATAATACTTCTCATAGGAGGAAAATATTTGGTAAGTCATCTACTATAATATCAACAAATTCATCAAGAAAAACTTAAACTTCTGTAGGTAAATCATCCAGGTTTGTATTAGTGAGTATTACTTTTGGCTTACCAATTATGGAAAAATGCATCTCTTCTTCTTTCTTGACTTCTTACACCATCTCCTTCCCACTTATCAACAATACATGTAGACCAATTTCTTCCTTGGCTATCTCATCTTTCAAAGGTAACAACACATTCTTGTTCCCATTCTTTTTGAGAGAAAAATTGTTCCTTCTACCATCATGGATGAATTTCCTGTCATACTACCACAACCTTCCCAAACAAATATGGCATACCTCCATGGGCATTATAAAACATAACACCTCATCCTTGTAGCTACCAATATGGAATTCCACTTTACACTATTCATTCACCAAAATCTTATGTCCCTTCTACAACCAAGACACTCTGTAGGGAGTGGGGTGTACTAGCCTCTACAATCCCAATTTCTCTACCATCCTTATGGAACCAAATTGTTTATGCTACCACTATCAATGACAATTTTACAACACTTACCTATTGAATCACATACACTCCTGAACAAAATTTTCCTTTGAGTTGGTTCATGAACCTCATTTTCTGCCTTAACCAAAACTCTCTTCAACAACAATAATTTTGCTACCTCTGGAGTTTCTTCTTTTTCTACTGCATTTTCATCTTCTTCCTTAGTTTCTACAACATGTGCATTCCTTTGATTTGTTTCTTTTTTCTCTAGACAGTCCCATGACATGTGTCCTTTTTACCACATGTATAACATCTCATTTCTTTGCATCTTCCTTGGCCTCTTGAGAAAAATATTATGCCTCTTAATGCTCCTCCTCATGGTGATTGGATGCTTGAACTTCCTGCCTCTTCTTTTGAAGGTTGAAATCTTCCTCTATTAGGTTGTTCTTTGTTTCTTGATGGGCTCCTTCCTCTGTTTCTCTGGCTCTACTTTCTGGCTAGCTTCTCTTCTGCCTTCAAAGCTGCTTGGTATGCATATTCAACAGTTCTTAGGAACAAAAGTTTGATTTCATCTTGAATTTCATACATCTAACCATTTATTTTTCTAGAAACCTTCTCAACATCTTCCTCAATGTGACCAACTCTAATTTTCAACCTATAGATTTCCTCTATGTATTTTTTTACTGTAATAGTTTTATGTCTAAGGTTTTGTGATTGTCTAAATAAATTCAATTGATAATCCTTAGGCATGAACTTACCTTTAAATTTGGCCACCATTTTGTCCCAATTCCTGATCTTAGATTTTCCTTTTCTTCTTCTATTTGCTTGCAACTCATCCCACCATAGAGCCACATGTCCCTTTAGCCTAGTCATTGCATGCTTCACCTTCTGGTCCTCTTCTACCTCTTCATAATCAAAATATTTATCCATGGAATTTATCCATTCAAGTAATTAATTAACATTTAAATTACCTTTGTACATGGTCACTTCCATCTTAGGCCTAGATCCAAATTTTATGACCATTATTACTATTTGTTCCTCTGTTGTTTCTCCTCCTGGAGATCCTTCTTTTTCCTCGTCAGATCCTATATATTCACTCTCACTGACATCTCCTACATCAGGTTCTCTCTTCTGCACTGTCTCCGTGGCCTCCATCCTTGCTTGGATGCACCTTAGTTCATAGTGTAACTCATCAGTTACCACATTCTTATCTCTACCTCCTTGCCTGGGTGGCATGATTCCTTAGATACAACACTTCTCTAATACCAAAAATGATGGAAATTACCACCAACTTCAACCCACAATCACAAAGTTTTCAACACTTTGTTGCGGTTAATATTCAACTTCTTTTCTGGCCTCAGATCAACACAAATAAGAATTCAAATTTTTCCTTTTACCTACAACGATGAATTGAGCTCTTTCATAGATAACTCTGTGTGGAATTACCACTACGCGGATATGTTGTTGTGTGCTAAAGCATCAACAACCAATGTTGACGAAATTTGTCGTAGACAATTCTACGCAAAATTCAGCAAACCATGCGGGTGTGTTGTAGGTTACTCTGCAAACAAAATCCTGCAACAACACTAACTTGTCACAAATATTTACGGTGTGCTACACTATGCCAAATTGTGACTGTTTGTTCTGCGAAGACAAATACTAAGGATATATTATTTTAAATATAGTTTTAGAACTTGTTGAAATTAATTGTGCGCGGTCTTCCTGCAATCACATAAACTCGTCACTTTTTCGAGATAGATTATATGTAGAGTTTAACAATTCAAACACACAGTGTGAAAAAATGAAAACACACAACGCGACAACACCACACACTATGTTCTTTCTTTTTTCTCAATGGAGTAAATTTACACAGGAAATCTTTTTCCTTCTTGGTCTTTTAGACCTATGCAATCCACACTTTTACATATTCAATATCACACACTCACTAACCTCTTCCTCTTACAAAGCATTCAATATATATCGAGCCCTCAGATAGCTCACAAAAAAAATGAATCCCCAGTTATCTTAACAAATTCCTAAACTAGAGATATGTTCCTAATATTTAGCAACAGACTTAACACCTATGACAAACAACTCGATATCTAATCAAACAAACTCAACAAAAATGTCTTCTAGAGACATTTTGTAATTATTACAGATATAATAAAATAAATTAGGGAACCAACTCCCTTGGTAAATATCTTTGATCCTTGAGATCAATTCTAGATTTTGTTGTCAGATGCTCTTGTATCACTGTGGAGTCGGGGTTGAAGATTCACATGTTTCAAGGAACTGGTATTCACCCTTAGCAAAGACAATTCTATATCAATAACTTAAAAAAAGAAAACTAAATAAATAAATAATTGTATAACCAAAGACCCAAAATGTTACATGTTGAACATTCTCCCATACTTAATAACATACATAATTTAGCATTCCCAAGATCTTTCAACTTTAATAATATAACGCTCTAATTTAGACTTTCAACTATAAGTAACAAGAAGTAATAAAGAGAATACACTTCAATCAACATAGTTTATCATACAAAACACTATGAACATATTTTCAGTTGAGGATGCTTTATATTAGAATTCCAACGACAAACAACAAGTAATAAAGATAATTTACTTTAACCAACATATTTCATCACCTAAAAGACTATGAACATATTTGTTATTATTTTATAAACCCTATTATTGTCCTCAATGGGAAATCTACGAACTTAAACAATGGATGTGAGTAATGCAATCAATTGTAACCATGTATGACGAGCTTTGGAATAAGCATAGTACTCCCTTAATATCTTGCACAACAACCTCGTTGCTTTCAAATGGTATGCCACAAAGGAGTGATCAATGAAGGTATGTAGAATGGTAGAAAACCAATATATGTCATAATTACAAGATCCATGCAAATATAACACATCAGGTTTCATTGACAAACATAGTGCTCCAACAAGATGTTATATGATAGTTTTTGGTTCAAAAAATTCTAGTGTATAGACAAACATTTCATGCATGCAAAGACATGTTGCATGCAATCCAACTATTATAAGTGTAAAAGAAATGCATAAGAAAGAGAAAATACCATCATATTATAACTAGAAAAAACATGGAGTGGATTCATGTTTTGTTTTTCAAGAATCACACACAACATATTAACCCTTCAACCTTAAGGTTAGCTAGCGTTGACTTGGAGATGCTATATTCCCTAGAGATGAGTTTATTATAGTTTCCATTATCAATGATGAAATAAAGAGCTTGACCTCATTTGAGCCATATATGTCGATGGAAGAGACATTCTTTCTCTTTGCCTGGATCTATAAGACCATAGAGTTGAACAATGAGGACTATTGAAGGTGACATTTTTTTATCAGAATCAATTTTTTGGTGCAAAAGGGAATTTTGGCCTTCCTTCCACTGAGATCCTTAAGAACATGACATTTAGTGTTGTTATGGTTGGAGGCCTTGTAGGTGTCACACTACTTACAAGTTACTAGTGTATTTCTTCTTTCATTGTTGGAATCAACTAAATTTGTGACCTTCCATTGCTATGACAAATTTATCACTAGGCTACATGGTAATGTCCTTACTATAGTTACGCTACATCTCCTTTAACTTTGTCACAATTGTTATCATTTCACTATTGGTTACATTTTCCACTAGAAGAGTTGGTGCATTCTTTGAGCTCATGCTTCCACTCAATCTTCTATGCAAACTTGTACATACCAAACTATGTTCACACTTTGAAATTATATTTTTGCATTTATGCACTAGTTTAATTCATTAATGTACAAACAAACTATTATGATATGAAACTCATTTGTGCAGTCATCAACTATTTTATCATGATGTTGGCCCAATTATTGCCACTTCATACATTGATCTTCTTGATACTTCAATGTGTGCAATTTATCAAGCAACGCCTACACAAAGTTGTCTCACATAGTGATGGGCTCACTATGTTATTTTCATTATTGGTTGTGTGCATCCCATTGAGATTTATAACCAAGGGCATCTTCATGATTGTGATCTTAATTCTTCAACTTCAATGAATTTTTGGTTTCAAAATATATTGGAGTGTCCAAGACCACTTCTAGATTCCTATTTATCTCCACAAATATAAATGAATGATTTACATTGATTATAATCACACATTTATATAAAAGAGAAGGGACAAATGATCAAGATAAGTAGTCCCTAATAGTCAATATTATTCTCATTGGACAAGAATGAATATCATCTTGTCCCTTGTAATTAGGTGGGTTGGGGACATGTAGACCTAGTTGAACTTGATCACCCATATGATTGGGCATGTAAACCCCTAGATTGTGACATGTTGCAGATGTAGAATGTTGAACCATCACTAAGGTGGCATGCCAATTCATGTGCTGATATGTCTTCTAAGTTGTTGCAAATTTGATCTGTTATCCCCAATTTTTAGGGATAACTAGGAGATCATGTCTCGAGGCCCATAGGTCCTAGACATGAAGTACCAAGATCAGGATTGACCTGGAGGGACCATCATTTTCTTCTTCCATTAGCTTTATCTTGTCAGCAGCAGCAACATCCATCACCATCGGCTTGGTCCTGTATTAGAAGAGGTTCTTACTCCATGAGGTAATTGGTCTAGGTATCATGGTATGTGTCACTTTTGATCATTGAAACCTTTAAATATATGCATCTGATTCCTTTTACCTCTAACAACTACTTGGATCTTACATTATCCCACTTGACCATGCTTGGGGAGATTGACAGGGTGCCCTAGCAAGCCTGTGCCCATAGGTTTTGGTTTGCCACCGGGGGATTTTTGAAAAGCCATCATCCGCTCCCATCATAGCACCACTGTTTCATCTTATCTCCTGCTCATTTATCCCATTCCCCTTGTCTAGGAATTGGGTTGACCTGTTTGTAGGATTACACCTTATCTCATGGGAAGAAGGGGCTAAAGGCCCAGAAGGTAAAAGCAACTGGTAAAAGATAAAATCCTAGAAATAAAACCTCGATATGGTTCGCCCAGGGATCCCCAAGAAGGCAATAAAAATACTCTCAACAAGAAACAGGAGGGACTCGGAAAATAACAAACAAGACCTAGTCAAGAGGATAGGGGGTCTCATCACGAGCCAACCTATTAGGTTCATGGGTACCTAACAGTATGACATTGCCACCATATGGTTACCATGCCAAGGTAGTGACCTTTGGTTGCATGGCCAAGGGAAAGGGGGTCTCATCACAAGCCAACCTTCTCATCTTTGTGAAAGTACTTGTGGGTAACACTGTCAGCTCTAGTCACCATGCCAAGGCAGTGTCCTCTGGTTAGCCCTTGAATAAAAAGAAAAAGAAGAAGAAAAAGGAAATAAAAGAAAAGAATAAAGGAAATAACGGGCTTGGAAAAATTGTATCCATGACAGGTACAACTCACCTTCTACAAAGGCACCCACATATAACACTATGCATCCCTGTCTCTCACTTCACCCACATGTCTGGACATCCCCTGGCCACATCACCTCACTCACATGGCTTGGATGAAACCTTCCTGGAGACTTCCCCTTTCTTGTGGATACTAGCCCAATTGGACATCTTGTTTGTTTCTCTAATCTTGTATTGTAGGTTTTTGTAATGTCTTTGAGCTATTGACCAATGTATCAGGGTTTTTATGCATATGTTTAATAATATTAATGATGAGATGTGATTGACATTTCTATGATCCCTGTGACTAATGAGCCTATGGAGGGCATAGCTTTTGATGTGCAGGACCATGCTCGATGGACAGGTACCATTTGGACTCATACACATGGGGAGATGATCAGTTCGGACCTCCATGGGGCTGAAGAGCCCACCAGATGGATGTTGAGACCCCATCAGGGGGCAAAGACAGGACAGTGGTTGATCAGAGTTTTTCACTAGAGAAGAAAAGGACATTTCATTAGAGGCACTTTGGCAGAGCCTGACCTAGGGGGATTGACCCACTTCCAGTGAAATGTTTTCCCTAGATGGCCTAGGACGTCACCTAGGAGCTCATGATGTCACCTTGAGCATGTGATAGTTTGACAGGGTAGTTGGCACGTGTGGCATGATTGGGAAGCCCAAAGAGGTCTAACTTTTTTCTCTTTGGTGCTGCATTTGCCCTAAAAGGGGCTAACGTCTCCCTCAGTGGGGCTTGGCATCTTACTTTTGCTCAGTTAGGGTTTTAAAATGAACATTTAATGTAAAACAATATTACTTTTGATATACTGGCCCTGTCGGGCATTTTATGACCTAAAAAGTAAATTAGGTCATTGATACACTATATATTGAGGAGTTTTAGCCTCATTTTATCAAGATTCATCACTCACTCATTAGTGAAGTCTGATTTTTAGCACCCTACTTGGGTATTTTTGTTGGTTTAGTGAGGCACACTTGCTGAAGGAAGGCATTTCTTGGTATTTTATGGTGTTTCTCTTGAAGGAAGGTGTTACAACTAGGGTTTGCATGGTTATTTCTTGATGAATTGTAAGTATTTTTTTGCAAAACTTCTTGATTGATTGGTTGTAGTCTTATTTTCTTACATGTATTTATAATTTGTTGAATCAAAACCCTAGGTGACAAGCACACAAGTAGGTCCTTGTCTCATGTCCCCTAATAGAGAAATTTTCAGCCATTGAAGAAGGAAGAAAGAGCCTAGCCATAGCTACGCTCTCATTTCTTCTTCTCCCTGAGCTAGTCGTACTTTCCAGAGGTCAAGAAGGAGGAGACGTCCCAGGCCTAGGTTATCTACACCTTGGGCCATTTTTCTTCTAGGGTTTGATGATAGAGCCTTGCTGTAGCAACACTCTCCCTCATTGCACTCTCTTGTCTTGATTTATCTTTCATGCTAGTTGTTTTTGCCAAGTTAAACTAAGGAAGGAGGAGAGAGCACAAGTCCTTGCTTTAGCAACACCAGAGTGAGCCTCTCTCCCCTAGGGTTTTGATTCTGAGGCCCTATCATAGCAACACTTCATAACTCTTCCCTCTAGTCCTTAGCCATCCTCCTTCAACCCTTGCGTCCTCTACTAAATTGACTCCATTAACCCCAAGGAACTGATCTTAGACCTCCAACGTTGAAGTAGAACTGGATCTAAAACACTCTCAAACCTTTTTGAATTAAAACCCTAACTACAGTAACCCTAACCTACTAACCCTAAGTTGCTGACGTCACACTTAAATATTTCATCTTTACTGCAGCAACGTCTTGTTTTAATAGCAATTGAATGGTGGTTTAGGCATTAATTGAATAAAGTGTTGATTGGTTACCTTGAATGCCACACTGTCCCAATATTTATTGGTGAAGTGTTATATCTTTTATTGCTATTGATAAACATTGACTTTGTCAACATTTATTGCC
>ML784443.1:0-10979 GCA_009831015.1 Picea engelmannii
TTATAAGGCCATATAGGTTTATTCATTTATTATTTAACAACGAGACATGCCCTTCAGGGCGCACTAGGTGCTCCAAGGGTGCCACTCGCCTCATTCTGTTTCCCTTGCACGACGTGCCCTTCAGGACGCACTCCGTACTCCAAGGTTGCCACTCGCCTCTTAATTGACTTGGTAGACATCAAAACCCCTGGAGTCAATACTCCGCCAAGTGATCTTGTGGGAAACTAAGGGCCTCTAAGAAATAAGGCCCCTACCTTATTACCCACCCCTTAGAATCATCGTGAGCGACTTTTGTAGTCGACCCTCATGACATTGTGGGTATTCCCGAACTATGTAATCGTTAACCTACAGTTCGAGCCACGACGAGAGTGTTATTAGGTTTTGGCAGGGTTGTTGTCCATACCTCTCCCTCAACATCTCTGGTAGTCATGTGTGACCCCTCTACTCCACATGTGAGTCTAGTCAGCAAGTTATCATCAGCCTGCATCATCAACGAATCATGTCAGAAATAAAATCCACAATCATAACATCTAATCAGATGCATATAAGTCATATATATACAACAATCAAACCCCAATAGTACACTCACTGACTCGATCCAGAGTCCAAGGGTTTCATCAATGCCTCTGCATCCTTGTAACAACCCTGGTTAAATAGTTGCATAGGGTTTATTAATTATAATTAATTAGATAATCTAACTGTCTTAATATGTTTTAGTTAAACAATGTTTATTTCTTAATAATATTTCTTAATTAATTAATTATTAATTAATTGTTTATATCTGTTGATTCACTAATTAATTAATAATTGACTCATTAAAGGTTTGTGTAATGAATTAAAGGGGCTTAATAATTTTAATTTATTTAATTAAAGACTTTACATATGCAGGGGGGAAATGAAGCATTAAATGAAGGATAAGGTAATAAAGGCATAGGATAAGGTAATAAAGGCATGGGATAAGGTAGTAATGGGGGAGGATAAGGTAATTAATGGAGGATAGGGAGTCACTGGATGGGGGAAGATATGACAGGGAAGAGTCCTACGGGAGGGGATTATGAAAATTGGGGGAGGAAGAATTATTGGAGGGGAGAAGACTGTATTTCTGGGTTGGCATATTTTCTGGTGTTGGGAGTTGGGTTTTAGGGGTTTTTGTGAATCATTACAGGGGGCACCGAGTTGCTGGGGGTTTTGGGCATGGGGGACAGGATTCCTTATGGTATCCTGGAGCTAGGGAGCCGGACAGGCTGCTCCTAGCTGGCTGGGTGGTTAGTCGGTTTGGGCAGGGTTTGGTCAAAGCAGCAGGTTGGGCAAAGTAATAGGTTGGGCAAAGCAATAGGTTGGACAAAGCAGGAGGCTGGACAACCAGATCAATGAGAATTAGCATCAGGAAGAGGTATTTTATTTTATGTATTATAAGGAATATGTAGTGCTATGTGGTTGTTCGTAAGATTATTAGGATCTTTTCATAAATTTTATTTAAGATGAATGGTTATATGTTGGTTATTGGTTATATGGTGGTTATGAAGTTATGAAAATGTTAGGATAGCATTTCTTTAAAATAATTTTTGTTTTGTTTTATAAGGCTCTGTTGAGTATAACCTTACACATGGTATCAGAGCCTTAGTTTGAAATCTGGCCTGAGGGCCAAGCTCAATCTCTAGCTCCAGCCCCACCTAACCTGCAAGCCAAGCACATAAATTTTAACACAAATATAAAAATAAATGACATACATATTGAAAATGTAAAGGAAGCAGAGGCCTTATAATTGCAAGTAGAGCTTTTGGATGCACTGCTATGATCCCAGCAACACCGGTTTTGTTAAATTGTTCCATGAGTATGAACGAATTTGTGTACAAGAACAAGTTCATAGGACTCTTTGGCACTGAATACTAGAGTTTAAATTCTTCTTCCTGTATACCCAAACATAATTTAATAGTTTTCAAAAAATTATTAATGGCACAATACATTAACAACAATGAAGATAAAGACAGCTCTCCCCATTAGCACCATCAAGGAATCTTCAGAATAGAGAAACATGCATAAGTTCAGTCTAGTCATGAGTGTTCAAACTTCAAAGGAAATTGCATTCATCAAGTAGGACAACAGTCAAACCTGATGGGAGAGAGATATCCTAAATTAATTTTTCAAAGCCTTCGGGCTAAGGAGGTAAATGGGAGAGGGAGACACAATAAAATCAAAGACTTTCTTTAGGGATACACATGACCTGGAGAATACCTTTTAGATATAAGAGGAATGAAAAAGTAACAACTAATGGAATTAGGAACTGCAGGAGCAATCGAATGGAGTGCACCTATGGGGCCAATATAGGAGCAAGGGAGAAAATATCTGACAGAGGAAATTGAAAGAGGATAAGTAGGGTTACTTCAATCCTGCAATAGACACATGTTTGTTGGTATTATCATCCAAAATGACTTAAGTTGTTTGACAAAGTTTGGCCAGCATACAAAAAACATTGCAAAATAGATTGTAAAATATCCATTAGAAATTAAATTTTGTAAAGACACATAGAAAAGAATGTTATGAATATGACATAAACTTCATGATGAGAATATAAAAAAAATCTGGCCAGCGGACATAAAAAAAAAAACCTTTCAAGGAAGACTATAAAATATCCATCAGAGATGAAAATTTGGAAAGATACATAGAATGTTAATGAGTTGTGATGCAGGAGCATCTACGACTTCATCAAGCGAGCCAGCGTGAAGGAAAGAGAAGAACAGCTGGATAGCACCAGCGCATACATTTTTGAATCACTTTGAAGATTGTTGCGCCGTCGTTTAATTAAAGGCATTCAAAGCTGAGCGCACTTGTATTGTATTATAGATAGGAAGGCATTTAATGGTTTTAATGTTGTTAGATAGGATTAGTTGTAGATTAGATAGTTTTACTTCCAGGAAGGAAAAAAAATATAGGCACCCTCCTTGTATAATTGAGATTATTATTCAGCATTAGCATTGAGACAGGAGAAAGAAGGAGAGCAGAGAACTTGTGAAGAACACCCATGTACAGATTGAATTAATAGAAGAGAGACTTTGATTCAATTCCATGGCTATGTTTGAATTGTGTGTGTTGTTGATGTTATGATGTTGCATACTTGCTTCTCTTTATGCTTATCTTCTATATGCTGCATATGTGATTGCATATCAGGTTCGAAACATGAGAGAATGAGAAATGAGTTTCAATTGTTTCTATGTTTGAGCCAGGAGATTCATGCATAGAGTGCAGTTGAATTCCTCCGCATAGAGTGCGTTGAGGGGGGGGCTCTACAGGTAAACTCTTATTCTCATATCCCGGAGTTGTGTTTTGTTATTCGAACCGTGCAGGCGAGTGCAGGTTGGACGTGAAGGCTCAGTAGCAAGTCTGAGAAAAGGGAAGGCCAGGATTACGGTGGCTGTGAGTGCCCAGAGTCCAAGAAGACTTCAACACTTTGAAGGTTGTTGAAGGTGGAGAAAAGATAGCATGCTTAAGTCTCTGGAGGAGTCAGTGAAAATTCATCTCAGGA
Source organism: Picea engelmannii (assembly GCA_009831015.1). Taxonomy (NCBI): domain Eukaryota; kingdom Viridiplantae; phylum Streptophyta; class Pinopsida; order Pinales; family Pinaceae; genus Picea; species Picea engelmannii. The sequence goes on from ML784443.1 coordinate 3,524, forward strand.
GGGATAGTTCCTCATTCATATTGTAGGAACAGGCCTAGGAGAGATTCGAACCAAGGGGAAATCTTGGAAGCCGGAGAACTCTTCAAGAGGAAGAGAATCAACGACTTGAAATCTTGAAAAAGAGTTAACCTCCAAGCGCGAGTGGAACTCATTTTCCCTTGCATCTCGGCATATCGGGTTTGGCGAGTGCAAGAGTTGCATGCGCGTTGGAATCGCGAATAGGGATTTCCCGATTTCGTGGGAGCCGTCGATCGTTGGAAGGACAGGTGGCACGAATCCGAAGAATCGGGGTTTCAGTGTTCGGGGTTTCCAACAGCAAGGAAAATTTGTGTCGAGGATTCACGATCCACGAAATCCCGAAGTGACGTGGTCACGTGGGACCCCAGGGAGTAAGTGGAGGACAGGTGGCGCGGTCATGGAGAATCAACATCTAGGCACTTGGGGTTTGTAAGCACAAGAGGTCTACCTCGCGGATAGGATTTTCCCCGAGAGGAAAATCCCCGACACAGAGCCGTTGACTGTTGACCCGTCAGCATTCGGGACTCGATGTTTGAGTGGCACGAGACAGTGTTGTGAGCCTCGCGATATTGCGAGACCCGATCTTCCGATTCGAGAAAGGGAGATCACTGAGAGTCTGTGGGTGAGAGACTCCCGAGGGAGTTGGAAGAGCATTGACTCTTCGGGCCGGTGAGAAAGAGAAGGTCCTGGTGGAAGTGACCGTCCGTTGAGGGGCAGGTTGTGTCAGAGTGGTATCAGAGCCTGAAGATCTTGTCTGTATATTTCAGGTAGGAGGAGTGAAAGAGGAAAGGAAAGCACTCTGATACTCACGACTTGCGTCAGAGTGGTATCAGAGCCCAGAAGTGGAGTTCTCTTTGTTCAGGTAGCAGAGAGAAGCAGATACACCATGCTGCCCAGAAGAGAGAGGCAATCTCCTGATCGTGAAGACAGGGATGCCCGAAGAAGGGGTAGGCCAGCAGGAAATGCTGAAATAGAGCGAGAGATGAGAGATCTCCGAGCTAGACTTGAAGAAATGGAGACCACCCAGAGACGTGGTGTTGGTGCAACAGAGCTCAGTGATTCCAAGGTAGAAGAGGAAGCTAGAAACAATGTCGAAGAGGTCTCAGCAGAAGATGCCTCGACAGAGATGTTGATTAGAGCCATTTCGAGGATGAGCTCGAAGACGAAGATGGACATTCCCGTCTATGAGGGAAGCTTGAATGCAGAAGAGTTGTTGGATTGGATCCGAGCATTGGATACCTACTTCGACTATGAAGATATTGAGGAGGAAAAGAAGATCAGGCATGTTGTTACCAAGCTAAAAGGACATGCAGCCTTATGGTGGGACGAACTGCAGGCGGACAGGCATTCCAAAGGCAAACAGAAGATCAAAAGCTGGGATCGGATGATCTCCAAGATGAAGGCGAAGTTCATCACGAGAGATTACCAGATCACTCTGTTCAGGCGCATGTAGAACCTGAGACAGAAGATGATGACGGTGAAAGAATACACCGAGGAATTCTATAGGCTCAACATTCGAGCTGGTCATCGGGAGAGTGATGACGAAAAGGCGGCAAGATACTTGAATGGGTTAAGGTATGACATTCAGGACGAACTAAGCATGGTTACCATCCGCACAGTTGAGGATGCGTACCAGATGGCTCTAAAAGCCGAAGAGAAGCTGAGCCGCAAGCAAGGTCAGCGAGGGCAAGGCAGGAGTCAGCCCAGAGGCAGGAGTCATCCCAGAGGCAAGGTGGTTGCCCAGAAAGAATACCAGAAGCCCAAAGAAGATTGGAAGAGGCCTCAGGGAAAGGCTGAAAGAGGTGGAACCTCACAGCAGAGGCAACAATATACTGAGCCGAGGAGGCAGCATACTGAGCAGGGTGGCGGATATGCTGACACCAACACTTTCCCTCATACCCGAGGTAGAGGATGAGGTCGAGGAGGAATTATCACATGTTTCACGTGTGGAAAAGAAGGACATAAAGCCGTTGACTATCCAGAGAGGAAGATGGATGGAGGAAAAGCTCATATCACAGAGGCGCAGAGGCGTGATGTTGAAAGCGAGGATGCAGACAGCGGAAGATCGCTTGGGACACACAAAATTCTTTTGGCACCCAAGAAAGAGGTGGACAGCTCAGTGCAGTGAAGCAGACTGTTCAGGACGGCTTGTACAGCCAAGGACAGAAAGTGGAAGGTCATAGTGGACAGCGGAAGCACCGATAATCTCATTTCGACCGAGATGGTGGAGAAATTGGAGCTGGAGACAACTAAGCACCCGAGTCCATACAAAGTCTCATGGTTACAGAAAGGACACCGGGTAAGTGTCACTAAACAATGCTTAGTTAAATTCAAGATTGGGAATTACCATGATGAGATTCTGTGTGATGTCATTCCCATGGACGTATGTCACATATTGTTGGGAAGACCATGGAAGTATGATCGGAATGTTGTTCATGACGGGAGGATGAACACCTACACCTTGGAGAAGGATGGGAGAATCCATAAACTACTGCCGATAAAAGATAAGGAAGTGAAGTCGGAAGTAACCAGCATGATACTTCTCATGAGTGGGAAAGAACTTCTCACAGAGCTGTAGAAGGATGAGGATCCACAGTTCTTTGTTGTCAGGAAACCGAGAATTGTCCTGACAAGCACAAGAGTGGACGACTTGCTGGAAGAAATTCAGGAACTACTTGGGGAGTTCGCTAATATCATCGTGGACGAACTACCTCGTTCGTTGCCACCGATGAGGAGTGTGAGTCACCACATTGACCTCATACCCAGAGCAAGTTTGCCAAATAAGGCAGCGTATAGGTTGACACCTCAGGAGAATGAGGAGGTCAAGAGGCAGGTATAGGATCTGCAGGATAAGGGACTGGTCAGAGAGAGTCTCAGTCCGTGTGCTGTTCCAACAGTACTAAGTCCAAAGAAGGATGGAGGCTGGAGGATGTGTACAGACTCCAAGGCGATAAATAAAATCACCATCAGGTACAGGTTTCCACTGCCGAGAATGGATGACTTGATGGATTGCTTGAGTGGGGCAAATTATTTTTCCAAGATAGATCTCAAGAGAGGATATCATCAGATCCGAATGAGAGAGGGAGATGAATGGAAAACGACATTCAAGACAAACGAGGGTTTGTACGAATGGCTGGTCATGCCGTTTGGTTTGACAAACGCGCCAAGTACTTTTATGAGGCTGATGAATGAAGTCTTGCGAGAATTCATTGACAAATTTGTAGTCGTATACTTGGACGACATACTGATTTTCAGCAAGACCAGGGCTGAACACCTGAGGCATTTGGACATTGTAATGAGGAGGCTACAGCATGAGAAGCTGTTGATCAATTTGAAGAAGTGTTCCTTCATGAAGACAGATCTCATTTATTTGGGTTTTGTAATCTCAGAAAATGAATTGAAGATGGATCCTGAGAAGGTTGAAGTAATCAGGAATTGGCCATCATCGAGGAATGTTTTTGAGGTAAGGAGCTTTCATGGACTGGCTAGTTTCTACCAAAAGTTCATTCGAAATTTCAGTGAAATTAGTGCAGCAATGATGGATACTGTGAAGAAGCGACATAAGGTTTTCCATTGGACAATAGAGGCTGAAGGAAGCTTCAATTTGTTGAAGCGAAAGATTACTGATCAGCCAATTCTGGTGCTGTCGGATTTTCATAAAACCTTCCAGGTGAAGTGTGACGCCAGTGGATATGCTGTTGGAGGGGTCTTGAGTCAGGATGACAGGCCTGTAGCATACTATAGTGAGAAGCTAGATGATGCGAAGCTGAAGTACTCCACGTACGATAAAGAGTTCTATGCCATCATTCAAGCCTTAAAGAAGTGGAGGCATTATCTCATACCCAAGGAATTTGTCCTGTACAGTGACAACCATGCATTGTAGTTCGTGAGCCAACAAGAGAAGCTGAATCAGAAGCATGCAAAGTGGGTAGAGTACATGCAGAATTTTACATTTGTGATAAAGCACATTTCGGGGACTATGAACAAGGTGGCTGATGCCTTGAGCAGGAAATGTTTGCTGCTGCAGGAGTTCAAAGTCAAAACCTTAGGTTTTGAAAGTTTGAAGGATATGTATGCAGGTGACACAGACTTTTGCAAGGCATATGAGGAAGCCAAGAACCCAGTTCTCAGGGATAGGAGTCCATGGATTGACTACCTGATCTAGGATGGATTGTTGTTTAAAGGCAATCAATTGTGCATTCCAGATTGCTCTATGAGAGAGAATTTTGTGAAGGAAAAACACAGTGGAGGTTTAGCTGGTCATTTTGGACACGATAAGACCTTCGCCAAGCTGAGCGAATCTTATTATTGGCCTGGAATGCACACTGATGTAAAGCGGTTTTTTGACAGGTGCAGAATATGTCAACATGCAAAAGGCCGAAAGCAGAACACAAGATTCTATCAGCCATTGCCCATACCCGAGAGGCCATGGGAAGCCATTAGAATGGATTTTGTGTTGGGTTTGCCGAGAACACAGCGAGGAGTTGACTCCATTTTTGTAGTGGTGGACAGGCTCTCAAATATGGCACATTTCATTCCGTGTCATAAGACCAACGATGCAACCCACGTCGCAAACTTGTTTTTCAAAGAGATTGTCCGATTGCATGGATTGCCGAGAAGCATAGTCTCGGATCGGGATACCAAGTTCATAGGTCACTTTTGGAGGACGCTATGGAAGAAGCTAGGGACTGACTTGGCATTCAGTTCTTCTTACCATCCACAGACAGATGGGCAGACCGAAGTAGTCAACAGAAGCTTGGGGGATCTGTTGAGGAGCCTGGTGACCGAGCATCACAACAGTTGGGATCAGATCCTACCATAGGCAGAGTTTGCGTACAACGATTCTGTGAATCAGAGTACAGGTAAGAGCCCATTTCAGATTTTATATGGGACACAGCCGAGGGGAGTATCTGAGCTCAGGGAGACAGAACAGGCTGAAACTAACAGCGTGAAAGCTGAAGAATTTGCTGAAGCAATGCAAGAACTTCACGCAGAAGTGAAGCAAAGACTGATGAGGGCGAGCTAGGAGTATAAGCACAGAGCCGACCAGAGGAAAAAACAACTTCAGTTTGAATTTGGGGACATGGTTCTAGCGCACTTGAGGAAGGAAAGGTTCCCAAGGGGGATGTATAACAAGCTCAAGATGAAGAAAATTGGACCATGCAGAGTCCTGAAGAAGTTTGGGGAGAATGCATATGAGATTGAGTTGCCGGATGGCATCGGGATATCTCCGATTTTTAACATTTCGGACTTATACCCCTGCAGGACTGATAAAGCAGACACTGGAACTGAGGAACCAGTGGTCCAGTGGCAGAAACAATTGCCAGTTGCACAGAAGCCTGAGATGGAGTGCATACTGGATAAAAGAGTTGGAAGGAAGACCAGGAGAAAGCAATATTTTGAGTACCTGGTGAAATGGAAAAATCACCTAGTGGAGGATGCCAGCTGGGAACCAGAGACAATAATTCAAAAGCATGGGAAGACTGTGCAGGAGCTCATGGACAGGAGCCCATGAAATCTTTTGAGCTGAGGAGTATGATGCAGTAGCATCTACGACTTCATCAAGCGAGCCAGCGTGGAGGAAAGAGAAGAACAGTTGGACAGCACCAACGCATACATTTTTGAATCACTTTGAAGATTGTTGCGCTGCCGTTTAATTAAAGGCATTCAAAGCTGAGCACACTTGTATTGTATTATAGATAGGAAGGCATTTAATGGTTTTAATGCTGTTAGATAGGATTAGCTGTAGATTAGACAGTTTTACTTCCAGGAGGGAAAACGAATATAGGCACCCTCCTTGTATAATTGAGATTATTATTCAGCATTAGCATTGAGACAGGAGAAAGAAGGAGAGTAGAGAAATTGTGAAGAACACCCATGTACAGATTGAATTAATAGAAGAGAGACTTTGATTCAATTCCATGGCTGTGTTTGAATTGTGTGTGTTGTTGATGTTATGTTGTTGCATACCTGCTTCTCTTTATGCTTATCTTCTATATGCTGCATATGTGATTGCATATCAGGTTTGAAACCTGAGAGAATGAGAAATGAGTTTCAATTGTTTCTCTGTTTGAGCCAGGAGATTCCTGCATAGAGTGCAGTTGAATTCCTCCGCATAGAGTACGTTAAGGGGGGGCTCTACAGGTAAACTCTTATTCTCATATCCCGGAGTTGTGTTTTGTTATTCAAACCGTGCAGGCGAGTGTAGGTTGGACGTGAAGGCTCAGTAGCAAGTCTGAGAAAAGGGAAGGCCAGGATTACGGTGGTTGTGAGTGCCCAGAGTCCGAGAAGACTTCAACACTTTGAAGGTTGTTGAAGGTGGAGCACAGATAGCGTGCTTAAGTCTCTGGAGGAGTCAGTGAAAATTCAGCCCAAGAGTGATAGTTCCTCGCTCATATTGTAGGAACAGGCCTGGGAGAGATTCGAACCAAGGGGAAAGCTTGGAATACGGAGAACTCTTCAAGAGGAAGAGAATCAACGACTTGAACTCTTGAAAAAGAGTTAACCTCCAAGCACGAGTGGAACTCATTTGCCCTCACATATCGGCATATCAGGTTTGGCGAGTGCAAGAGTTGCATGCGCGTTGGAATCGCGAATAGCGATTTCCCGATTTCGTGGGAGCTGTCGATCGTTAGAAGGACAGCTGGCACGAATCCGAAGAATCGGGGTTTTGATGTTCGGGGTTTCCAACAGCAAGGAAACTTTGTGTCGAGGATTCGCGATCCGTGAAATCCCGAAGTGACATGGTCATGTGGAACCCCAGGGAGTAAGTGGAGGACAGGTGGCGCGATCACGGAGAATCAACATCTCGGCACTCGGGGTTTGTAAGCACAAGAGGTCTACCTCGTAGATAGCATTTTCCCTGAGAGGAAAATCCCCGACATGGAGCCGTTGACTGTTGACCCGTCGGCATTCGGGACTCGGCATTTGAGTGGCACGAGATAGTGTTGTGAGCCTCGCGATATCGCGAGACCCGATCTTCCGATTCGCGAAAGGGAGATCGCCGAGAGTCTGTGGGTGAGAGACTCCCGAGGGAGTTGGAAGAGCATTGACTCTTCGGGCCGGTGAGAAAGAGAAGGTCCTGGTGGAAGCGATCGTCCGTTGAGGGGTAGGTTGCGTCAAGTTGACATTGACTCCAGGAAAGTGGGAGATGCCTTAGCGAATTTATTATTTTTATCACCTACCTCAAACAACAATAAGTCATGCCATATTTAAAATGTAGCAAACGTCAGCTGGTATAAATCCCTATGACTCTAAGCAACTGATTTACTTACTATGAGTAGGCACTTAAACTACACAACTCGACCAGCTACAAGAAAGACATCGATTCATGTAAATATGAACTGTATAAAAGGTTGTTATTCTTAGCTACAAGAGATACTGTTTATCAGGATGGAACCTTGTTTTGGCATGCACATGATTCATGCGACCTACAATA
>ML784443.1:88951-102686 GCA_009831015.1 Picea engelmannii
GATGTTTTTCATGTATCTGTTTTGAGACATTATGTTAGTGATCCTACACATGTGATTGACATGAGTGCCTTGTAGGTATCGTATGAGGGTGCACTCGCAGCGGATCCAATTTGGATTATGTACCATCACATTTGAAAGATATGATGTCGAACAATAGATCAGGTCAAGGTCCAGTAGGAAAACTATAGTCTGCACTCGGTGACTTGGGAGGACGCATATGAAATGTGTCAGCAGTTTCCATTTATGTTTGATAGATAGACATACAGATATTGTGATATATTTTGTTTTGACACTTATATACTGTGAAACTTCGGGACACAGTTTAAAACAAGAGGGGATGTATGTAACATCCCTCTCTTGCGCACACCTAATTGGACTTATTCTTTGAGGATACTTGCGTGCAAGTGATCCAGTTCACTATATGATTGACTGATTCAATTATGGATCATGATGATGTTTTTGTACTTGATGATATGTTATTTTATGATATTATATCGACAGGTGCTATTGACTAGTTTTCTTGAGTGTGCAGGAATCTGGACGTGTCAGGATGTTGATGGCATCGATGGATCTCCTTGTACTTCCGATCGAGTCAGGGAGCGAACGATTATGGTTTGAATGTTTTGATATTACATATGTGACATGTGACTAGATATTATGATGTTGATTGTTATCATTGACACGTTCCGTTGATGGATGCAGGTTGACGATAACTTTCCAACCAGACTCACACTTGGATTAAAGGGGTCATGCATGACAACCAAAGACATTGAGGGAGAGGTGTGGAAATAAACCTGCCACAACCTACTAGCACTCCCATCATGGATCTAACTGTAGGTTAATGATTACCTAGTTTGAGAGATCCACGATGTCATGAGATCAGACTGTGACAATCGCTCATGACGATTCTAAGGGGCGTGTAATAAGGCAGGGTCCTTATTACTTAGAGGCCCTTAGTCTCCCAAAATGTCACCTGATGGATTATTAACTCCAGGGGTTTGGTGTCTACCAAAATCAGTCAAAATGAGAGTGACACCCTTGGAGCACGTAGTGCATCTTGAAGGGCACGTCGCGCAAATAAAATAGGAAAAGGTGAGTGGAAACCTTGGAGCACGTAGTGCATCTTGAAGGGCACATTACGATTTTAACTTAGGTGAGTTAATAAACCCAGTGCCTAGAAAACTATGATTCCTTAGGACCTGGTCAGCCTTAAAATGAATGATGGTATGAGTGAAGTTTAATAACAATTTTTCCCTTAAAAACTATCACCAAGCCTAGTGAATTTAAAACCTAGGTCTAAGTAGAACATGTGATAAAAAAAAAACTAAATGGACGTGTAACAAGAAGGGGGTAAAGAAAATTCAAACATTAATAATTAAAGTAAAATTTTAATGAAGGATTAAATTATTAAAAGGGTAAATTGTTGTTTATATCTAAACTTTCTAAATATGAACTTAGAAGAAAAGGGGAAATTTAAGGAAAAGGGGAATGTCTAACATAGTAGGTAATCTAGTCTTTGGAACCTTCTAATTGTGAACTCAACTAGGTTTTAAGAAAGACGTCAGACATTTAAGAAATGTAAGGGAATAAAGGGACACCAAGGAGCATTTTTAGGAACACTTTTAGGTGGTTGAGGGAGATAGGAAAATTTAATTAATAAATAAATTGATTTTTTGGTGCAATTAAGGGATTGAGTGACACGTGTACGGGGGAGCTTTATCCTAATTAAATTGAATAAAAAGAATCTAATGAGGGTTTGGGAAAATAATCACTAAGAAAAATCTATAAAAATTATGGTGGAGGAGGAGTATGGATCATGTCTAGTATGCATAACGTTATGCTTTCGTATTTTATCTTGAATGAATTTTTCTTGTGGGAGTTGGGATACCCAGCTCGGATAATGAATGGTAGCTCAACCATTCAAGGCTAGCTAAGAGCTATCATTCTCTGGTATTGTGTGCGTGGCCCCTTTGCGACTTAGGGGGCTCAGGGGGAAGTAGATTACCCCTAGCATTGGCTAGGAGGTACTAGTGAGGTCTCAGTAGTTGGAAAGAAGGACTTGGATGGAGCGTAAGCACGAGACGACCACTTCCGGTTCTTCACCATTGGCTATGATACACATGTGTAAATTTTGTAATGAAAAGGTAGTTAGTTTTCTTTGCAATAATATCCATCATGGAGAATGCACACTTGTTTGTATACTCAGGTGGGGTTAAGGGTGTAAGCCTGGGTTCACATTGTAGAACTTTCTCATCGTTGTTTCCATGGCTTTGAATGTCAGTATACATGTGTTGTTTATAATATTTTGATCTGTATGTTTTTTTTATCGATATGGCTTCATGTTTTGCCCAGAGTAGTTTCCATTTGCATAATATTGGTTTTCTGTAGCGTTACAACAAATGACCATTGAATTTATTCGCCTATATTTTATTTTATGATTTTGTGCTTCAATGAAAATGTCTTGAACACTATTTCACTGTGATATATTTATGTTGGTTTGCGCTGCAATAAAAAATGTCTTATTGAACATTATTTCATTGTGTGTTATTATGTTGGTGGCGTTGCAAATAAAAAAAAAATGTGTTATTGAATATTGATCCACTATGTTTATTTATCCTCGTGGAAAAGAATTGAAATTGTTGATTGACTACTTTTTACCTGTGTTCTGTTTTTTATTGTTGTTAATGATCTTTTTCTAATAAATAAGTATTTTCAATTGCTCCTGTAACAATACATGAGTTGATCCTTATATTTAATGCATAGCCTTATGTAGGATCTCATCTTGGTGCATATGATCGGAGCCATTCCCTGTTCCTCCCAAAACATAGCCAGTCACGAGCGATCCACTTGTTGGTGCTTCTAGTTAAATTTGCATGCCAAATACAAGTCTAAATATTACTACACCTATGTCAATAGAATGTGTTAATTGGACAAGTTTGTCTTGATTGATTTTGTCTTTCACATAAGGTAGAATGATGGGTTCAGTTTTTATTGTTGTAAACAATTTTATTTCAAGTTGCGATTTTACGGTACATGAGTTTAGCCTATGTGATTGTGTAGCCATCTTGTTTTTCATAAGATAGAAGGAGCCTTCGCCACATTTTATCTGCCCCTACCCACTCAAAACCATACTCATGAGGTCCGTGCACTTGCGAGTAGAGAGAGCCCTCAACCTCTTCGTTTTTCCTCTCCATGCAAAAAAATCATGATGCTTGGGATTGCGAAATAAAAAGGGAAACAATCATTAATGACTCCTCTCTCTCTCTGCAAATCAGTGAATGCCTTGATGTGCATTAACCCCACCTGGCGAATTGTTGTTGTCTCAGTGAATATTTCGCTGCTCTCCCTGCCAACCTCTGAAATTTCAAGTTGTCTCTGTTGGGATTGGGTCCCCTAGTGTTTCCTTGCTGCCACTATCCTAGTGAACTGCCCCGAATTCTCTTCCTGTAGCAACGATCTTATTTTTTATGCACGATTTCCCTTGTAGCCTTCTATCAAGGTTGATATTATTAAAACCATTTTACCTGTGTTCCTTAGTGGACTCTCCCTTGGATCCTTTCCCATGGGTGGTTGTATTGATACACTTGACACCTAGAGAACTGTTCTTGGCTTGGATGCTTGGCTTTGATTTAAGCGAGAATGAACACATGACCCAAAACTTTCTACTGTGTTTTTATAATCCTTTTTTTATTTACTGCGATTTCAAATTTTTGGACTGTGTATTCGTTTTTAATTATGGAATTACCACCTTATATTTCTCATGGCCAGAACCTTAGAAAAATGGATTGAGAGATGGGGATTCGATTCATTGGACTGTGTATTTTTTTATTTCTGTAATTATTGCTTGTAATTTGTTCAAGCAAGTGGAGACTTGTTGTTTTTCCGTCGGCCATTGTTGTTTCCTCAACGAGTTGGTCACTGCCTTCACTGCCTTTCCACCTCTAAAGCATTGGGGTTGTAACACATTGGGGTGTGACCCAACGTTCCACCTGTAATTGGCAGAATGTTTTAATGCAAACTATTTTTCCAGGGCAGTAGCGATTCTGGCAGTGGTTGTAATTAATGGTATCGATGTGGCGGACATAGAACATAAGGGTAGTAGTTAATGGGCAATGAATGTATGCTAGGAAAATAATTGCTTATCCCCAGTTATAATTTGTTTAGAATGGAGTTTTACATCAAGGGTCATGTGAACAACAAGTGGTACTTTTTTTTTATTGATTATAACAATTGAATGCATTTTTATTTACTTATAACAGTTTTATATTTTCATAATATAGCTTAGGTTAAATGACATGTGGAAGTGCAACAGTGAATGGTTTTCTTTGATAGTTCTTTAACTATTTTGAGACAGGGCACTAACTCAGGAATAAGTGAATGACAGTCTGAATTGTTTGCTTATTAGATGTTAGAATTTTTTAAGATATTTGAGTAAGCTTTTATAAAAATCAATATATGTAAGTTAGTGATATGTCATTATATAGTGCTAATGAGTGTTGACTAATGCATAGAGTAAATCTAGCTTGATTGTAATGTGATAGGAATATGGTTCATACAATAATTTATAATTGTGGAACTTTTCAAAGACCGTGACACCCTTGTAGTTCAATTAATGTATCCATCCACACGATCCACGTTTTCGTGGCTCCTCTTCCACCTCCAGAATCTAACTTTGTTTATGATAGGTAGTAAGTTAAGAATCACATTGAACTTATTTGAGGTAGTTAGAGTATTCCATTTAAGATTCTTTTATAAATATATTATTTAATTATAAGATGCTTCCTTCCTTATGATGTTTAAGGAGTTGTGTTTAAAGGGAATCTTGGTTACATGTTAATAATAATTGTTAATGTTAAATAATGAATTATTTAATTATAAGATCCTTCCTTTTGTATTTTTTTAAAGGGGTGTTTATAGGGAGTGTTGTTTATGCCTTTAATATTAGATTGAGGTTGGATACATTGTGTTGAATAGTCTTTTGTTGGAAAATGCTAATGTGATACTTATAGATTGTTGCACAAATCTAGTCTTGTATTGAAGGTAGTTACCTTGCACCTCGCTGATTTAATTGGTTGGAGTGCTCTCGTTATAGATTTCATTTTAGGTATGACAGTTAATTTTTGGGATTCCTGGCGTTTGGTTCTTGTGTCTTGATTTAAAGTGTTTGTGACTGTTTAAGTTGCACCTTAGTTATTATTGCGCTTGTCGCAGGTGGCCACATGATTCCTTATGACAGGATCAAGGCGCGCTTGAGCGAAAAGTGTGTATGATAACCTGGCCTTAGGTCATGTGCTTCCTGATGATGATAGTCATTATTGGAATTGAAGTTTTGTACATTGATCTGTAACATTTTAATATGATTTTTTCTCACTCAGCGTGAAGGTTATAGTTACTTGTGTCGTTGATGTTGGTTGCGTTTGGTTGAATCTGATGTTGTTAGTTAGCTTAGTCATTTTTATTCTTTCATGATTGAATGTTCGTTGGTTGCTTAAGTTGCATGATGTGCTAGTATACTAGGTCGTTATGGTTGTATGTTGTGTGATTGTGCATGTTGTGTTCATCGTCAAGTTGCGATGCTTGATTGTATAATTGACATTACTTGCCTTGCGTTCCAAATATATATATATATATATATATATATATATATATATATATATATTGTACTTGTTATGCATCACATGTTGTCATAACGGCGGGGTACATTACAAATGTATAAACCTTTTTAGAAAAAAGTATTAATTAATCATTTATTTAGAAATTTAGAAATATAATAAGAGTCAAAGCCTATTCAAAGCCTAAGTTCAAGTACAAGTCTAAGTTAAAAATGACTAAATTAAAAATTAAATAATACCAAGGGCGTTGGGAATTCATAAACTTTAGGAAAAGAGAGAAAATTAATTTAAGGATGAGTAAATGCACATGTGTGGATGTAAATAATAAAAGAAATTTTAAAATAGAAAGAAATTAAAACATGTGAGAATAGGTGTACACATAGAATGGCATATTGAGTCAATCTACCACTAAAACTAACTAAAAGAAGACTCCTAATCCAACTCAACTTAAGATCTAGTTAGGGGACACTCAATAAGTGAAAATTTGGGGAACTAAGGGACAACTAAGTGATGCAGACCCCCCTGCCCTCAGGCCGAGATCCACGTAGGATCAATCTCCACAACTGTGCTAAGATGGAATAGCTCAGTGGGTTCTTGTTGGAACCCAAATGATCCACAGGTCCTTTAGAAACCCCACCTGTGTGAAAAAGCACGAGGTGCGAGCTTCACCTCCTCCAATCGACCACGTCGCTATGACCTCGAGTCAAGCCAAATAGGCACCTTTTGCATTTCGCAACTTCGGGGTTTTCAACGCAAAGTGCCTCGGCTCCTTGTCCTTAGAATTTCCAAAATGTCGAACCTCGAAAGGGTATAATGGCTCCTTGGCTCCTTCCTTAAACCTTCTCCATGTGACTCGATCCTATGACCATGCGCTTAACATCAAAACGCTACTGGCTTTCGCGATTCGGGGAATCGCGATGCAAGCGTTCCTCCTTTCCCTTTCGAATCCCCAATCCACAAAATGTTGAAATCTCTTTGCTAAGAGATCAATGGCCCAGGTCCTTCTGGAACCGACGACCATGATCTAACTGGATCTACGGCTTGAAATATTTCAGGCCTTTTCCCGAAACCTTGCCCGCTTGCCACGTGTCCTTCTGTGGATGGTCACGATACTTTCGAGATTTTTTTTTGAGTCCTCTCCTTTTCTTCTACAAGGATTAAACCTCATTCTCCTCTTTCCATATCTGATGGCTATCGGTCCTTTACACGAGATCTGATGGTCACGATATGATCTTATGTGCACCTCCTAGGAACTAAATCCCATGCATGTATCCTTGATCCAATGACTCTCGGGCCACTGCGCTCCAGATCCAATGGCTGGCACAATTTCGGTGATTACAAGTATGGGGTGCAGCCTCCTCTACTCTTCCAACCCTCGATTCTCGAATGTGTGTGTATCCAAGGGTTTAAACCCCTTGCGCCTTCGCTTGATCCAACGATTTTCAGGTACTGGCGTTAGATATGACGGTTTGGATCTATCCTCCTTATGCTCTCTCCTCCCGTGTGCCTGGACGTAGATTCAATGGTCCAGATCTTTCCTCCCAGTGCCGATCCAACGACAATTGTGCTCCTCCTCCTGAGCTTGTGCATCTTCCCTTCCCTTGGAATAAATTTGACGTTCGAAGGTCTCAGCCTTCGATGCTTCCCTTGCGAGCCCAGTTCCTTTAGGTCTCGTCTGCATTATAGAAACACTTCCCCTCCTGAACTTAGTCAACTCAGAAACCTCGAAAGGTTTCTCGACCTTATGCTCCTTTCTTCTGTTGCTCTGTGTGCAAAGGCATTGTTCCTCCTGAGCTTCAAGACTTAGAATAAGTCCACCCTCACACACTCATTGTGCTGCTGAGATTTCCTCAATCTCAGATCCAAAGTATTTCCTTAAAATAAATGATTCATGCCCTCTTGGTGTTCCTTTGCTCAATGCACACCTTACAGAGCCCACAAAGTGTTTAGTAACTCTGGTTTTCTTCAAACTCAACACCTCCCTTTCCTTAGAACTCGAAAGAGAGTTCTTCTCGGTGCATTCTATGCACTCACCCAATGCCCTCTTGGAAAATCTCTACAGAACCTGCAGTAGTTATGTCTTCCCTGAAATCGAAACAGAGTTCCTCCTGTGCACTCCTTCCGCTCACTCGATGCCCTCTTGGCAGAGCTCTACAAAAACTTCCGTAGTTCTGTCTTCCCTGAACTCGAAACAGAGTTCCTCCTATGCACTTCCTTGCACTCGCTCGATGCCCTCCCGACAGAGCTTTATAGAACCTCAGACATTTTGTATTCTCTCTCTCAATCTGCTCTCCTCTGCACAGTTTCTCCTTCAGGATGTTCAACGATCTTGAGGGTTTTCCTCTGAGTCTAAGATTTCCTCTAGTGTGCCCTCCTGGTACGTCTCTGTCTAAATTCCACAAAATTTAGAAGTGCACTCTATGCACTGGCTTACAAAACTCGCAGTATTTTGTCATGCAACCTCTTGCATGAAACCACAAAGAACCATAATTGGAATCAAAGAACCCAACAAACAAAAACTTTTGTGTGTAACTTGAAAATGCGTAAAAACATACATCTACAGCATATCATAAGCACATAAAGACATTCATTCAATTACCCATAATAACATGTAGGAAAAACTGCTCTCTATTTGTATTAATAAAAATGCCTATTTACAAATGTGCTCAAGCTCTGACTGCAATAGAGTCACGACGTCTTCTCTTCTCCCTATTTTCTCTATTCTTCCCCTTCTTCTTTTTTCTCAAAACAAAAAGAAGATCTCTTTACAAAAGGGGTCTCCTCGAGCGCTTCCCTCCATCCTCACCAACTCTCATTAATTACAATGAATTACATTGAATGGGCCATCTAATATGAATTGGATCTAGATCTCCATAAACCTGTCATCCATTAAGGCGACACTAACTACAGCATGCTCAAAGGATGGCTTCATCTCTACTATCCTTACAAACATTTAATACATTAAATTCAAATTTGAAATTTGAAAGTGAGAGGGATGCACCTCTCCTCTCCATTGAACGCGTGTTGGGTGTGTTGGTTAGCTGGCACTTGATGACGTTGGAGTGATTCTCCTGCATCATACTCCTCAGCTGCAAAAATCATGAGCTCCTGCTCATGAGCTTCCCAACATCGATGTTGAAATCCACTTGGATCCCAAACAGTTCTCTGGAGCTGTCCATCTGCTCCACTGCTTTGCTGCTACTACTGCATCTATTTCCCTGCTGCTATGGCAGGTTCTCCTCTACTCAGCTCCTCCTCACTGGCAGTTTCTGTTGCTGACCTCGACATCAAACTCCTAATATTCTCAATCTCCTCATCCAACTGCTCCCATGGATGTCTTTCCTTTTGCAGCCTACTCTGTTGTACTTCTTCCCTGCAAATGGGTAGATCATCCCGATCCCCCAGACTATCTTCTTCCTCTGTGGCCTCAACTTGCCACCCTGCTGCAAAATTTAGCTTTGCAGTCTTATCTTCTTGACTGATATTATGTTCAATCATCTTCTCTAATAGACTTGCTTCTATCATTTCTCCTTGTGTTGGTTGAATTCCAGTTTCCTCCAACTGCTCCTCAAATTGGAATTATCCTTCATCTTCTGTTGCATGCCTCGAAACTGCAATTATCATCTGTTCATCTCCCTGGCTGAAATTTTTGAGCAATTTATCTGAATTCTCTTATCTCGAAATCTCCATGACTTTCTGCTCATAGAATTCATCTACTAGTTCTATATGGTTTAACCAATCCTTTATCATTTCTAACTCCTTCTCCCATGGAGTGAGCATCTCAACTGTGTGCTCCTCTTCTTTTCCTTGGGAAACTTCTGATATCTTCTCCTTCATCATGAAAATCTCTGATGGTTGTCGTTCCTTTCTTTTACCTGCATCACAGAAATGGTTAACTTTAAAATCATTTGGCCCCATGGCCTCCTTCTCGGATTCTTGTTGCACTATACTCTCATGCGCAACGCTTGTATTAGCCTCTACTAGACTATTTGGCACGAATACTCGAATTCCCCCAATCATCAGAATACTTTTCTGACCTTCCCTCTCTGTCATCTCCTCTTGCTGATATGAACTCACCTCTAAGTTCGTCTGCTCTCCCTTGCCCACTTGGCAGTATGGGATTTTTCTGCTACCCACTTGGCAGTCTATGAGATCCTCCAGTGATCTCATCTCATCCTTATCGTCACTGAGATTTCTCCCAGTCTCTGGTTCACAAGTGTGAACCACTCCTTCTCTGTCACTAAGGCTTCTAACATGTCTCAGCCATTCCTTTAGTAGTCTCCACTGCCTTTAGGCCAATAAATATTGAACTGACAACCTTACCCTTCTCTTTATGGTCCATTCATATACCCAATGTGTCTTTTCATCCTGCTGCATCTGCAGTGCAAGATCTTCCATTCGCACCCTTATCTCAGTGAGATCTTCATCCATCTAGTCTTTTCTCTACTGCTAGTGGTTCTTCTTTCCACTGCGTCCATGGCCTTCAATATCCATCTTCATGTTCCTGTCTGCCTTCTTGGAAAACTTGTTACTGTCACTCTGCAACCATGAGTGCTTCCATCCTTTCCTACAGTCCTTCTGACTGTCTATTGACTGTTGCACACCTTGCAACAATCATCATAGAGCTTCAACACTCCGTCTTCCTTTTCCCATGGCTCCCTCTGCCTGCAATATATAGAAAAAATCAAGCTTTGATACCACTTTGATGGTATCAGACTGTATCCCTTCAAAATCCTCCTCTTGTATGTGATATGCAAATAGAAAATCTATTGGATTTGATACCACTTTGATGCAGACCCCCCTGCCCTCGGGTCGAGATCCATGTAGGATCGATCTCCACAACTGTGCTAAGCTGGAACAACTCAGTGGGTTCTTGCTGGAACCCAAATGATCCACAGGTCCTTTGAAAACCCCACCTATGTGAACACGCATGAGGTGTGAGCTTCACCTCCTCCAAGTGACCACATTGCTATGACCTCGAGTCAAGCCAAATAGGCACCTTTCACGTTTCGCGACTTCGGGGTTTTCAACGCAAAGTGCCCTGGCTCCTTGTCCTCAGAATTTTTGAAATGTCGAAACCTAAAAGGGTCTAATGGCTCCTTGGATCCTCCCTTAAGCCTTCTCCATGTGACCTGGTCCTATGACCACACACTTAACATCAAAGCACTACTGGCTTTCACGATTCGGGGAATCACGATGCAAGCGTTCCTCCTTTCCCTTTCGAATCCCCGGTCCACGAAATGTCGAAATATCTCTGCTGAGAGATCAATGGCCTAGGTCCTTATGGAACTGATGACCACGATCTAAATGAATCGATGAATCAAAATCTTTCGAGCCTTTTCTCGAAACCTTGACCGCTTACCACGTGTCCTCCTGTGGACAGTCATGATGCTTTCTGGATTTTTTTTTGAGTCCACTCCTTTGCTTCTACAAGGGTTAAACCTCATTCTCCTCTTTCTGGATCTGATGGCTATCGATCCTTTACGCAAGATCTGACGGTCATGATCTGATCTTATGTGCACCTCCTAGGAACTAAATCCCATGCATGTATCCTTGATCCAACAGCTCTCGGGCCACCACGCTCCAGATCCAATGGCTGGCACGATTTCACGATTTTGGTGATTGCAAGTATGGGGTGCAGCCTCCTCTTCTCCTCCAACCCCCGATTCCCAAATGTGTGGATATCCAATGGTTTAAATCCCCTGCGCCTTCACCCGATCCAATGGTTATCAGGTATTGGTGTTAGATCTAATGGTTCAAATCTATCCTCCTTGCGCTCTCTCCTCCTGTGTGCCTGGACGTAGATTCAATGGTCCAGATATTTCCTCCCAGTGTCGATCTAACGACATTTGTGCTCCTCCTCCTGAGCTTGCGCCTCTTCCCTTCCCTTGGAACAAATTCCATGCTCGAAGGTCTCGACCTTCGATGCTTCCCTTGCGAGCCCAGTTCCTTTGGGTCTCATCTGCATTATAGAAACACTTCCCCTCTTGATCTTAGTCAACTTCGAAACCTCGAAAGGTTTCTCGACCTTCTTCTCCTTTCTTCTTTTTCTCTGTGCATAAAGGCACTGTTCCTCCTGAGCTTCGAGACTTAGAATAAGTCCACCCTCGCACACTCCTTGTGCTGCTGAGATTTCCTCAATCTCATATCCAAAGTATTTCTTGAAAATAAATGCTTCACATGCTCTTGGTGTTCCTTTGCTCAATGCACACCTTGCAGATCCCATAGAGTGTTCAGTAACTTTGGTTGTCTTCGAACTTGACACTTCCCTTTGATCATAACTCGAAAGCGAGTTCTTCTCGATGCGTTCTATGCACTCACCCAATGCCCTCTTGGCAGATCTCTATAGAACCTGCAGTAGTTCTGTCTTCCTTGAACTCGAAATAGAGTTCCTCCTATGCACTCCTTGCACTCGCTCGATGCCCTCCTCGCAGAGCTCTACAGAACCTGTCGTAGTTCTATCTTCCCTGAACTCAAAACAGAGTTCCTTCTGTGCACTTCCTTGGACTCGCTCGATGCCCTCCCGACAGAGCTCTATAGAACCTCAGACGTTCTATCTTCTCTCTTTCTATATGCTCTCCTATGCACAATTTCTCCTTCAGGATGTTCAATGATCCTGAGGGTTTTCCTCTGAGTCCAAGATTTCCTCTAGTGCACCCTCCTGGCACATCTCTGTCTAAATTTCGCAGAATTCAGAAGTGCACTCTATGCACTGGCTTACAAAACCCGTAGTGTTTTGTCATGAAACCTCTTGCATGAAGCCACAAAGAACCAGACTTGGAATCAAAGAATCCAACAGACAACAACTTCTATCTGTAACCTGCAAATGCGTAAAAACATGCATCTACAGCATATCATAAGCACATAAAGACATTCATTCAATTACCCAGAATAACATGCAGGAAAAAGTGCTCTCTATTTGTATTAATAAAAATGTCTCTTTACAAATGTGCTCAAGCTCTGACTGCAATAGAGTCACAACTTCTTCTCTTCTCCCTATTTTCTCTATTCTCCCCCTTCTGTTTTTTTCTCAAAACAAAAAGAAGATGTCTTTACAAAAGGGGTCTCCTCGAGCGCTTCCCTCCATCCTCACCAAATCTCATTAATTACAATAAATTAAATTGAATGGGCCATCTAATCTGAATTGGATCTAGATCTCCATAAACCTGTCATCCATTAAGGTGACACTAACTATAGCATGCTCGAAGGCATGGCTTCAGCTCTACCAACCTTACAAACATTTAATACATTAAATTCAAATTTGAAATTTGAAAGTGAGAGGGTTGCACCTCTCCTCTCCATTGAACGTGTGTTGGGTGTGTTGGTTGGCTGGCGCTTGATGACGTTGGAGCGATGCTCCTGCGTCACTAAGGGAAAAGTTAGGAACACATTAGGGAATGTGAGGAAAAATGCCTAAATAAATAAAATAAAAAGGGAAATGACTTGTGCAACTTGGGGAGAGTGTGACACATGTAGTGGGTGAATAATCCTCTAATTTAATTATTAAAAATTTAACAATTGTGCATGAGGACATGTGTCAATAGAAATTTATCTATAAACTAATTGAGAGAAAGGGAGAGGGGATCTCACTTTACTAGTACTGTTTTTCTGCCAAAACGTTTGACTAATTTTTACTTGTGAGAGTTGGGTTCCCAATATTGAAGAGAGTGGAATCTCTTCCTTGCGAGGAAAATTTTGGGTGCTAATGTTTTTGGTTCTTGTGTGTGGCCCCTTTGCGTCTCAGGGGGCTAAGGGGGAATAAGAGTACCCCTAGCGTTAGCTAGTAGGTACCGGTGAGGTCGCTTGATTAGAAGGTGAAAGTATGGGACACACACAAGGTTCATATTTTGAACATCCACTTGAGTATCAACAATCTTCTCGTTACAATACTTTATAATTAGCTATTTACTGTTTAAAACTAAAATGCAGTTGTATAATTTTCCGTATTCCTAGTTGTAGGTCAAAATGAAATCTATATACTGAATGTGCATGGAAATAATTCCCTCGTGGTGATATAACAATTTTCGTACATTGTGGTTTCTTGTTATTTCCAATTTCTATGAATTTGCTTGGAAACGGAAATTATTATTCTCTATAATCCTTCTTAAACATGTTAATTGTTT
>ML784443.1:102786-134476 GCA_009831015.1 Picea engelmannii
GTTTGGGAAAATAATCACTAAGAAAACTCTATAAAAAGAATGGCGGAGGAGGAGTATGGATCATGTCTGGTATACATAAGGTTATGGTACTAGATTTTATCTTGACTGAATTTTTCTTGTGGGAGTTGGGATACCCAGCTCAGATAACGAGTGGTAGCTCAACCCTATGAGGTGAGTTGGGAGATAGCATTCTATGGTATTGTATGTGTGGCCCCTATGTGGCTCAGGGGGATCAGGGGGAAGAAGAGTACCCCTAGCGTTGGCTGGGAGGTACTGGTGAGGTCTCAGCAGTTGGAAAGCATGACTTGGATGAAGCACAAGCACAACTTGGATGGAGTGCAAGTGCAGGAAAACCACTTCCAGTTCTTCACCATTGGCTATGGTACACATGTGTAAATTTTGTAATGAAAAAGTAGTTAGTTTTATGTGCAATAATATCCATCATGGAGAATGCACACATGTTTGTATACTCAGGTGGGGCTAACGGTGTAAGCCTGGGTTCAAATTGTAGAAATTTCTCATCATTGTTTCCATAGCTTTGAATGTCAATATACATGTGTTGTTTATAAGATTCTGATCTGTATGATCCATGTGTTTTTTTATCGGTATGGCTTCATGTTTCACCCAAAGTAGTTTCCATTTGCATAATATTGGTTTTCTGTAGCGCTGTAGCAAATGACCATTGGATTTATTCACCTATATTTTATTTTATGTTGTTGTGTTGCAATGAAAATGTCTTGAACACTATTTCACTGTGATATATTTATGTTGGTTTGTGCTGCAATAAAAACGTCTTACTGAACATTATTTCGTTGTGTGTTATTATGTTGGTGGCATTGCAAATATTTTTTTTGTGTGTTATTGAATATTGATCCACTATGTTTATTTATCCCTATGGCACAGAATTGAAATTGTCGATTGACTACTTTTTACCTATGTTTTGTTTTCTATTGTTGTTAATGATGTTTTTCCAATTAATAAGTAGTTTCGACCGCTTCTGTAACAATACATGAGTTGATCCTTATATTTAATGCATAGCTTATATAGGATCTCATCCCGATGCATATGATCAGAGCCATTCCCTGTTCCTCCCCAAATGTAGCCAGTCGTGAGCGATCCACTCGTTAGTGCTTCTAGTTAAATTTGCATGCCAAATCCAAGTCAAAATATTACTACACTTGTGTCAATAGAATGTGTTAATTGGACAAGTCCGTCTTGACTAATTTTGTCTTTCATAGAAGGTAAAATGATGGGTTCAGTTTTCATTGTTGTAAACAATGTTATTGCAAGTTGCGATCTCACAATACATGAGTTTATCCTATGTGATTGCGTAGTCATCTTGTTTTGCATAAGATAGAAGGATCCTTCGCCACATTTTATATTCCTCTACCCACACAAAACCATATTCGTGAGGTATGTGCACTTGCAAGTAGAGAGAACCCTCAACCTCTTCATTTTTCCTCTCCATGCAAAAAATCGTGATGCTTGGGCCTGTAGGATAAAAAGGGAAACAATCATTGATGACTTCTCTCTCTCTGCGAACCAATGAATTCCCTTATGTGCATTACCCCAACTGGCGAATTATTGTTGTCTCAACGAATATTTCGCTGCTCTCCCTACCAACCTCTGAAATTTTGGGTTGTCCCCACTAGGACTGGGTCCCCTAGTGTTTCCTTGCTGCAACTATCCCAGTGAACTACCCCAAATTCTCTTCTTGTAGCAATGATCTTATTTTTGATGCACGATTTCCCTTGCAACATTCTATCAAGGATGAAATTCTTAAAACCATTTTACATGTGTTCCTTAGTGGACTCTCCCTTGGAGCCTTGCACATGGGTGGTTGTATTGATACACTTGACACTAGGAGGATCGTGCTTGGCTTAGACGCATGTCTTTGATTTAAGCGGGAATGAACATAGGTCCCAAAATTTTTGACTCTATTTTTATAATCCTTTTTTTATTTACTATGATTTCAAATTTGTTGACTGTGTATTCATTTTTAATTCTGATGCAGGAGCATCGTTAGCGAGCACGTGGAGAAGGACCACTCAATGTTTTGGGATATTTTCAGAATCTCAACACTGGTAGTTACGACGAATATTTTGAAGCACGCTTGAACTTAGCATTGAGAAATCTTCTGAAGTACACTTGAACGATCGCGAGTGAAGTGGGAGTTTCCACTCCTTCTATAGAATGAGACTGCAATAATATAGTTGTTAGGTTAGGTTTTGGAGTAGACAAGTAGTTCAAGGGAACCCTAAGGACCCTCTGATATAAATAGAAGTTTTGTACGCCCAAATGAGGCTGCTGCAAGTTAGGAGGAGATTTTCTAAATTTTAGTTGTTGTTTTGATTACAGTTGTAGCCATTTTACTTTTGAATGAAGATAATAGAGGAAAATTGACCCAATGCATGATGTGGACATTATTTGCAATTCCCTATTATTGTGTTTCATGAATGAATGAAATTCAATACGAGTAGATAGAACTGTGAATGCTAGTATAAGTTTCAATTGTTTCTCTTCTGTCGAATCAATGCAATGTGTGCACACAGAATGCAAGGAGTTCATTGAAAAAATCTATTTCAATTCCGAATCTTAGAACATTTATCATGAAACTTTTCATTTGCAAGAAGTGTAAAGTGACTGCTGCAAGGCGTGCACATTCACTCGCAATAACCAAGTCTTGCAGAAGAATCTACTGCAAGGAGTGCATAGATCCAAGATTTGACTAAGTGTTGATGGGACTCCACAAGAAGTCGAAGAATCAGAAAAGGAGAACACTTGGAGTGCGAGATAAATTTCTTTTTAAGAAATCCTTCAGATCTAAGTTATCAAAATCCCTGAAATGTAAGGACTATGGGGGAAGTTGAAACCGTCACGAAAGGCCAAGCTCAGGAGGGATAGCACTTTTTAGAAGTGTAGTCAATTCCGAGAGGCAGAATTGTAGGAGGTTCAAAGGTAGAGATCTTTGAAGACTTAGAAAACTTTATGAGTCAGAAGAGTCAAAAGATTAGGAGGGGGAGTGACAGTTGTTGTTGGATCAGATGTAGAGGAAAATATTTGGCTATCAAAACTTGCGTCGAGACACTCAAGAGAACGTACAAAGGGAGATCGGATCTAGACCATTATATCTGAGTGTGTGGACCAACGGTTGTTGGATCTAGAAGTAAGTGCATGAGCTTTAACCCTTTGGAAGTGCACAAGGTAAGAAACCTCACGAAGTCCAAGTTCGTGAAAGGATCACAACCGTTGATCAAAGGAAAGTATGGACCGTAGATATGGTCCCAAGAAACTCACAAGTTCGGATATCAGAAGAAGGGAGACGAGCCATCTTTCGACCTTGCGAAATGAGAAATCCCGAAATGCAAGGGAGAAAGTGGGACAATCAGATCACATGAATTGTGGATTGTTGATCTGACGTGAGTGGAGCCTAGATTTCAGATTTTGTAAATTGGGAGGATGAGAAAACAAAACCTTCGAGGGACACGAAACGTGAAACCACGAAGCGCTTGAGAGGTTGGACCCAGGTCATAGCGAGGGGTCACATTGTCGAAGGTTAAGGGAGGATCTAGCATGAACTAGGCCCCACTTTGGTATTTTAGAAGTCGGAGAGTCGGGGTTGGCTCATATGCAAACACCCGATACATGAAGTCATGAAGCAACTTTTGGTTAGGGAAGTGGTCACATCCATGGTCACATAAAGGAAGGGGCTTAGCCAGTGAAGAGATAGCACCCGTTTGACGTGGAGGTTTGAACAATGCTTAGGATAGGGCCCGCGGTTCTCATATGACTTGCACATTTGGAGAATGAACACATGTAAGTGGTTTTGGGGTCTAGCAGAGACCAAAATAGTCGATCCGACTCAATATCTTGATCGATCCTAGACCGAGATTTTGTGTATCTCTACGGAGGGAAGGGAGTCTGCATCAAGTGGTATCAGAGTGGAATTTTTTCTTTCAGACATCAGGCAAAGGAGAGGAGACAAAATATCTCGAACCTGTACTCTATGTGTGAGAGACAGTCAACACAATTCCATCGAGGAGACCATGGGATCCACCCTTATCCAATCGAGCTGTAGAAAGGGAGATGCGAGAACTTTGTGAAATATTAGAGGTGATGGAGGCAGCATAGAGGAGGGCACTTGTTGTTGGAGACGTCAGCGATGCAAAGAGCCAAGAAGTAGAAGTCAAAGAAGATGCAGGTGAGAATTTTGTCGAAGAACACTTCCTGACAACATTTTTTAGATTGGGAGGTAGATCCAAGATAGAGGTCCCAATGTATGAAGGCAATTTAGATGATGAAGAGTTTTTGGATTGGATAAGATCCATGGACAAATATTTTGAATATGAAGACGTTGATGGGGAGAAAAGGGTGAGACATGTTGTCACTAGACTAAAGGGACATGCAACACTGTGGTAGGATGGACTGCAGGCTGAGAGGAGAAGAAAAGGAAAACAAAATGTAAAGAATTGGGATAGAATGGTAGCCAAGTTGAAGGCTAAGTTCATGCCCAAATATTATCAGATCAATCTGTTCAGGAATTTGTGGAACCTAAGATAGAAGGGTATTACAGTTAAGGAGTACACAGAGGAGTTTTACAGGCTGAACATCAACTGGACAAAGAGAGAAATATGAAGAAAAAGTGGCCAGATATATAAATGGCTTGAGGTATGAAATCCAGGATGATCTCAACATGATGTCAGCAAGGACAATGGAGGATGCTGATTAGTTTCCACTGAAGGCAGAGGATAAATTGGCCAAAAAACAAAGCCAACGAGGAAGAGGAAAAATTCCAAAAAAGCAAGGGAGTTACCCATGACTAGGTACATAAGTCTAAGGACGAGACTGAGAAACCACATAGTCACTCAGAAAGAGGAGGAAGTTCCCGAGGAAGACGGGGTGGTGAAAGAAGTTATTCTAGAGGAAGAGGAAGAAGCAGAGGAGGAGGAGTAAGATGCTATGCCCGTGGAAAGACATGGCACATGTCTTGGGAATGTACCAAGAAAAATAATGAAGGAGGAGGTGAAGCTCACATTTCAGAAGCATAGAGGAGGAATGTTGAAGCAGAAGGAGCAGAGGATGGAACATCCCTTATGTTGAGAAAGGTTCTCTTAGAACCAGAGGTAGAAGTTGAAAATCTAGTGCAGAGGAACAACCTATTCAGGACAACTTGAAAAAGTAAAGATAGAGTATGTAAGGTGATAATTGACAGGGAGAGCACATATAACTTAGTATCCACAGAGATGGTGGAGAAATTGGAGTCGGAGACAACTGCACATCCAAAGCCATACAAAGTATCATGGTTGTAGAAAGGACACCAGGTAATGGTTACTAAACAATACTTGGTTTAATTTTAGATAGGAGGATATAGAGATGAAATTCTATGTGATGTAATTCCCATGTATGTATGCCATATTTTGTTGGGAAGACCATGGAAGTTTGATAGGAATGTCATTCATGATGCAAGGAAAAATGCATACACCTTAGAGAAGAATGGTAGGACACACATGTTGTTTCCAATAGAGGAGAAGAAAGTGAAAGAGGAAGCCAACAAAATCATACTTCTCATGAGAGGGAAGGAATCCAAGAAAGAACATGAGATGCAGTTTGTTGTAGTGAGGAAACCCAGAGTTATCCTTACAAGTACTTCTATGAATGATTTGCCTGAAGAAGTTCATGAATTGTTAGATAATTTTTATAACATAGTGGTGGATGAGCTTCCTAACTCATTTCCACACATCAAAAGTATCAGCCACCATATTGACTTGATACCAGGATCAAGTATTCCAAACAAATAAACATACAGATTGACACCTCGAGAGAATGAGGAAGTGAAGAACCAAGTCCAGGAATTGTTAGACAAGGGTTTGGTCAGAGAGAGATTGAGTCCATGCACAGTACCAACTGTGTTGAGTCCAAATAAGGATGGAGGATGGATAATGTGTACAGACTCAAGATCCATTAACAATATCACCATCAGGTATATATTTCCTTTACCAAGAATGGATGATTTAATGGACTATTTAAGTGGAGCAAATTTCTTTTCTAAAATAGATTTGAAAAGCGGATATCACCATATTAGAATGAGAGAAGGTGATGAGTCGAAGAAAGCCTTTAAGGAAAATGAAGGTTTGTATGAGTGTCTTGTTATGCCATTTGGATTAACAAATGCCTTGAGCACTTTTATGAGGTTGATGAATGAAATACTGAAAGATTTCATTGGCAAGTTTGTGGTTGTATATCTGGATGATATACTGATCTTTAGCAGGACTAAAGAGGAGCATTTGAGACACTTGACACTAGTGCTGAGGAGACTATAGTAGGAGGAGTTGTTGATAAATATGAAGAAGTCCTCTTTTATGAAGACATAGATCATTTAATTGGGTTTTTTGATCTCTTCAAATGAATTGAAGATGGATCCAGAGAAGGTGAAAGCAACCAAAGAATGGTCATCACCAAGAAGTATGTTTGAGGTAAGAAGCTTCCATGGATTAGAAAGTTTCTATAGGAAGTTTATCAGAGATTTCAGTGGAATTTGTGCACCAATGATGGATACAGTAAAGAAGAAGCACAAGTCTTTTGAATGGACAGAGGAGGCTGAGAGAAGCTTCAATATAATGAAGGAGAAAATAACAGAACAATCGTTTCTGGTCTTGCCAAATTTTGAAAAGATATTTCAAGTGAGATGTGATGCAAGTCGAGTTGCAGTTGGATCAATTTTGAGTCAGGATAATAGACATGTTGCCTATTTCAGTGAGAATCTGAATGAGACCAAGAGAAAATACTCCACATATGATAAGGAGTTTTATGCCATAATTCAAGCTTTGAAGAAATGGAGGCATTACCTTGTCCCATATGAATTTGTCTTGTATAGTGATAACCATGCTTTACAATTCATAACCAGACAGGAGAAATTGAATCATAGGCATGCAAAGTGGAATGAGTTTATGCATTACTTTTGTCATAAAAAATATTTTTGGGAATGATAACAAAGTTGTTGATTCATTAAGCATGAGATGCTTGATTCTGCAAGAATTTTAGGTGAAGACCTTAGGGTTTGAACACCTTAAGGAAATGTACAGTGATTTTAAATGTGTTTACCTACATAGAATAGATCTAGCTAAACAATGATACACACATTTGCAAAGAGAATAGAAGAAAGAAGAAGAAGGAGAGAAAGAATGGAATAATTCTCATTAACCGTTGTGAATAATGAATAATTTACACATGATATACTCTGTATAACTCAATGAGTTCAAATTGAGGTGAACAAAGTCACCATAGTGGTGGTCTAGAGTGATCTGAACACACACTAACATTTACGAGAGTGAACTGCCACCTATTCTAGTCTCTCAGGCAGTTACGAGAGTGAACTGCCACCTAGTTGAGTTAACTAGTCAACTAGTCTTTAGTTAACTGACTGAATAGAAAGTAGTGAGGATTTAACTAAAGGAATAAAGGCTAATGCACCACTCTAGTCATGATACCAAGGCAAGGTCGAATTATCATGGTGATGATCCCAATGTTGCATGGTGATGATCCCAATGCAACATCTAAACTCAACTCAACTAGTCAAACTGAAGTGTGAACTAAAAGAGAATATTCTCTAGGTGGAATATTCTCTCATAAAATATAGGAGACTAGATAATGACTAATAAACAAATAAAAACCTTAGGAAAAATAAATCCTAGGTGTGTGTGAAGTAACTCCAACACCCCCCCTGAACATCACTATGGTGAAAATAAAGATTGGGTCCTGGCAATGAGGCCATGATAGGTACCCAAGTACAAAAGATACATTGAAAATAAAGTGAGGAAAGAGGGAAAACCTTATGGTAAACCCGCCCCCCTCAAGGTACAATGTATGTAAAAAGAAGAACTACAGTTGCTAGGCAACTTTGTCCTTCACTCCAAGACAACCTCGCAGAGAATGGAATTTCTCCTCAGTGAAGATCTTGGTGAAAATGTCTATCATCTGTTCTGCTGAAGGATAGAACTGTAAGTCGATGATCCCCTCGTGTACTAAGTCCCGGATGTAGTGCATGTGGATCTCAATGTGCTTCTTCCATTGACTTTGAAATGGATCTCTGCATAACTTCAGAGTGCTCTAGTTGTCACACCAAATGATGATTGACCAATGAAACTGAATGCCCAACTCAGTGAGAAAATGTTGTAGCCACATAGCCTGAATGGTTATGTTAACTACCCCTCTATACTCTGCCTCAGCTGAAGATAGAGAAATAGTAGCTTTCTTCTTTCTCGACCAACAGATAGGCCTGGAACCAAGACTGAGTGAGTAACCAGATGTGGAATTGTGATCAATGTTATCGCCAACCCAGTCGGAATCAGTAAACCCAATGAGATCTAATGTAGAGTTTATTGCATAATGAATCCAAAAGGTGATGGTGCCCTATATGTATCGAAGGATACACTTTTCATCTTTCCAATGTAGCTCATGTGGCTCTTGCATGAACCTGAAAACTGTGCCAAATGCATATGAGAGGTCTGGTTTGGAGTGTGTGAGATACAACAAGATCCCCACTAGTTGTCTGTACAATGTGTTGTCAACCAATGGAGTCTCTTCTCCATCCTCAAATTTGATTCCTGATAGGAAAGGAGTCGGAGTAGACTTGCAGTCTGTCATGTGAAATATCTCAAGGAGAGATCATGCATACTTGGCCTTAGACAGTTTGATTCCTGATGCATCCTGATTGATCTCAAGTCCAAGGAAGAAGTGTAGTGGACCCATGTTCGTCATTAAAAAACTGTCATGAAGAATCCTCTTTACTGCAACAATCATTGAAGTCAAGCAACCAGTGATTAGAAAATCATCGACATACAGAACTAAAAGTAGAAGTGAATCAGTCGTCCTGAGCATGTATACATTTGGGTTTGGTTTACAATGTACAAAGTTCTATGACAACAATTAGGAGTCCATCTTGGCATACCATGTCCTTGGAGCTTGTTTGAGGCCATAAAGTGACTTCTTTAGTCGACAGACCAAAGATGAGTCATGCATAAATCCCTGGGGCTACTTCATGTAGATCTCCTCAGAGAGATCACCATGAAGAAATGCATTCTTCACATCCATATGATGGGCTTCCCATACCTTGGCTGCTGCAATGGCAAGTGCCAATTGTATGGAATCCATATTCACTACTGGAGCGAAGGTCTCATCATAGTCAATACCATGAACCTACTGAAATCCTTTGGCGACAAGCCTAGCTTTGTATCTAATGATATTTCCATCTGCTACGCTCTTGGTTCTCTAGACCCATCTGCATCTCACAAGTTTTATCCTAGAAGGAAGGGGAACTAGATACCAAGTCTGGTTCTCAAGGAGGGAGTTGTACTCCTCCTGCATGGTGGATTTCCAAAAGAGATTTCCAATAGCCTTGCCATAAGACTGTGGATCTGAAGACTGAACCAAGAAAATATGCCTGGAAGGCAATGGTTCAGTGTCAGTGAGTGCAATAAGAGGCTCCTCGAAATTAGATTGAGTCCTCCTAGTATCGACTGGATCACCTACAAGATCCCCTACATCCTGAAGAGTAGTTTGTGCCCACTTGGGCCTATGGTCTGGCTCTACAACTACATCTGGATGCTCGGACTCTACATATGACTATACTGACTTTGAATCTGAATCTAAATCCTCTGAGTCCTCTGAATTAGAAATCTCATCTGAAGAAGAGTCAGCATGTGCATTCTCATCATCTCGGACAAGTGGAAGAGTAAAGGTGTCTGCATGCGGCTGCTGAGGTACATGCGAGACACTTTCCTCAAATTGGACACTACGCTCAATGATGAGTCGGTTTGAGGAAAGAACAATAAGATGACATCTCTTCACACCGTTAGGGTATCCAACAAAAATGCACTCAGTGCTATGTGGATCAAGTGGCTTCATCTTTTCAGAGGGAATCTAGGCCCATGCATGAGAACCAAAAATGTGAAAGTGGGTCACTTCCGGTTTGAGGCCACTCCAAGCCTTGTAGGGGGTCTTATCCTTGACATATCTATGGGGAGATCTGTTTTGTATGTATGTTGCAAATTTAAGTTCTTCGGCCCATAGTCTCTGTGGTAGTGACTTTGCATGCAACTTGCAACATGCCATCTCCTTTAGAGATCGATTTTTCTTCTCAGCAACTCCATTTTGATGCGGAGTGTAGGGAACTGTATGCCTTAACTGAATCCCTGCCTCATGGAAAATATTGTGGATATCATGATTCACATAATCTCCCTCATTATCAGTTCGAAGGACTTTGATCCTCTTTCTGGACTATGTCTCAACTAAAGCTTTGAAATCTTTGAGGTGTTGAAAGACCTCGGACTTTTGCCTGAGAAAGTAGATCCATGTGAAACATGAGAAATCATCAACAAAAATGAGAAAAAAACTCACTTTTCTGATCGATGGATGTGTAAAAGGACCCATGAGGTCACTGTGGATCATATCTAAAGGTGCGGAAGCTCACTGAGACTTTCCCTTGTCAAATTTCTCTTGAGGGTTTTTTCCGAGAACACATCCCTCACATACTCCCTTGGATAAATGGATGTCTGGTAGACCATCAACTAATCTTTGCTTGATAAGTTGTTGCATGTATCTAGAATTCAAATGTCCAAACCTTCTGTGCCATATCCTACTACTTTCATCAGCATGAGTAAGCAGTAAAGCAGAATCAGGTTCAATGAATTCAAAAAATGTATACAATCTAGATTGATGATTTACCTCGCCGGTTGCAACCATGGAGTTGGTTTGCATGTCATAGATGTCCAAAGAATTTGGTGTGAATACGACTCTCTTTCCAGTGTAGGAATTCATCATCTGATACATGAAGAGAAGGTTGACAGAAATCTTGGGAACATGCAACACATTCTCGAAGCTTCCATTGGTGAGTTCAATCCTTAATTTGTTGGTGACTTCGACATAAGAGTTGTCCCCCATCAGAATAGGAGGACCTTTTCATGCATCCAAAGAAGAATATACTACTTCTAAGGCAGCCATGTGATGTGATGCTCCTGAATCTACGATCCAAGCATCTGGGGAGGAGTTGATGGCAATCAAGGCATGGCTAGAATTGCCTTTCTTGGAATTCAGATCTTCTGGCTTCTTCTTCTTTGCACCCTCAGGGATGCAATATCCAAGGTTGTTTCACTGAAGTATCTGAGACATCATATCTATTTTTTTTTTCATGCAGGCAGATTCCGAATGGAATCCTTTGTGACAATATGTGCATTTCTCTCCTTTTCTTCCCTTTTCTCTTTTGGATCTGGAGGCATCGGTGAAGGGTTTTTTGTACCCTTCCTTCTTCATATGTGAACGAGATTTTCGTTTATCTTTATATTTTAATTTTTGATATTTTTGGCTGCCATCATGCACAGTAAGTGCTCCGCCCTTGGGCCTTTTATTGCTCCCATGCTGATGAGCTTGGTTTGCTCTTGTGTCAGGGATTTGATAAAGTCCTCAAGAGAAGGCATCTTCTAGGTGGCTCCAGAGGCGAATTTGACAATATGGAATGTAGATACTAATACAGAGAATTTAGGTCCAAGATTGGAGAGAATGGTGAGAACCATTTATTTCTCCTCCAATGATTTATCAACCCCACAAGCTTTGAGTTGCGACAGTAAATCCTTGAATTTTGTAAAGAAATCTTGGATATTGTCGAAGATTTTTGGATCCAATGTGAGCAGCTCCACCTCCATCATGTGTCCCCTCATCTCATCCTATTTTGCAGAGAGCCCTTCCAATATTTTCCAGTCTTCAATGGGATTCTTACAAGAAGATATGTGAAAAAGGAGATTGGGAGAAATAAGACTGCAAATTGTTCTGAGTGCCTCATCCATGCAATTTAAGTACTTGGAATTTTCTATGGTTTATGTTGGCTCTATATATGTATTCATGGTTAACCTATACAACCCTCTGGATCAGAGATGTATGGATATTTTCTCCTTCCATGAAAAATAGTTGTAAGGTGTAAGAATGAATTCTTTTTGGAATTCCATCTTTTCGTTGTCTTCAATCTTTTGTACCTGCAAAATTTTTTGGTGTAGTTTTTTCTTAGCAGTCCATCGGCTCTAATACCATGTAAATGTGTTGACCTGCATAGAATAGATCTAGCTAAAAAATGATAAACAAATTTTTAGAGAGAATAGAAGAAAGAAGAAGAAGGAGAGAAAGAATGGAAGAATTCTCATTCACCGTTGTGAATAATGAATAATTTACGCATGATATACTTTGTATAAATCAATGCGTTCGACTTGAGGTGAACCAAGTCACCATAGTGGTGGTATAGAGTGATTTGGACACACACCAACAGTTACAGGAGTGGACTTCCACCTATTCTAGTCTCTCAGGAAGTTACGGGAGTGAACTGCCACCTATTCTAGTCTCTTAGGCAATTACGGGAGTGAACTGCCACCTAATTGAGTTAACTAGTCAACTAGTCTTCAGTTAACTGACTGAACAGAAAGTAGTGAGGATTTAAATCAAGGAATCAAGGCTAATGCACCACTCTGGTCATGATACCAAGGCAAGGTAGAATTAGCATGGTGATGATCCCAATGCAACATCTAAACTCAACTCAACTAGTCAAACTGAAGTGTGAACTAAAAGAGAATCTTCTCCAGATGGAATATTCTCTCCTAAAATATAGGATACTGGATAACGACTAATTATGAATAATAAACAAATAAAAACCTTAGGAAAAATAAATCCTAGGTGTGTGTGAATTAACTTCAACAATCATGACCTAGATTTCAAGGAAGCATATGAAGCATGTGCGAATCCTGTGCTGAGAGACAGAAGCCAGTTTTAATTTGTTTAGAATGGAGTTTTACATCAAGGGTCATGTGAAAGGAAAGTGGCAGTTTTTATTTATTGATTATAACAATTTAATGCCTTTTTATTTACTTATAACAGTTTTATGTTTTTAGAATAGAGCTTAGGTTAAATGACATGTTGAAGGGCAATAGTTAATGGTTTTCTTTGATAATTCTTTAACTATTTCATGGCATGGCACTAACTCAGGAATAATTGAATGGCAGTCTAAATTGTTTGCTTATTATATGTTAGAATTGTTTATGATATTTGAGTAAGATTTTATAAAAATCAATATATGTAAGTTAGTGATATGTCATTATATAGTGCCAATGAGTGTTGACTAGTGCAGAGAGTAAATGTAGCTTGATTGTAATGTGACAGGAATATGTTTCACACAATAATTTATAATTGTGGAACTTTTCGAATACTGTGACACCCTTGCAGTTCAATTAATGTATCCCTCCACACGATCCATGTTTTCATGGCACCTCTTCCACCTCCAAAAGATAACTTTGTTTATGATAGGTAGTAAGTTAAGAATCACATTGAAATAATTTGAGGAAGTTAGAGTATTCCATTTAAGATTCTTTTATAAATATTTTATTAAATTATAAGATGCTTCCTTCCTTATGATTTTTAATGAGTTGTGTTTAAAGGGAATCATGGTTACACGTTAATAATAATTATTAATATTAAATAACAAATTGTTTAATTATAAGATCCTTCCTTTTGTATTGTTTTAAAGGGGTGTTTATAGGGAGTGTTGTTTATGCCTTTAATATTAGATTGAGGTTGGATACATTGTGTTGAATAGTCTTGTGTTGGAAAAATGATAATGTGATACTTATAGATTGTTGCACAAATCTAATCCTGTATTGAAGGTAGTTACCTTGCGCCTCACTGACTTGATTGGTTTGAGTTATCTCGTTATAGAGTTCATTTTAGGTATGACAATTAAGTTTTGGGATTTCTGACATTTGGTTCTTGTGTCTTGATTTAAAGTGTTTGTGATTGTTTAAGTTGCGCCTTAGTTATTATTACGCTTGTCACAAGTGGTGACATGATTCCTTATGACGGGATCAAGGCATGATTGAGCGACAAGTGCATATGATAACCTGGTATTAGATCATGTGCTTCCTGATGATGATGGTCATTATTGGAATTGAAGTTTTGTACATTGGTCTGTAACGTTTTAATATGATTGTTTCTCACTCGTCGTGAAGGTTCTAGTTACTTGTGTCATTGATGTTGGTTGTGTTTGGTTGAATTTGATGTTGTCAGTTAGCTTACTCGTTTTTACTCTTTCCTGATTGAACGTTCGTTGGTTGCTTAAGCTACATGATGTGTTATTATACTAGGTCATTATGGTTGTATGTTTCACGATTGTACGTGTTGTGTTCGTTGTGAAGTTGTGATGCTTGATTGTATTATTGACATTAGTTGCCTTGCGTTCCCCAAAAAAAAAAAATTACTTGTTATGCATCACATGTTTTCGTAATGGCAGGGTACATTACATATAGTATCAAAGCCGGTTCGACCCGCAACCTGGGATCTATACGACTTCCATTGATTAGATACTTGATTATAAATGTTGCTAATTGAATTGGTTTGTATTCGTGTAGGTAATCATGGTTAGAGGAATCCATAGAGGTAGACAACGGGGTGCTAGGGGAGGAGGCATGATGCCCCCAGTAGCATCCATGCCTGAAGGGTCTAACCCCCAAGGAGACGAATAGGTTTTCAGGTGGGAACAAATAGTTGTGGGCGATGTGGTTGGGCTGATGAGGTCCTTTCAGAGGATGTCATAGGCACTGATCAATCATTTGGATAGAGATCAGTCTAGAGTGTTGGCACCTCCTGAAGGTCCACAGCATGCCCCGACCGGTACTGGTAGCATTCACTGTGAACTCAAGAAGGTCAAGTTTCTTGAGTTCTTTGGTGCCACAGATGACGCAGCCGCTGAGGCATGGTTGGAGAATATGGCGATGTGATTTTCACTTCACGACTATACCTCCAACATGAAGGTCTACATGGTGGTATTTCAACTGAAGGGGAGTGATCTTCTATGGTGGAAGATGCTCCTGCTACAATTGAACATGGTCGTCGAAGATGTGTCATGGGAACTGTTCGATGAATAGTTTTAAGAGAGGTATATGTCTGAGGAATTCATTGAGCGTCAACTCAACAAGTTCAATTCCTTGTGACAGGGTGTCCATATGGTGCCCGAGTACGAGGCCCATTTTATGTAGCTGCTTCGATATTCTCCCCACCAAAATACCGAGAAGATTAATAAAAAGTTCATGTTTGGCATTAATGTCATCATTCATGCGAAAGTGGGGATTCTGATGCCTCAAACGTTGCACAATGTTGTCCAGAAGGCCCTCATAGCAGAGGAGGCGCTCATCAGTGGGGTTCAGAGTAGGACTCCGGTGAGACCGATAGAACTAACGACATCTGGTGCCCAACATATTCAGACACCAGTGAGGAATCCATCGGGATATCAAGGCACTTCAAGGGAATCAACATTCACTACACCACGATCACCAACGCCTCAACAATAGACTCCTTATAGAGGACCACAACACTAGGAGTAGCGTCGAACACAACAATAGAAGTTTAGTCTTGTTCAACAGAATAGACTAGGGTTTTGGGCCAGTGGGTTGTCATATTCTACTTCAGGTACCAGGAGTACTAGAATGAAGACCAGGTGTTGGACATGTGGGGAGCCACATTACCATCATGACTGCCCAGTTGAGAGGGCTAGAGCATATAGATCATTCAGACCCACTACCATGGGAGATTTTGGAAAGGCCCATTGGATTCATGCAAAAATGAATAACCACCAGGCAGAGCACCAATCGAATGTGCTCGAGATGTCAGGTATCATCTCTGACCAGACCCTTATTATTTTGATAGATCCAGGTGCTATAGAGAGTTTTATTTCTGGTGCAACGCTAAAAAGAATTATGTTTAAGGAAGTCGAATAGGATGAGTTTAGCTTTGTATAAATGGATTTGGGAGCCAAACATAAGGTTGGAGGAAAGGCTACGAGATGTAACCTTAACTTGGGAGAGTTTGTCACAAGGGCCAACATGTATGTCATGATCTTAGGGTCTTATGACGTCGTGATCAGTATGGACTGGTTGTAATTGCATGAGGCGATACTCAATTGTAAGACAAAATGGTTGACCTTGTTCGATGATGAGGGACAAAGACACGTGATTGTAGGTAGGAACCAAGGAGTTTCCCTAAGGTTCATCTCTTCCCTACAACTACGGAAGAGCATGCACAAGGGAAGCCAACTAAATTTGATCCTTGCGTTAAATGAGAAATGCGTGGAGGAAGGAATGGAAAACCTTCCAATAGTAGGAGAGTTTGTGGATGTCTTCCTAGAGGAGTTACCAGGGTTGCCACCTAAGAGGGAGTTGGAATTTACCATCGACCTAAAACCGAGAATTGAATTGATAGCAAGAACGCCTTATCGGATGTTGACCTCGCAGTTACAGGAGTTGAAAATTCAACTGAAGGAGTTGTTGGACCTAGGACTTATACGTCCAAGTGTGTCACCGTGGGGTGTGCCTGTTATTTTCATATGAAATAAGGATGGTTCATGGAGAATCTACATTGACTAGCATCAATTGAATAAGGCAACGATCAAGAATCAATATCTGTTGTCAAGGATTGATGATCTTTTTTATAAGATGAAGGGCACAATGATGTTTTCGGAGATCAACTTGAGATTAGGGTATCACTAGTTACAGATCAAGGAGGATGGCATCCATAAGACCACCTTTAATATGAGGTTTGGACATTACAAATTTATTGTTTTACCATTTGGAATGACAAACTCCCCAAGGGTATTTATGAGTTTGATGAATGGGGTGTTCCGCGAATACTTGAAGAAGTTTGTCCAAGTATTCATTGATGATATTTTGATATATTCTCAGACGATGGAGGATAATGAAGAACACTTGTTCCTTATACTACAATGTCTATGAGAGAACAAATTGTTTGGGAAGCTGTTGAAATGCTCATTTTATCAATCGAAGATTCATTACTTAGGGCATGTCATCTCTAGAAAAGGTATTATTGTGGATCCAACAAAGGTCAATGTTATTATGGAATGGCATGCACCGAATAATTTCCCATAAGTGCGTAGCTTCATGGGTTTAGTGGGATACTATTGATGGTTTTTCGAGGGATTTTCGAAGATAGAAAATCTGATTACGAAAATGCAGAAGAAGAACAAGAAGTTTGTTTGCACCGAGAAATGCGTAGAAGCATTTCGGATGCTCAAGGAGATGTTGATGACAAAGACAATACTAAAGGTCCCTGACATGGACAAGGACTTCTTGGTATGCACTGACACATCCAAGGAAGTCTTAGGCAGAGTCTTGATGCAAGATGGTCGAGTGATCGCTTACATCTTGATAAAGTTAAGAAGGCATGAGGAGAACTATGCGACACACGATTTGGAACTATTAGCCATTGTGTATTCCTTGAGAGTATGGAGACACTACCTTATTGGATGAAAATTCAAACTAAAAACAAACCACTGTGTTTTACAACATATATTTACGCAAAGTGACTAGAACATGTGACAAAGGCGTTGGTCGAAAATGCTTAGCGAGTACGATTTCAAGATCACCTACATAAAGGGAACAATGAACAGAGTGGCCGATGTGTTGAGTCGGAGACCATGCATTTTCTCAGTGATGCTTCTTCAGATGATTCTATGTGAAAATATTCTAACTTTACAATGTGATGATGACTGCTACAACGAGGTCAAGGATTTTATCAGACAAAATACAATGATGATACCAAAATTTGAGGGATTTACTGTGGAAAACGATGGATTATTGAGATTTAACAATCCTATTTACGTACCACCCAATGATGAGTTGAGGAGTTTGATCCTAAACGAGGCTCATAGAGCAGTGTATATGGCTCATCCAGGAGTCATGAAGATGAGGGCATACCTTAAACCCTTATTCTATTGGAAATGAATGAAGGAGGACATAGTCAACTACATGGAAAGATGTCTAGAATGTCAGCAAGTGAAGGTTGAACATAGACATCCAACAAGATTACTATAGCCACAAACTATTCCAGAATCGAAATGGGAGGTCATTTTGATGGATTTCATTGTTGGTTTCCACTAAAGGCAAGAAGACACGACTCAATTTTTGTAGTAGTCGACACTCTGACGAAGAGTGCTCATTTTATTAGTGTGCGTACGATGTATCAGGCACCTGACATAGCTAGATTTTTCATCTGTGAGATTGTGAGGTTGCATGGCATGCCTAAGAGGATTATATTTGATCGAGGATTGGTGTTTACATGAAAATTTTGGATGAGTTTCCAAGAGGCCTTAGGAATCCAACT
The DNA here is from genome assembly GCA_009831015.1 of Picea engelmannii. Lineage (NCBI taxonomy): Eukaryota > Viridiplantae > Streptophyta > Pinopsida > Pinales > Pinaceae > Picea > Picea engelmannii. The sequence continues at coordinate 120,985 of ML784443.1, forward strand.
TAACTTTAGTACCGTGTATCACCTGAAGATAGATGAGCAGACCAAACAAACAAACCAAATCATCGAGGATATGTTGCATATGTATGTGATGGACCAACATAAGAGTTGGGAAGAATTCTTACCACTGGTAGAATTTTCATATAACAACACTTATCAAAGCACCATTAAGATGGTGCCATTCGAGTTTCTTTACGGGCAACCGTGTCGAACACGTTTGAGTTGGGATCGGCTTGAGAATAGGGTCCTGGTTGGGCCATAATCGATCCAAGAAATGGAATATCAAATGAAAACCATAAGGTAAAGGATCAAAGAAGCATAATATCGATAGAAGAATTGCACCGATGCACATTGTTTCAACTTTATTTATGAAGTTGGTGATCGAGTCTTCTTGCGGGTGAAACCAGACAAGAGCTCGATCAAGTTTGGAAAGGGAGCTAAAATGTCTCCTAGGGTCCTAGGACCTTTTGAGGTTGTGGAAAGGAAGGGGGCCATGTCTTATCAACTATCCTTGCCTGATACTTTGAGGCGTATGCACGATGTTTTTCATGTATCTGTTTTGAGACATTATGTTAGTGATCCTACACATGTGATTGACATGAGTGCCTTGTAGGTATCGTATGAGGGTGCACTCGCAGCGGATCCAATTTGGATTATGTACCATCACATTTGAAAGATATGATGTCGAACAATAGATCAGGTCAAGGTCCAGTAGGAAAACTATAGTCTGCACTCGGTGACTTGGGAGGACGCATATGAAATGTGTCAGCAGTTTCCATTTATGTTTGATAGATAGACATACAGATATTGTGATATATTTTGTTTTGACACTTATATACTGTGAAACTTCGGGACACAGTTTAAAACAAGAGGGGATGTATGTAACATCCCTCTCTTGCGCACACCTAATTGGACTTATTCTTTGAGGATACTTGCGTGCAAGTGATCCAGTTCACTATATGATTGACTGATTCAATTATGGATCATGATGATGTTTTTGTACTTGATGATATGTTATTTTATGATATTATATCGACAGGTGCTATTGACTAGTTTTCTTGAGTGTGCAGGAATCTGGACGTGTCAGGATGTTGATGGCATCGATGGATCTCCTTGTACTTCCGATCGAGTCAGGGAGCGAACGATTATGGTTTGAATGTTTTGATATTACATATGTGACATGTGACTAGATATTATGATGTTGATTGTTATCATTGACACGTTCCGTTGATGGATGCAGGTTGACGATAACTTTCCAACCAGACTCACACTTGGATTAAAGGGGTCATGCATGACAACCAAAGACATTGAGGGAGAGGTGTGGAAATAAACCTGCCACAACCTACTAGCACTCCCATCATGGATCTAACTGTAGGTTAATGATTACCTAGTTTGAGAGATCCACGATGTCATGAGATCAGACTGTGACAATCGCTCATGACGATTCTAAGGGGCGTGTAATAAGGCAGGGTCCTTATTACTTAGAGGCCCTTAGTCTCCCAAAATGTCACCTGATGGATTATTAACTCCAGGGGTTTGGTGTCTACCAAAATCAGTCAAAATGAGAGTGACACCCTTGGAGCACGTAGTGCATCTTGAAGGGCACGTCGCGCAAATAAAATAGGAAAAGGTGAGTGGAAACCTTGGAGCACGTAGTGCATCTTGAAGGGCACATTACGATTTTAACTTAGGTGAGTTAATAAACCCAGTGCCTAGAAAACTATGATTCCTTAGGACYTGGTCARCCTTAAAATGAATGATGGTATGAGTGAAGTTTAATAACAATTTTTCCCTTAAAAACTATCACCAAGCCTAGTGAATTTAAAACCTAGGTCTAAGTAGAACATGTGATAAAAAAAAAACTAAATGGACGTGTAACAAGAAGGGGGTAAAGAAAATTCAAACATTAATAATTAAAGTAAAATTTTAATGAAGGATTAAATTATTAAAAGGGTAAATTGTTGTTTATATCTAAACTTTCTAAATATGAACTTAGAAGAAAAGGGGAAATTTAAGGAAAAGGGGAATGTCTAACATAGTAGGTAATCTAGTCTTTGGAACCTTCTAATTGTGAACTCAACTAGGTTTTAAGAAAGACGTCAGACATTTAAGAAATGTAAGGGAATAAAGGGACACCAAGGAGCATTTTTAGGAACACTTTTAGGTGGTTGAGGGAGATAGGAAAATTTAATTAATAAATAAATTGATTTTTTGGTGCAATTAAGGGATTGAGTGACACGTGTACGGGGGAGCTTTATCCTAATTAAATTGAATAAAAAGAATCTAATGAGGGTTTGGGAAAATAATCACTAAGAAAAATCTATAAAAATTATGGTGGAGGAGGAGTATGGATCATGTCTAGTATGCATAACGTTATGCTTTCGTATTTTATCTTGAATGAATTTTTCTTGTGGGAGTTGGGATACCCAGCTCGGATAATGAATGGTAGCTCAACCATTCAAGGCTAGCTAAGAGCTATCATTCTCTGGTATTGTGTGTGTGGCCCCTTTGCGACTTAGGGGGCTCAGGGGGAAGTAGATTACCCCTAGCATTGGCTAGGAGGTACTAGTGAGGTCTCAGTAGTTGGAAAGAAGGACTTGGATGGAGCGTAAGCACGAGACGACCACTTCCGGTTCTTCACCATTGGCTATGATACACATGTGTAAATTTTGTAATGAAAAGGTAGTTAGTTTTCTTTGCAATAATATCCATCATGGAGAATGCACACTTGTTTGTATACTCAGGTGGGGTTAAGGGTGTAAGCCTGGGTTCACATTGTAGAACTTTCTCATCGTTGTTTCCATGGCTTTGAATGTCAGTATACATGTGTTGTTTATAATATTTTGATCTGTATGTTTTTTTTATCGATATGGCTTCATGTTTTGCCCAGAGTAGTTTCCATTTGCATAATATTGGTTTTCTGTAGCGTTACAACAAATGACCATTGAATTTATTCGCCTATATTTTATTTTATGATTTTGTGCTTCAATGAAAATGTCTTGAACACTATTTCACTGTGATATATTTATGTTGGTTTGCGCTGCAATAAAAAATGTCTTATTGAACATTATTTCATTGTGTGTTATTATGTTGGTGGCGTTGCAAATAAAAAAAAAATGTGTTATTGAATATTGATCCACTATGTTTATTTATCCTCGTGGAAAAGAATTGAAATTGTTGATTGACTACTTTTTACCTGTGTTCTGTTTTTTATTGTTGTTAATGATCTTTTTCTAATAAATAAGTATTTTCAATTGCTCCTGTAACAATACATGAGTTGATCCTTATATTTAATGCATAGCCTTATGTAGGATCTCATCTTGGTGCATATGATCGGAGCCATTCCCTGTTCCTCCCAAAACATAGCCAGTCACGAGCGATCCACTTGTTGGTGCTTCTAGTTAAATTTGCATGCCAAATACAAGTCTAAATATTACTACACCTATGTCAATAGAATGTGTTAATTGGACAAGTTTGTCTTGATTGATTTTGTCTTTCACATAAGGTAGAATGATGGGTTCAGTTTTTATTGTTGTAAACAATTTTATTTCAAGTTGCGATTTTACGGTACATGAGTTTAGCCTATGTGATTGTGTAGCCATCTTGTTTTTCATAAGATAGAAGGAGCCTTCGCCACATTTTATCTGCCCCTACCCACTCAAAACCATACTCATGAGGTCCGTGCACTTGCGAGTAGAGAGAGCCCTCAACCTCTTCGTTTTTCCTCTCCATGCAAAAAAATCATGATGCTTGGGATTGCGAAATAAAAAGGGAAACAATCATTAATGACTCCTCTCTCTCTCTGCAAATCAGTGAATGCCTTGATGTGCATTAACCCCACCTGGCGAATTGTTGTTGTCTCAGTGAATATTTCGCTGCTCTCCCTGCCAACCTCTGAAATTTCAAGTTGTCTCTGTTGGGATTGGGTCCCCTAGTGTTTCCTTGCTGCCACTATCCTAGTGAACTGCCCCGAATTCTCTTCCTGTAGCAACGATCTTATTTTTTATGCACGATTTCCCTTGTAGCCTTCTATCAAGGTTGATATTATTAAAACCATTTTACCTGTGTTCCTTAGTGGACTCTCCCTTGGATCCTTTCCCATGGGTGGTTGTATTGATACACTTGACACCTAGAGAACTGTTCTTGGCTTGGATGCTTGGCTTTGATTTAAGCGAGAATGAACACATGACCCAAAACTTTCTACTGTGTTTTTATAATCCTTTTTTTATTTACTGCGATTTCAAATTTTTGGACTGTGTATTCGTTTTTAATTATGGAATTACCACCTTATATTTCTCATGGCCAGAACCTTAGAAAAATGGATTGAGAGATGGGGATTCGATTCATTGGACTGTGTATTTTTTTATTTCTGTAATTATTGCTTGTAATTTGTTCAAGCAAGTGGAGACTTGTTGTTTTTCCGTCGGCCATTGTTGTTTCCTCAACGAGTTGGTCACTGCCTTCACTGCCTTTCCACCTCTAAAGCATTGGGGTTGTAACACATTGGGGTGTGACCCAACGTTCCACCTGTAATTGGCAGAATGTTTTAATGCAAACTATTTTTCCAGGGCAGTAGCGATTCTGGCAGTGGTTGTAATTAATGGTATCGATGTGGCGGACATAGAACATAAGGGTAGTAGTTAATGGGCAATGAATGTATGCTAGGAAAATAATTGCTTATCCCCAGTTATAATTTGTTTAGAATGGAGTTTTACATCAAGGGTCATGTGAACAACAAGTGGTACTTTTTTTTTATTGATTATAACAATTGAATGCATTTTTATTTACTTATAACAGTTTTATATTTTCATAATATAGCTTAGGTTAAATGACATGTGGAAGTGCAACAGTGAATGGTTTTCTTTGATAGTTCTTTAACTATTTTGAGACAGGGCACTAACTCAGGAATAAGTGAATGACAGTCTGAATTGTTTGCTTATTAGATGTTAGAATTTTTTAAGATATTTGAGTAAGCTTTTATAAAAATCAATATATGTAAGTTAGTGATATGTCATTATATAGTGCTAATGAGTGTTGACTAATGCATAGAGTAAATCTAGCTTGATTGTAATGTGATAGGAATATGGTTCATACAATAATTTATAATTGTGGAACTTTTCAAAGACCGTGACACCCTTGTAGTTCAATTAATGTATCCATCCACACGATCCACGTTTTCGTGGCTCCTCTTCCACCTCCAGAATCTAACTTTGTTTATGATAGGTAGTAAGTTAAGAATCACATTGAACTTATTTGAGGTAGTTAGAGTATTCCATTTAAGATTCTTTTATAAATATATTATTTAATTATAAGATGCTTCCTTCCTTATGATGTTTAAGGAGTTGTGTTTAAAGGGAATCTTGGTTACATGTTAATAATAATTGTTAATGTTAAATAATGAATTATTTAATTATAAGATCCTTCCTTTTGTATTTTTTTAAAGGGGTGTTTATAGGGAGTGTTGTTTATGCCTTTAATATTAGATTGAGGTTGGATACATTGTGTTGAATAGTCTTTTGTTGGAAAATGCTAATGTGATACTTATAGATTGTTGCACAAATCTAGTCTTGTATTGAAGGTAGTTACCTTGCACCTCGCTGATTTAATTGGTTGGAGTGCTCTCGTTATAGATTTCATTTTAGGTATGACAGTTAATTTTTGGGATTCCTGGCGTTTGGTTCTTGTGTCTTGATTTAAAGTGTTTGTGACTGTTTAAGTTGCACCTTAGTTATTATTGCGCTTGTCGCAGGTGGCCACATGATTCCTTATGACAGGATCAAGGCGCGCTTGAGCGAAAAGTGTGTATGATAACCTGGCCTTAGGTCATGTGCTTCCTGATGATGATAGTCATTATTGGAATTGAAGTTTTGTACATTGATCTGTAACATTTTAATATGATTTTTTCTCACTCAGCGTGAAGGTTATAGTTACTTGTGTCGTTGATGTTGGTTGCGTTTGGTTGAATCTGATGTTGTTAGTTAGCTTAGTCATTTTTATTCTTTCATGATTGAATGTTCGTTGGTTGCTTAAGTTGCATGATGTGCTAGTATACTAGGTCGTTATGGTTGTATGTTGTGTGATTGTGCATGTTGTGTTCATCGTCAAGTTGCGATGCTTGATTGTATAATTGACATTACTTGCCTTGCGTTCCAAATATATATATATATATATATATATATATATATATATATATATATTGTACTTGTTATGCATCACATGTTGTCATAACGGCGGGGTACATTACAAATGTATAAACCTTTTTAGAAAAAAGTATTAATTAATCATTTATTTAGAAATTTAGAAATATAATAAGAGTCAAAGCCTATTCAAAGCCTAAGTTCAAGTACAAGTCTAAGTTAAAAATGACTAAATTAAAAATTAAATAATACCAAGGGCGTTGGGAATTCATAAACTTTAGGAAAAGAGAGAAAATTAATTTAAGGATGAGTAAATGCACATGTGTGGATGTAAATAATAAAAGAAATTTTAAAATAGAAAGAAATTAAAACATGTGAGAATAGGTGTACACATAGAATGGCATATTGAGTCAATCTACCACTAAAACTAACTAAAAGAAGACTCCTAATCCAACTCAACTTAAGATCTAGTTAGGGGACACTCAATAAGTGAAAATTTGGGGAACTAAGGGACAACTAAGTGATGCAGACCCCCCTGCCCTCAGGCCGAGATCCACGTAGGATCAATCTCCACAACTGTGCTAAGATGGAATAGCTCAGTGGGTTCTTGTTGGAACCCAAATGATCCACAGGTCCTTTAGAAACCCCACCTGTGTGAAAAAGCACGAGGTGCGAGCTTCACCTCCTCCAATCGACCACGTCGCTATGACCTCGAGTCAAGCCAAATAGGCACCTTTTGCATTTCGCAACTTCGGGGTTTTCAACGCAAAGTGCCTCGGCTCCTTGTCCTTAGAATTTCCAAAATGTCGAACCTCGAAAGGGTATAATGGCTCCTTGGCTCCTTCCTTAAACCTTCTCCATGTGACTCGATCCTATGACCATGCGCTTAACATCAAAACGCTACTGGCTTTCGCGATTCGGGGAATCGCGATGCAAGCGTTCCTCCTTTCCCTTTCGAATCCCCAATCCACAAAATGTTGAAATCTCTTTGCTAAGAGATCAATGGCCCAGGTCCTTCTGGAACCGACGACCATGATCTAACTGGATCTACGGCTTGAAATATTTCAGGCCTTTTCCCGAAACCTTGCCCGCTTGCCACGTGTCCTTCTGTGGATGGTCACGATACTTTCGAGATTTTTTTTTGAGTCCTCTCCTTTTCTTCTACAAGGATTAAACCTCATTCTCCTCTTTCCATATCTGATGGCTATCGGTCCTTTACACGAGATCTGATGGTCACGATATGATCTTATGTGCACCTCCTAGGAACTAAATCCCATGCATGTATCCTTGATCCAATGACTCTTGGGCCATTGCGCTCCAGATCCAATGGCTGGCACAATTTCGGTGATTGCAAGTATGGGGTGCAGCCTCCTCTACCCTTCCAACCCCCGATTCCCGAATGTGTGTGTATCCAAGGGTTTAAACCCCTTGCGCCTTCGCTTGATCCAACGATTTTCAGGTACTGGCGTTAGATATGACGGTTTGGATCTATCCTCCTTGTGCTCTCTCCTCCCGTGTGCCTGGACGTAGATTCAATGGTCCAGATCTTTCCTCCCAGTGTCGATCCAATGACAATTGTGCTCCTCCTCCTGAGCTTGTGCATCTTCCCTTCCCTTGGAATAAATTTGACGTTCGAAGGTCTCAGCCTTCGATGCTTCCCTTGCGAGCCCAGTTCCTTTAGGTCTCATCTGCGTTATACAAACACTTCCCCTCCTGAACTTAGTCAACTCAGAAACCTTATGCTCCTTTCTTTTGTTGCTCTGTGTGCAAAGGCATTGTTCCTCCTGAGCTTGAGGACTTAGACTAGGTCCACCCTCGCACACTCATTGTGCTGTTGAGATTTCCTCAATCTCAGATCCAAAGTATTTCTTTAAAATAAATGATTCATGCCCTCTTGGTGTTCCTTTGCTCAATGCACACCTTACAGAGCCCACAAAGTGTTTAGTAACTCTGGTTGTCTTCAAACTCAACACCTCCCTTTCCTCAGAACTCGAAAGAGAGTTCTTCTCAGTGCATTCTATGCACTCACCCAATGCCCTCTTGGAAAATCTCTACAGAACCTGCAGTAGTTATGTCTTCCCTGAAATCGAAACATAGTTCCTCCTGTGCACTCCTTCCGCTCACTCGATGCCCTCTTGGCAGAGCTCTACAAAAACTTTCGTAGTTCTGTCTTCCCTGAACTCGAAACAGAGTTCTTCCTATGCACTTCCTTGCACTCGCTTGATGCCCTCCCGACAGAGCTTTATAGAACCTCAGACATTTTGTATTCTCTCTCTCAATCTTCTCTCCTCTGCACAGTTTCTCCTTCAGGATGTTCAACGATCTTGAGGGTTTTCCTCTGAGTCTAAGATTTCCTCTAGTGTGCCCTCCTGGTACGTCTCTGTCTAAATTCCACAAAATTTAGAAGTGCACTCTATGCACTGGCTTACAAAACTCGCAGTATTTTGTCATGCAACCTCTTGCATGAAACCACAAAGAACTAGACTTGGAATCAAAGAACCCAACAAACAAAAACTTTTGTGTGTAACTTGCAAATGCGTAAAAACATACATCTACAGCATATCATAAGCACATAAAGACATTCATTCAATTACCCAGAATAACATGTAGGAAAAACTGCTCTCTATTTGTATTAATAAAAATGCCTCTTTACAAATGTGCTCAAGCTCTGACTGCAATAGAGTCACGACGTCTTCTCTTCTCCCTATTTTCTCTATTCTTCCCCTTCTTCTTTTTTCTTAAAACAAAAAGAAGATCTCTTTACAAAAGGGGGCTCCTCGAGCGCTTCCCTCCATCCTCACCAACTCTCATTAATTACAATGAATTACATTGAATGGGCCATCTAATCTGAATTGGATCTAGATCCCCATAAACCTGTCATCCATTAAGGCGACACTAACTACATCATTCTCAAAGGATGGCTTCATCTCTACTAGCCTTACAAACATTTAATACATTAAATTCAAATTTGAAATTTGAAAGTGAGAGGGATGCACCTCTCCTCTCCATTGAACGCGTGTTGGGTGTGATGGTTAGCTGGCGCTTGATGACGTTGGAGTGATTCTCCTGCATCATACTCCTCAGCTGCAAAAATCATGAGCTCCTGCTCATGAGCTTCCCAACATCGATGTTGAAATCCACTTGGATCCCAAACAGTTCTCTGGAGCTGTCCATCTGCTCCACTGCTTTGCTGCTACTACTGCATCTATTTCCCTGCTGCTATGGCAGGTTCTCCTCTACTCAGCTCCTCCTCACTGGCAGTTTCTGTTGCTGACCTCGACATCAAACTCCTAATATTCTCAATCTCCTCATCCAACTGCTCCCATGGATGTCTTTCCTTTTGCAGCCTACTCTGTTGTACTTCTTCCCTGCAAATGGGTAGATCATCCCGATCCCCCAGACTATCTTCTTCCTCTGTGGCCTCAACTTGCCACCCTGCTGCAAAATTTAGCTTTGCAGTCTTATCTTCTTGACTGATATTATGTTCAATCATCTTCTCTAATAGACTTGCTTCTATCATTTCTCCTTGTGTTGGTTGAATTCCAGTTTCCTCCAACTGCTCCTCAAATTGGAATTATCCTTCATCTTCTGTTGCATGCCTCGAAACTGCAATTATCATCTGTTCATCTCCCTGGCTGAAATTTTTGAGCAATTTATCTGAATTCTCTTATCTCGAAATCTCCATGACTTTCTGCTCATAGAATTCATCTACTAGTTCTATATGGTTTAACCAATCCTTTATCATTTCTAACTCCTTCTCCCATGGAGTGAGCATCTCAACTGTGTGCTCCTCTTCTTTTCCTTGGGAAACTTCTGATATCTTCTCCTTCATCATGAAAATCTCTGATGGTTGTCGTTCCTTTCTTTTACCTGCATCACAGAAATGGTTAACTTTAAAATCATTTGGCCCCATGGCCTCCTTCTCGGATTCTTGTTGCACTATACTCTCATGCGCAACGCTTGTATTAGCCTCTACTAGACTATTTGGCACGAATACTCGAATTCCCCCAATCATCAGAATACTTTTCTGACCTTCCCTCTCTGTCATCTCCTCTTGCTGATATGAACTCACCTCTAAGTTCGTCTGCTCTCCCTTGCCCACTTGGCAGTATGGGATTTTTCTGCTACCCACTTGGCAGTCTATGAGATCCTCCAGTGATCTCATCTCATCCTTATCGTCACTGAGATTTCTCCCAGTCTCTGGTTCACAAGTGTGAACCACTCCTTCTCTGTCACTAAGGCTTCTAACATGTCTCAGCCATTCCTTTAGTAGTCTCCACTGCCTTTAGGCCAATAAATATTGAACTGACAACCTTACCCTTCTCTTTATGGTCCATTCATATACCCAATGTGTCTTTTCATCCTGCTGCATCTGCAGTGCAAGATCTTCCATTCGCACCCTTATCTCAGTGAGATCTTCATCCATCTAGTCTTTTCTCTACTGCTAGTGGTTCTTCTTTCCACTGCGTCCATGGCCTTCAATATCCATCTTCATGTTCCTGTCTGCCTTCTTGGAAAACTTGTTACTGTCACTCTGCAACCATGAGTGCTTCCATCCTTTCCTACAGTCCTTCTGACTGTCTATTGACTGTTGCACACCTTGCAACAATCATCATAGAGCTTCAACACTCCGTCTTCCTTTTCCCATGGCTCCCTCTGCCTGCAATATATAGAAAAAATCAAGCTTTGATACCACTTTGATGGTATCAGACTGTATCCCTTCAAAATCCTCCTCTTTTATGTGATATGCAAATAGAAAATCTATTGGATTTGATACCACTTTGACGCAGACCCCCCTGCCCTCGGGCCGAGATCCACGTAGGATCGATCTCCACAACTGTGATAAGCTGGAACAACTCAGTGGGTTCTTGCTGGAACCCAAATGATCCAAAGGTCCTTTGAAAACCCCACCTATGTGAACATGCATGAGGTGTGAGCTTCACCTCCTCCAAGCGACCACATTGCTATGACCTCGAGTCAAGCCAAATAGGCACCTTTCGCGTTTCGCGACTTCGGGGTTTTCAACGCAAAGTGCCCCGGCTCCTTGTCCTCAAAATTTTTGAAATGTCGAACCCTAAAAGGGTCTAATGTCTCCTTGGATCCTCCCTTAAACCTTCTCCATGTGACCCGGTCCTATGACCACACACTTAACATCAAAGAACTACTGGCTTTCACGATTTGGGGAATCGCGATGCAAGCGTTCCTCCTTTCCCTTTCGAATCCCCGGTCCACGAAATGTCGAAATATCTCTGCTGAGAGATCAATGGCCCAGGTCCTTATGGAACTGATGACCACGATCTAAATGAATCGATGAATCGAAATCTTTCGAGCCTTTTCTTGAAACCTTGACCGCTTACCATGTGTCCTCCTGTGGACAGTCACGATGCTTTCTGGATTTTTTTTTGAGTCCACTCCTTTGCTTCTATAAGGGTTAAACCTCATTCTCCTCTTTCTGGATCTGATGGATATCGATCCTTTACGCAAGATCTGACGGTCATGATCTTATCTTATGTGCACCTCCTAGGAACTAAATCCCATGCATGTATCCTTGATCCAACGGCTCTCGGGCCACCACGCTCCAGATCCAATGGCTGGCACGATTTCACGATTTTGGTGATTGCAAGTATGGGGTGCAGCCTCCTCTGCTCCTCCAACCCCCGATTCCCAAATGTGTGGATATCCAAGGGTTTAAACCCCTTGCGCCTTCACCCAATCCAATGGTTATCAGGTATTGGTGTTAGATCTAATGGTTCAAATATATCCTCCTTGCGCTCTCTCCTCCTATGTGCCTGGACGTAGATTCAATGGTCCAGATATTTCCTCCCAGTGTCGATCTAATGACATTTGTGCTCCTCCTCCTGAGCTTGTGCCTCTTCCCTTCCCTTGGAACAAATTCCATGCTCGAAGGTCTCGGCCTTCGATGCTTCCCTTGCGAGCCCAGTTCCTTTGGGTCTCATCTGCATTATAGAAACGCTTCCCCTCTTGATCTTAGTCAACTTCGAAACCTCGAAAGGTTTCTCGACCTTCTTCTCCTTTCTTCTTTTTCTCTGTGCGTAAAGGCACTGTTCCTCCTGAGCTTCGAGACTTAGAATAAGTCCATCCTCGCACACTCCTTGTGCTGCTGATATTTCCTCAATCTCATATCCAAAGTATTTCTTGAAAATAAATGCTTCACATGCTCTTGGTGTTCCTTTGCTCAATGCACACCTTGCAGATCCCATAGAGTGTTCAGTAACTTTGGTTGTCTTCGAACTTGACACTTCCCTTTCCTCATAACTCGAAAGCGAGTTCTTCTCGATGCGTTCTATGCACTCACCCAATGCCCTCTTGGCAGATCTCTATAGAACCTGTAGTAGTTCTGTCTTCCCTGAACTCGAAATAGAGTTCCTCCTATGCACTCCTTGCACTCGCTTGATGCCCTCCTCGCAGAGCTCTACAGAACCTGTCGTAGTTCTATCTTCCCTGAACTCAAAACATAGTTCCTTCTGTGCACTTCCTTGGACTCGCTCGATGCCCTCCCGACAGAGCTCTATAGAACCTCAGACGTTCTATCTTCTCTCTCTCTCTATGCTCTCCTATGCACAATTTCTCCTTCAGGATGTTCAATGATCCTGAGGCTTTTCCTCTGAGTCCAAGATTTCCTCTAGTGCACCCTCCTCGCACATCTCTGTCTAAATTTCGCAGAATTCAGAAGTGCACTCTATGCACTGGCTTACAAAACCCGTAGTGTTTTGTCATGCAACCTCTTGCATGAAGCCACAAAGAACCAGACTTGGAATCAAAGAATCCAACAGACAACAACTTCTATCTGTAACCTGCAAATGCGTAAAAACATGCATCTACAACATATCATAAGCACATAAATACATTCATTCAATTACCCAGAATAACATGCAGGAAAAAGTGCTCTCTATTTGTATTAATAAAAATGTCTCTTTACAAATGTGCTCAAGCTCTGACTGCAATAGAGTCACAACTTCTTCTCTTCTCCCTATTTTCTCTATTCTCCCCCTTCTGTTTTTTTCTCAAAACAAAAAGAAGATGTCTTTACAAAAGGGGTCTCCTCGAGCGCTTCCCTCCATCCTCACCAAATCTCATTAATTACAATAAATTAAATTGAATGGGCCATCTAATCTGAATTGGATCTAGATCTCCATAAACCTGTCATCCATTAAGGTGACACTAACTATAGCATGCTCGAAGGCATGGCTTCAGCTCTACCAACCTTACAAACATTTAATACATTAAATTCAAATTTGAAATTTGAAAGTGAGAGGGTTGCACCTCTCCTCTCCATTGAACGTGTGTTGGGTGTGTTGGTTGGCTGGCGCTTGATGACGTTGGAGCGATGCTCCTGC
>ML784443.1:166369-177911 GCA_009831015.1 Picea engelmannii
CACCTAATGAATAGTTATATGGGTTTCTAAATTTCAATTTACTAATTTTTTTTTTTTTTTTTTTTAATACAAATTGATTGATCTTTATAAATTAATATATTTTAATATAGAAAAAAGTAAATATGTACAACTTCATAGAAGTATTGTATTTATACATACCAAGATTTAATTATGATATATTTCCAAAAGAATTTAATTAAATTATGAGACTACATAATGTTAGAAACTAAAATAAAACGCGGTGAAGGATGAATGAATGGATGCATGCAATGTATGACATGGTCTACTCACAACTACTTATAGCGTGTTAGGGAGAGAAAGGAACATATGTGCTCAAAACACTGCCAAGCAAAGAGAAAGGACCTATTTTTCCATTAAACTTTGTGTCATTGTCAAATAAAACAAAAAAAAAAACCAGTGTGGTCGCTACTTGTGTGAGTTTCTCGAGGAATATTACTATACGGCTAAGCCTTGAAACAAGTAGACTACATAACTGTTTCACACCGATCTCCAAAAATAGTTGGTCCCTAAAACGAACTTAAAAATTATCCCAGTAAGAACAGTAAAATGTATGAATAACCAATTCCTGGGTTTTCTTTTCTTTGGATTTTTTTTTTAGTATTTAATAGAGTTAAATGAGAATTTGAAATGGGTGTTATAGGAGACAGGAGAGACGACATAAATGCAGTGTACTCAATACTTCATTTACATAAATGCAATATATATTAGTTGACTAAAACCAAGCTTGGAAAAGGAGGATAGACGTCCGATCTCTCTATTTGTGTGTCATTATGTCAGCCTTCAACTCTACCAAGTCGGTTTTTGATGCAGGAGCATCTGCACCTTGTCACGCGAGGCTGCATGTGGAGAAAGAAAAGGACCGCAGGGTGACACCAGCGTCACGGTTTTGACCATTTTTATGAGCGCCGCCATTTAAATAAAAGTCTCCATATTTAGGCGTACTTGTATACTGAAATAGACCGCGAGCAGATAAGCTCTTGTCCTTGTACAGCAGAGGCACTTATTAGATTTAATGCAGAGAAAGTAGATTTAATGCAGGTAGATAAGACCATTAAGCCTAGATTTGACAATTTAGCTTTTGAGAGGGAAAACAGAATATAGACACCCTCCTTTGTATTATTGTAGTAGTATTATCAGCATTAGCATTGAGGAGAAGGAAGGAGAACAAACAGAGAGCTGGTGAAGAATCCCCATGTTAGAAATCTGGGAGAAAGGAGAGAATAAGTTTCGTTTACACCCCTATGTTGAACCAGAAGATTCCTGCATAGAGTGCAGTTGAATTCTTCCGCATAGAGTGCGTAGAGGTGGTTCAATAGGGGAGCCCTTACTCTCATCAACCAAGAGTGATTGAGTCAAATTCTATCCCATGGATGTGATCATCCCTTGCGTGTTTTTGGGATTATGTCTTTGTATCTTTGTTTCTGGGTATATCTTTCTTTCATATGCTGTGTACGTGATTATGTGGAAGAATTAGACTCTGAGTGTCTGAATGAATGAGTTTCAATTGTTTCTCTATTTAGGCCAGGAGATTCCTGCATAGAGCGTAGTCAAATTCCTCCGCATAGAGTGCGTCGAGGAGGCTAAACAGTTGAACTTTCGTTCTCATTTTTTTCTCAGGGTTGAATCGAGTTATTGAGTCGTGTAGGTGAGTGCAGGTCGAGTTTGAGTTTCATCGGAAAGTCTGAGAAGGGGAAGGTTGAAGCTGTTGCGGGCGTGAATGCTCATAGGTCGGAATACTTCATCACTTTCGGAAGCGATTGACTTCAGAGCACCGGGAGCGTGTTCGAGAGATCCCTGAAAGAGTCCGAGTTGATAAGGCTTAGGAGAGATAGCCCCTTAGTCCGATGTGGAATCGACCCAGTGGAGGTTGCACAGTATGAAGGTGGTAGAACGGAGAGTTCTCCATAGAGGAAGAGAATCAACGATTTGAGTTGAGAAAGGGGAATTTCAAGGGTCACTACTCCACCCGGATATCGGGCATATCGGTGGTTCGTGTGGACGGAGTGGATAGGGTGGCCAAAAGCAGCGCGAGAACGCGAGAACCGACGTCGCGGGATCACGTGCATGTCGTGAGTCATAGTGATTGATGTGAAGTGCGACCTCGGGACATCAAATCTCAGAGGTTAAAGGGTTCAGAGATTGGTCTTGCGAATAGCGAGTTAACGAAAGGCGAGAAAGCGAGAGGGCCGACATCTCGGGATCTCGGACCTCGGCAGTGGGGATTCCGAAGTTGGAGCAATGCGGGTCGCGGGTCCGCGATAGTCCGAGGCCCCGATACACGGGGAGAGTCAAAGGGTGACTAGGGATATCGGATCTCGGGGATCCGAGGACTTAGCTTGCGCACGTAGGACTCGCGAAGTCGCGATAGAAGATCCTCCGATAATCAAGTAGGGGGAGGATTTCGGAAGAGCGGAATACTGTGGGTTAAGATTCCCAGAGGAGTAGGAAGAATATCGATTCTTCGGGCCGTGAGGGAGAGAAGGTCCTGGTAGAGCGACCGGCTACTGGCGAGAGTAGGGTTGCGTCAGAGTGGTATCAGAGCCCGGATTTTGAAGTTCTTTTGTTCGAGTAACAGAGTGGAGCAGGAAACAACATGCCGCCATGAAGAGAACAACTGTCACCTGATAGGGAAAACAGGGACGCACGACGAAGGGGTAGACCAGAAGGTAACCCAGAGATGGAGCGGCAAATACAAGATCTCAGGGCGAGACTCAAAGACATGGAAACCACCCAAAGGCGGGGAGCTGGTACAACAGAGTTCAGTGATTCCGAGGTTGAGGAGGAAGCTGGACATGATCAGGATGAATTCGCTGCAGAAGATGCGACAACAGAAAGGTTGATCAAGGCCATTTCGAGGATGAGCTCGAAGACGAAGATGGACATTCCCGTCTATGAGGGAAGTCTGAACGCAGAAGAGTTGTTGGATTAGATCCGAGCACTCGATACCTACTTCGATTATGAGGATATTGAAGAGGACAAAAAGGTGAGACATGCAGCCTTATGGTGGGACGAGCTACAGGCAGACAGACGTTCCAAGGGAAAACAAAAGATCAAGAATTGGGATCGGATGATCGCCAAGATGAAGGCGAAGTTCATTCCGAGGGATTACCAGATCACACTGTTCAGGCGTATGCAGAACCTGAGACATAAGTTGATGACGGTGAAGGAGTACACCGAAGAATTCTACAGGCTCAACATTCGAGCAGGTCATCGGGAGAGTGATGACGATAAGGTGGCGAGGTACCTGAATGGTCTCAGGTATGACATTCAAGATGAATTAAGCATGGTTACCATCCGCACGGTTGAGGATGCATACCAGATGGCCCTGAGAGCCGAGGAAAAGCTGAGTCGCAAGCAGGGATAGCGAGGTCGAGGGAGAAGCCAGCCCAGAGGCAAGGCCCTTAACCAAGAAAGGGTTCAGAAGCCCAGGGAGGATTGGAAAAGACCTCAAGGAGGAGCTGAGAGAGGTGGAACCTCACAGAAGAGGCAGCAAAATTGTGAGCCGAGGAGGCCGCCAGAAAATCAACAAGGGGACGGATATGCTGATGCAAACACATTTCCTCGTACTCGAGGTAGGGGAAGAGGTCGAGGAGGAGTTATCACATGCTTCACGTGCGGTAAAGACGGTCATAAATCCGTTGATTGCCCGGAGAGAAAGATGGACAGAGGAAATGCTCACGTCGCTGAGGCACAGAGGCGTGATGTTGAAGACGAAGACACTGGAAGTGGGAAGTCACTAACATTGCATAAAGTTCTCTTGAAACCCGAGAAAGAGGTGGAGGACACAGCTCAACGATGCAGACTATTTCGGACAACTTGCAAGGCCAAAGGCTGGAAATGCAAGGTCATTGTGGATAGCGGGAGCACGGATAATCTTGTTGCAGCCGAGATGGTGGAAAAGCTGGAGCTGGAGACGCACAGACACCCGAGCCCATACAAAGTGTCATGGATACAAAAAGGGCACCAGGTAAATGTTACGAGACAATGCTTGGTTGAATTTCAAATGGGTGAATATAGAGATAAAATTCTATGTGATGTCATTCCCATGGATGTCTGCCATGTATTATTGGGAAGACCTTGGCAGTTTGATAGGAAGGTTGTTCATGATGGGAGGATGAACACTTACACCTTAGAGAAGGATGGGAAATCACACACATTGCTGCCGATAAAGGATAAAAAGGTAGAGCCGAAAGTGAGCAGTACAATACTTCTCATGAGTGGGAAAGAACTTCTCACAGAACTGGAGAAGGAAGAGGATCCACAGTTCTTCGTTGTCAGGAAGCCGATGATTGTTCTGACAAGCACGAGAGTGGACGACTTACCAGAAGAGGTTCAGCAACTGCTGGGAGAGTTTGCTGATATCATCGTGGATGAACTTCCGCGTTCATTGCCACCGGTGAGGAGTGTAAGTCACCATATCGACCTTATTCCAGGGGCCAGTTTGCCGAATAAGGCGGCATACAGATTAACACCTCAAGAGAATGAAGAAGTAAAAAGGCAGGTACAGGATCTGCAGGATAAAGGACTGGAGAGAAAATCTTAGTCCATGTGCTGTCCCGACAGTACTGAGTCCAAAGAAGGATGGAGGTTGGAGGATGTGTACAAACTCCAGAGCGATTAATAAAATCACCATCAGGTACAGGTTCCCATTACCAAGAATGGATGACTTGATGGATTGCCTGAGCGGAGCAAATTATTTTTCAAAGATTGATCTCAAGAGTGGATATCATCAGATCCGGATGAGGGAAGGAGATGAATGGAAAACAACATTCAAAACAAACGAGGGTTTGTACGAATGGCTGGTCATGCCATTTGGCTTGACAAATGCACCAAGCACATTTATGCGGCTAATGAATGAAGTCCTGAGGGAATTCATTGGCAAGTTTGTAGTCATATATTTGGACGACATATTGATTTTCAGCGAAACCAAGGCTGAGCATTTGAGGCATTTGGCCATAGTGATGAGAAGACTGCAGCAGGAGAAGTTGCTGGTCAATTTGAAGAAGTGTTCCTTCATGCAGACATAACTCATTTATTTGGGTTTTGTAATATCGACAAATGAATTGAAGATGGATCCTGAGAAGGTTGAAGTGATCAGGAACTGGCCATCGCCGAGGAACGTGTTTGAGGTAAGAAGCTTTCATGGACTCACTAGTTTCTACAGGAAATTCATTCGAAACTTTAGTGGGATTAGCGCCGCAATGATGGACACTGTGAGAAAGTGGCATAAGATTTTTCACTGGACAGCTGAGGCTGAAAGGAGCTTCAATCTGTTGAAACGAAAGATTATTGAGCAACCAGTGTTAATGCTGCCAGATTTTCAGAAAACCTTCCAAGTAAAGTGTGATGCCAGCGGGTATGCTGTTGGAGGGGTCTTAAGTCAGGATGACAGACCTGTTGCATATTACAGCGAGAAGCTAGATGATGCAAAATTGAAGTACTCCACGTATGACAAAGAATTCTATGCCATCATCCAGGTATTGAAGAAGTGGAGACATTACTTGATACCCAAGGAGTTCGTTTTGTATAGCGACAATCACGCATTGCAATTTGTGAGTCAGCAGGAGAAGCTGAACCAAAAGCATGTGAAGTGGGTGGAATACATGCAAAAATTCACCTTCGTCATAAAGCACATTTCGGGGACTGCAAACAAGGTAGCTGACACCTTAAGCCGGAAATGCTTATTGCTGCAAGAGTTCAGAATCAAAACGCTGGGTTTTGAAAATCTGAAAGATATGTATGCAGGTGATGCTGATTTTGCTGAAGCATACGAGGCTGCCGAAAACCCAGTTCTCAGAGATAGGAGTTCGTGGATAGACTATCTAGTCCAGGATGGATTATAGTTTAAAGGAAATCAACTGTGCATCCCAGATTGCTCTATGAGGGAGAATCTAGTGAAGGAGAAGCACAGCGAGGGATTAGCAGGTCATTTTGGGCATGATAAAACATTTGCCAAGCTGAGCGAGTCATATTTTTGGCCAGGAATACGTACCCAGGTGAAAATTTTTGTTGAGAGATGCCGGATATGTCAACATGCAAAGGGCCGAAAGCAGAACACAGGGTTCTACCAACCGTTGCCCATACCCGAGAGACCGTGGGACGCCATCAGCATGGACTTCGTGTTGGGTTTACCTAGAACACAGCGAGGAGTTGATTCCATCTTTGTTGTGGTGGACAAGTTCTCAAAGATGGCACATTTCATACCATGCCGAAAAACGAGCGATGCTACTCACATCGCGAATTTGTTTTTTAAAGAGATCGTGAGATTGCATGGATTGCCCAGGAGCATAGTCTCGGATCGGGATACGAAGTTCATAGGTCATTTTTGGAGGACGCTATGGAAGAAGCTGGGGACTGATTTGGCATTCATCTCCGCATACCATCCGCAGACAGATGGACAGACCGAGGTAGTCAACAGAATCTTGGGAGATCTGCTGAGGAGTCTGGTGACTGAGCATCACACCAGTTGGGATCAGATCCTACCATAGGCATAGTTTGCGTACAATGATTCTGTGAATCGGAGTACAGGTAAAAGTCCATTCCAGATTTTGTATGGAACACAACCGAGAGGAGTGTCTGAACTCAGAGAGCCAGAACAGGCCGAAACTAGCAGCGCGAGGGCTGAAGAGTTTGCTGAGGCTATGCAAGAACTTCACGCGGAAGTAAAACAACGACTGCAAAAGACGAATCAGGAATATAAACGCAGAGCCGATCAGAGGAAGAGACAGCTTCAGTTTGAAGTTGGGGATATGGTTTTAGCACACTTAAGAAAGGAAAGGTTCCCGAGGGGGACGTACAATAAGCTCAAGATGAAAAAGATCGGACCATGCAGAATTTTGAGGAAACTTGGTGAGAATGCATATGAGCTTGAGTTGCCCGAAGGCATTGGGATATCTCCGATTTTCAATATCTCGAATTTATACCCTTACCGGGATACAGAAGTAGACACAGGAACTGTGGAACCCGTGGTTCAGTGGCAGAAGCAATACCAGTTGCACAGAGACCCCAGATGGAGCGCATACTGGACAAGCGAGTAAGCAGGAAGACCAGGCGGAAGCAATATTTTGAATACCTGGTGAAGTAGCAGAACCACCCAGTGGAGGACGCCAGTTGGGAACCAGAGGCAGTCATACAAAAGCATGGGCACACCGTACAGGAACTCATGGACAGGAGCCCATGAAATCCTTTTGAGCCGAGGAGTATGATGCAGGAGCATCCGCACCTTGTCACGCGAGCCTGCATGTGGAGAAAGAAAAGGACCGCAGGGTGACGCTAGCGTCACGGTTTTGACCATTTTTATGAGTGCCGCCGTTTAAATAAAAGTCTCCATATTTAGGCGTACTTGTATACTGAAATAGACCGCGAGCAGATAAGCTCTCGTCCTTGTACAGCAGAGGCACTTATTAGATTTAATGCAGAGAAAGTAGATTTAATGCAGGTAGATAAGACCATTAAGCCTAGATTTGACAATTTAGCTTTTGAGAGGGAAAACAGAATATAAACACCCTCCTTTGTATTATTGTAGTAGTATTATCAACATTAGCATTGAGGAGAAGGAAGGAGAACAAACAGAGAGCTGGTGAAGAATCCCCATGTTAGAAATCTGGGAGAAAGGAGAGAATAAGTTTCGTTTACACCCCTATGTTGAACCAGAAGATTCCTGCATAGAGTGCAGTTGAATTCTTCCGCATAGAGTGCATAGAGGTGGTTCAATAGGGGAGCCCTTAATCTCATCAACCAAGAGTGATTGAGTCAAATTCTATCCCATGGATGTGATCATCCCTTGCGTGTTGTTGGGATTATGTCTTTGTATTTTTGTTTCTGGGTATATCTTTCTTTCATATGTTGTGTACATGATTATGTGGAATAATTAGACTCTGAGTGTCTGAATGAATGAGTATGAAGGTTATGTGGAGGTTGCACAGTATGAAGGTGGTAGAACAGAGAGTTCTCCATAGAGGAAGAGAATCAACGATTTGAGTTGAGAAAGGGGAATTTCAAGGGTCACTACTCCACCCGGAGATCGGGAATATCGGTGGTTCGCATGGACGGAGTGGATAGGGTGGCCAAAAGCGGTGCGAGAACGCAAGAACCGACGTCGCGGGATCACGTGCATGTCGTGAGTCATAGTGATTGATGTGAAGGGCGACCTCGGGACATCGGATCTCGGAGGTTAAAGGGTTCAGAGATTGGTCTTGCGAATAGCGAGTTAATGAAAGGCGAGAAAGCGAGAGGGCTGACATCTCGGGATCTCGGACCTCGGCAGTGGGGATTCCGAAGTTGGAGCAACGCGGGTCACGGGTCCGCGATAGTCCGAGGCCCCGATACACGGGGAGAGTCAAAGGGTGACTAGGGATATCGGATCTCGGGGATCCGAGGACTTAGCCTGCGCGCGTAGGACTCGTGAAGTCGCGATAGCAGATCCTCCGATAATCAAGTAGGGGGAGGATTTCGGAAGAGTGGAATACTGTGGGTTAAGATTCCCAGGGGAGCAGGAAGAATATCGAAGATTCCCAGGGTCGTGAGGGAGAGAAGGTCCTGGTAGAGCGACCGGCTACTGGCGAGAGTAGGGTTGTGTCAGTTTTCTTCCAATCCAATCACCCTATCCACTTGCACGTACATGTTTAATTTCCAAGGAGGGTAGTTAAAAGCACATGAATGGGGTTGTCAAATCAGTCAAATACAAAAGAAACTCAAACTAATAGATCGAGACCCTGTAGGTTTATTGTATGAGACTTTATTTGAAACTCAAAGATGCAAGTTATAACTGAATCAATCTACATATATCTGTATTTATTTACCGTACACCTTATAGTCCCCCAGGAACGATAGGCATTTATTCTAAACCAAGAGATGTAGACACTTCTAAGGGAGAAGTGTTCAAGTGCCTCCTGCGAACATTCTCGATGCAAGATCCAACAAACTCGTCTTACTCCCATGAAATAAATTTATTGCAAGGTTGTATAATCTCACTAAGTGCGTGCCCTATCTCTTTAGTGGGTGGGCTCACTTCTCAACTTATTATGTTCTCCTAAAGTCTCAGTTGAATGCTTCACACATTCTGGTTTTTGACAGGGGAACAAAAAGGTGCTTACAAGAGAGCTTAAGTCAGGTGCTTGACCTATTGCATATGAAGACAATGACCATGTTGTTGTTTGTGGAGCTGATTCATGATTTATGGAATTTTAGTCAGAAGATGACAGTAAACGATTTTGGATAAAGGGCCTTAAATTTTTTGTGTGAGGTCTCTTGGGAGATGAAACACATTCAAGTGGTATCCATCCACGAAAATTCTCTAAGCCTAAACCAAAACACCCTTCCGCTATTTTATTTTAAGCAAAGCACAAAATTTGGCAATGACTCTGAGATCCATGTGAAGGGATTGACCCTGTGGCCATTTAACAGTTCCACCAGTTTAGTCTTATATCGCATGTCCTAATGTCAGAAGAAAGTTGTGCAAATTTAGTTTAAAGAATGTTTAGAGGAGAGAGGGGTTAGAAGTGAGATCAAGCCATTTCTGCTATGATTTTGGTCCCTTTACCGAGCTTTTATCGCATTGGAAGGAGATTGTGACTAAAGAGGAAAATTACAATTGTATACAAAGTTAATTGCTTTATTAGACTTCAGAAATGAGTCAACAACAAGTAAGCCAACCCAGGCCTTCCTCTGTTAATGTCTTTGATCGAAGTCGTACTAACAGAGATCTTGCAAGCCACTATGATAATCGGTTGATGCAATCTCCAAATTCTAGAAACACAAGCATGGGCCATGACTTATACAGTTATATGAAAAGTGAGCATGTTGACCATACCAACCATAATAGGGTTCAAGGAGGAAATGCAAGTATAAGCAGACGTGGAGGTTTTGGAAGGGCCCTAAATGATCGCTTGGCATTGGACCTCTTCCTTCCATGGGTGGCCTGAAATCTCTCCTATCTCCCTACATAGAAACCCTCCCATCGATGGGCGTTGGGTATCTTCGTTCAAAATACATGGAATCTCTTTGCATGCAGTTTTGTGGTCTGACATTGTACCTACCACTAGGCATGTTATTATATACATGAGTGTCTGGTATAATTACCCCATTGATGTACTTATCTCCTTCATACTCTTTATTTACAGGATCAATATACGAATCGGGCAACACCCAAACAACGTCGGGCATGCCCTTCATTTTTTTCTAAAAGATCCTCTAATATCTGAGCCTGAAATCCCGTATAGGTCATCGTAGAAAAATCATATATCCTTTTTTTTTTAGCTTCCTCTTCACTTCCCACCACCTTCGCTAGGTGTTTTTTTATAAACGTATCGATATTTTTCTCACGGGTGGGACGGGGATCAGGGAACTCCATTTTAATAAGACGATGCTTGTAGTCGCATCCTTTGAAGAGAATGGTGGTGTCCTCTTGATTGTTGTCTGAGTCAACCAGAGAGTCGACTAGTCCTGAGGTCGAAACCCTCTGATGTCCTATTGGACAGTGTGACACTAGGGACGGCAAGCTAAAACCAGTTAAGTGGCCTTTGATGGAGAAGGCTATTGGTATCAAGCAGGAAGAAGAAGGTTGAGCCTTGTATAACACTGTTATAGAAAAGGCCCTCACCAGGGTCACACCACAATGAAGACGAATTTCCAGGGTCACCATTACTGAGACTTGACCAGAAATTCAGAGCTAGGGTTTTTAAGTCTGTCTTCTTGTAAGTATTACGCTTGGTATGTTGGTAAAATGTTTGGTTGTGTTCTATGAGGTCATGAGTTCAATTCCTATGGTGTTCATTACATGGTGTATTAACACATTTTTAACTCTCATGATATAAATTAGATTATACTATTTTTAAGCCAACAGGTTCTATTTAGTAACTAGAATATGGTTGTGCAAAGGGCTCATAGGTGTCAAGTGTTGTAGCTTGGATCTGATACCATATGTAACACCCATCTAAGATGTTAAACAATTAATCTTTCATTTTATACATACACAATAACAACTTCATTTTAGCATAATTTCATTGATTTTCATTTACACATTTCTTCTACATTTGCTCAATGATAAATCTAGATAACATGATGAAATAAGTAATATGTTAACATTATGATTTAGAACTTAAAACAAAAGTATATACAAAATATCAATAACCAAATACCACCGAAAAATACCTCCTCCTTAGTTTGTTGAAACTCATCGGTTATAATGTAGTCCTAGGCGCTTCCAAGCATTCTTTTCCCGCTTTCCCAGAGTGAAACAACGAAATCCTCCCTGCCAACTAGGAGCCTAGAGGGATTCCTAGCTCCAAGAAACCTTTCGGTTTCTTGGTCCTCTGTGCCCGTGACTCCAAGAACAACAAAGCACAAATGCTCAAAGAAAAGTATCACAAGAATTATACCTTCCAAGAATTTCACAACCTCTCATCATGCTCAAACCTCTCCATCCTCCCCCTCCTCTCTACTTCTTCTCCCTATTTATCAAGTTTCCATACACACTTCCCCAAGTCTCCTCAACCACCCCCATTATTATCCATCAACCTCC
>ML784443.1:177961-199475 GCA_009831015.1 Picea engelmannii
ACAACAATAAATAAAATGAAAAGTCTTTCTTCTCATGCTAGCTAATAAATGTTATTTGATAATTTTCCCCAAAATGTACATAACACCCCACCATGCTCATTTAATTCATCATACCCACCATCTATCAAAGTCAATAAGGTATTGAATGCTTCTAGATATTTTGT
This sequence comes from Picea engelmannii, assembly GCA_009831015.1. Lineage (NCBI taxonomy): Eukaryota > Viridiplantae > Streptophyta > Pinopsida > Pinales > Pinaceae > Picea > Picea engelmannii. Next base: position 178,126 of record ML784443.1, read on the forward strand.
ATGCAATATAATTTACATATTCAATAAACATTCAATTAAATAGGTAATAATTTACTTTAATAATTAATACATTAATTGATTATACTAGTGTACATGGGTATGTTATGTGTGCATATCTAGTGGACACATATCTCATGTATGTACTAACGATAAACAATCATTGCCTCTAGTGCAAAGTTCCTATATGATCACCAAGACATGTAGGACAACAGATCAAGTAATGCATCATTTAATAATCTTAATGAACTAAATTACACCAATTCATCAATAACTCATTGTCACACTTAAAATATAAATAGGAAATCAAAGAGGGTTTTAAACATGGTAGGAACCAAGTGAGTAAGAAATAGTGGCATATCTAATCCCCAATCAATATTCTGAACTAACATTGAAGCATCCTTCCTTCCAAACCTACTCCCATCTTACATCCTATCATTTCCTTTGTTGGACTAACATGGAGCGTCAACTATATTGACCTAACTCCAGATAGAACCCATAAGAGAAAGTGTCATACATCTCGACCAAGCTTCCCCAAAATGCAACTAACAGTCGTCATCACACGTCTAGGGGAGCGTGACTTCACACAACTCTCCCACGACTCTAGGTTTCAGAGGATAAACGGTGGGAAATACCTCCACCCCTCCTTATAGAACTAGGGTCAACAACATACATCAAGCCCTATTGTGCAACTACTGTTCTTAGAGTCACGTCATCAAACAACCACTCTGGGAAAGTCGTGTGTCCTGTCAAAACCACACTTACCACATATCATAGCAATATTTGAAACCATAAATTAAATCATAAGTACAACTTATAACATACACTATCTTTTGGATGTCTAGGACATCCAAATTACGTCAACACTACAGTTATTTGGTCATTACATAACTTGTCAATCTACAACTTAATTCACCAATACTCATATCCATGTATATACATCATAATTTCATATAAGAATCCATATTTGTATTGATGTTCAATTAAGAAATGTATGTTTATTTTTATCATGCCTTTCATATCTTACGCATTCACAACATAACTTAAATTGGTATCCATGTACCAAAATTCCACATTTAAATTTACATGTTTAACCAAATCACATAATCATCATCATCACAAACATATAACAACAAAATATAATATTGTGCAACTCACAAATAAGTCTAGACATACACCTTTCACATGTCTATATCAGTTTCACAGAGTCCAAATAGTTACTAAGCAATGAATTCCTATAATAAGAAAAATTGAAGTTATAATTGCCTAAGGCCAAAATATGGGGTGTTACACCAATCCTATGATTGCATTCATTGTTTCATTGACTCATAAGAAGTAGGTTGTGATATCTTCATCTTCCTTCATTTTTAGTTGTTCGAACTGACCTCTGTAAGTTTGAAGCTTTTCTTCTTTGACTTTTGTATCTCCTTCATAAATATTTTGAAGCTTGTCCCAAATCTCTTTAGCGGATTTACAGTGTGAAACATTGTTGAATATCGTATCACTGAGACCATTCAAAAGTGCATTTGTGGCTTTGTAATTATTCTCACAAATTTTTACTGCTTTTTCATTTGTTGGTAGAATTGTTAGTGTTGTGTATCCATCTACAATTGATTTCCAAACTTGAAATCCATGTGTCTGTATATATGTCCTTATCCTTATGCTCCAAAAAGCATACTTCTATCCATCAAACTATGGCATTCCATTTTTATATGAGTTGTTACTCTCCATGATCTACCTTTCAGTGGTTAAATTGATTTCTGAAGGAACCTGCTCTAATACCAATTGTTGGATTACTGAGAGGGGGGGGTGAATCAGTAATAGAGCAATTTAATCCTGTTTAACGATATAATCCAAGTGTTATATCAGTGAAGCATTATCATCCAATAACTATAAAGTAAATAAGAAATGAACAATGAACAAACATACACATACATAGTACACCAGTGTTTTACGTGGAAACCCAAATCGGGAGAAAACCACAGAATGATTTTTCTTATATATCTTGAAGAATTACATTCATTGGAAGCACCAACTTCCTTTGTTTTCCAGCTGCAATTGGAAGAAGGATCCAAACCCCTAGTTTCTCAGGCTATAGCCTGAGGGAATCTCCAACTGCCCAATTCTCTGGCTACAACCAGAAGGAGGCTACAACCCCCTATGTTCTTTGGCTACAACCGGAAGGTGGCTACAACCACCTGTTCTCACCCCGTCCTGCCACCCTGAAGTAGAAGTAGAATGATGGAACCATTGTCAACCTGTCACTATGAGATATACCGCTGTAAACCTGTACCAATAAATCTGAACCATGCATCAACCATGCATCAACCTGTACCTCAACCTGTAATCAACCTGTACCATAAACACGTGCATTAACCATGCACCAACCTGTACCAAATAAACTGTAATCAAACTGTACCATAAAAACTTACATCCAACCATGTACCAAGTATGTACCAATAATGTGTCAACTACTCATCAACTATGACTCATCAATATGTACCAACATCATCAACTATACACCTCATGTATGTGCCAACTCATCAACTACTTGTCTCAACCATGTACTCAACATGTACCTCAACCCAAATCCCTCATCCATTTCATCATCCAAATCTGATTTTTAGCTCTGTAATAGAACTAGTGTATATGATCACATTCCTGCAAACCTTCCTTAACTTCAACAACAAGAGACTAGCATTTTCATCAAAATTTTCTTTAGTCTCACATGCCTATTTTTGGATTAGTCAACAACCCTAACTTGAAGTAATCATAATTTTGTACCTGTAATGTATAAATATTTGAAATTGATATACAATGTTCTTCAATTTATTTTATGCAATTCATCTAGGTGTCACTACTTGTAACCTCTCATACAAGGAGTTATTGCAAAAATGGCATACCTTGCTGAATTCTGGCTTATTCTAGAGAGCGACCTTGTAGAGAGTGCCCCACACGAAATATTTGTTGAATTGATTGAAAACTATGAAAACAAAAACTAAAGACTTTACCCTAACCAACACATTTGGTTTCATGGAATTTGGAGCTGTTATGAAGAAGGTATGACTTTTTTACCCGAAACACCCGTTTTTGACTAGTTTAAGGACTAGCCACAAACCCTATTTTCCACGGAGTGTAACTCCAAAAATACAATGACCCACAAGCTGAATTTTTTACCAAAGATACTTGGATATGCTTTCTCAATGTCATAGAAACTTCACAGTCTGAATCATTATATAAAAAAAGTTATAGCGAAAATGGTGAGATGAACTGTAAATGGCATACCTTAGAAAACACCATCAAAAGAATTTATCCTTCCTTGCATTTCGACCTTCTTTTATTCACCTTCCCTCAGAATTTTGCCTTCTATATCCTTGGTTACCTCAGACACATATAGATATTCAATATTCTCAAGTGTGATTAAAATGAGAGAGCCTTGCCTCTTATTTATACTCTCCAAGTAGCTTCCTTAAAAACATCTTCTAGGTCACTTGGCCCCACTTTCCTTATTTTAGGGTTAACCCACTTCTAATTTATCCATTAAATTTATTATAGAAATAATGTATTTTTTATTCACTTTGAATTATAATACACTCATTACTTCACTTTATTATTTACCTTTTAAAATCTCTTAAACCACTTTGACTACTTTGATCTTTTGGGGCTTCTAGATGACATATGAGAATCCTCCAACTTCGTAAGGCTATAACTCTCAAACCGTGAGGAGTTATGTGATGTTCCACATACCAAAAGAAATGGAATGACATGTAATATTCATATAGAATATTATTATCTAAAAATATATCAGAACTCATACTGTTATCCATCAAACAAAATTGGGTCCATTACCCAAACCTAGGGTCTCCAACTTCTCATGGCCATAACTCTCTAACCGTGAGGAGTTATGTGACATTCCACATACCACCAGAAATGGAATGACAAGAACTATCCATCTAGGATAGTTTAACTAACAAATTCATTTTCCTTCATCTCATTATTACACAATTAAGCATGGGTTCTCTTACTTTTCAAAGTGTCTTGTCGTGAGGGCTTTCACCATAACGGGACCACTTTGGAGTTCATACATATTTAATTATTATAAACCATGACAAGACAATAATGAGTCATCTTTAAATAAAAAAATATTGGGTCCATTACCCAAACCTTTGTGCCGTGGGGCTTTCTTCAAGGGTTGACATCAATGACAACCAACCTTAATCAACAAGAACCAGATCTAGAAGAGACTACTCCAACAATATTTTTCCATGCATTGGCCAAAATCATTAATCCACAAACCCTCAATATACAAGGATAAATAAAAAAGAAAAAGGTAACAATATTGATTGATTTTGGTAGCACCCATAACTTCATCAAATAAAAATTAGAAAAAGATCTCAATTTCTTTGTATATCCCACACTAGAGTTTCAAGTAATGATTGCAAATGGAGGTACCATAAATTGTTCAGGGAAATCCCTCAATATAAAATGATAAATAAAAAATAAAAATGTAACAATATTGATTGATTCTGGTAGCACCCATAACTTCATCAATTACAAATTAGAAAAAGATCTCAATTGCTTTGTATATCCCACACTAGAGTTTCAAGTAATGATTGCAAATGGAGGTACCATAAATTATTCAGGGAAATGTCATAGTATTAAGATCAACATGGGGAGTATTTTTTGGATAGCCCCATGATTACCATCCAAATGGGGAGTGTTGATGTTGTATTAAAGGTCCAATGGATGCAATCATTGGGAATAATGGCCTTTGATTTTCAAAATATTTTCATGATATTTTTCTCAAATGAAAAGGAAATTGAGCTTAGAGGTATCCAAGGGAAACCCTATAAAGTGATAAGCTCTAATATCATGGAAATATTAGTAAAAAATGGACACTATGATGTAATTGCACAATTATGCTCACTTAATGTTCAAACATCTATAGCCCCTGCTCCATTAGATCTCCAAATAATTATCAACAATCATTCCAAGGTATTTGGTGAAATTCCTAACGGTCTTCCACCTACTCGATATCATGACCATGTTATTCATCTGGAACCGGGAAGTGTACCACCTAACATCAGGCCTTACAAGTATCCATATGCACAAAAGAGTGGGCACATGATCTAGGAAATCTTAGAGGATGTTATGACCCAAGGGGGGAATATATATGGCTAAATGTATATGATATGACCCCAAGGGGGGGAATATATGGGCCTAAATGTACATGTAATGTGTAAATACATATGTATTATGGTCGACCTAGTGATAAAGGGGCCTCATGTGCAAGTGTCAATAAATATATATAAGAGATCATGTATTCATTATTGGGGGATATGAATGGTGAAGTATGAATGGTTTTTGGTTATTTGGAGGGGGTTCCCCTATTATTTAAGGAGTTTTTGTGTAAATTATCTATCTTGGAGTCGTGCTCCATGTTCACATTCTATACATGGTGTGTAATTATGTTACTTTATGATATTTTAATCATTTGGCTCATTACATTTGGTATGAGAGCCAAATGATTACAAATATCATAAAATAATAGAAGTACACACCATGTACAAAATGTGAACATGGAGCACAACTCCAAGATAGATAAGTTACAAAATAAATCCTTGAAGAATAGGGTAACCCCCTCCAAATCACCAAATACCATTCATAATTCACAATTCACATCCCCCAATAATGAATACATGATATCTTATATATAGTTATTCACACTTGCACATGATGACCCTTTATCACTAGGCCGACCCTATTACATATGTATTTACAAATTACATGTCCATTTAGTCCCATATATTCCCTCCCTTGTGGTTATATCATATACAATTATCCATATATATGCCCCCTTGGGTCATAACATAGTACCCTCCTTCAAAAAGATTTGTCCTCAAAGATTTGGATTTAAAGGCTTCACATGTGATGAAACCAAGTAATATGATTTTCTTACGATCCCACTTTATTCATTCCATTGTTGATTATTTATCTATCCAAAATCAATTATTTTTGGTCTTAATCCTTGGTGTCTAGTTGTTGCATAATTTTCTGCCTTTGATTCCATGTATTTTTGTTGAAGCTTCTCCAATTTGTAGTGGTTGTTGGTATCTGATAATAGCTTGTTGAAGAGTAGTTTGATGATGCCTTTTTCCATGAATATTGACAAGTATTCAATCTTCTTCCTTCAAAATGTTGATATTGTCCTTCTTGTCTTCCTTGAAAGGTTTCTTGGTTACAATGAGGGCGTCGATACGATTTCACATTTGACGGTTTTTCTTCACTCTTCACATTCATTTCATCTATCTTATTTTCAGAGAAAATGGCATCCTAGATCATCTTTTCTTGGTCTTTGATTACTCTAGCCTTGGAGATAATACCATCATATTTGATATGTACATCCTCTAGATGGAGTTCAACTTCTTCAAGTATCTTTTGTTGACCTTCTTGAATCTTTTCTTCTTTCTAATTTTGAAGATGCAAGGTGACCCCATCTATCGAATTATGAAATCCTTCTTCAATTATGGCTTGCAATTCTCAATTTACCTAATCTGTATTTAAGGATTCCTCAACCTTCTTGCAAATTTTCTCTTGCAGTGTTTTGGTATATTCTTTATCCAAGATCATTCTTTCTTATTTATTTTGACAATTCTTCTCTTATTCTTTCAATCTCTCAACCTCATCCAACATTGTTTTATTATGGCTTTGTAACCTACATATCTCTTCATCTTTCTTTTTCAAATCTTTCCTTGATTCATCTTTTTCCCACTTGCCTTTGCTAGTATTTTCTTTCTTTAGGTTCTTAACCTCCTTAATGAGTGATTCATTAAGGGATATTATGTTAGATATCTCCTCACCCTTCATCTTAATCTCTTCCTTTTCTTCTTTTAACTCATCTTTAATTCTATACATTTCCTCCATTTTTGTATCCCTAATCCATTTATCTGAGAAGATGTTTTCAAATTCTTCCCATGTGGAGTGGAGTCTAGTATCTTCATCAAGGATTATACACCACTTATGAGCTCCACCCAAAAAATAAAAATATACCCCACAAGGACTTATACCAATCCTCATACAATATTCCTTTACCATCCTCAACCATTCTATGGGACTGATTTCATCTTTATCTTCATCTCCACTAAAGTTAGGTATTGTCATTGATTCTTAATTGATGTATAACCCCAATATTTGACTTCCAACCTGTGTATATTAAGGATAAATGTCTCAAATAGTTATAATTCTTGTTCCAATATAATATTATAGGTTTTATCTTTCCAACTAGTTTTGAATCAGCTCAATCAGACATTCCCGTAAAAAGTTATGATAGTTTTAAGCCAACATACCTTGGAAACCCTGATTTGGAGTGTGTCCTCTTGGTCGACCATTCGTTTGAGTATCTATGCAATTTTGGACTTTCTGAGTTTGAAATTGTGACTTGTAGCACTCTAAAATTTATTCTTTGCAATACCATGGGTCTGACCAAAATTGGATGTGCCAAGTGGAAGTTATGGTAACTTCCCCACACCTTGCTAATTTTTGGCCTTTCCAGGAGAACACACTTGTATAGCATGCCCCATACAAAATAATTGATATAAATTTTGAAAATTGTACCACACATACTACAAATTGTCCACTATAAAATGAAACTAGTCTCACTCAATGTTTATACTCTAGGAAGAAGTGATGATTTTTTTTACCCGGAACACCTATTTGAGACTAGTCTATAAGACTAGTCAGATACCCTATCTTCCACATAGTGTAACTCCAAAATTACAACAATCCAAAAGCTGCAATTTGTACAACAAGTACTATGATAAGTATTCTAAATATTATATAGTTTTCGACTTCTGAAGTGGATCTGAGAAAAAGTTATAGCGGAAATTATAAAATGACTTTATTGAGGAAGAAAAACCCTACAACCAGTGCTTTGGTAACAAATGTAATGAACCAAATGCTTACAAATATCATAAAATAACAGAATTACACACCATGTACATAATGTGAACAAGGAGAACAACTCCAAGATAGATAAGTTACACAATAACTCCTTAAATAATAAGGGAACCCCCTCCAAATAACCAAATACCATTCATACTTCACAGTTCACATCCCCTAATAATGAATACATGATCTCTTATATATTTCTATTCACAATTGCACATGAGGCCCCTTTATCAGTAGGCTGACCCTATTACATATATATTTACACATAAAATTTACATTTAGGCCCATATATGCCCCCTCTTTGGGTCATATCATATACATTTATCCATATATATGCCCCCCTTGGGTCATAACAAAGGATGCCATCATTCAACATAGCCAAAGTTATTTCTCTTCACCAGTGGTGTTGGTTACAAAAAAAGATGATGGTTCATGAAGTATGTGTCAAGACTATAAACAACTCAAAAAAATGACCATCAAAGATAATTTTCCTATCCATGTCATTGGTGAATTGTTAGATGAATTACATGGAGAAAAATTATTTACTAAGTTGGATCTTCGTTCAGGATATCATCAAATCAGAATGAGGTAGGAAGATATTCCTAAAAAACAATTTAGAACAATTGAAGGTCATTTATGAGTTTTTGATTATTCCATTTGGACTTACTAATGCACCTTCAACATTTCAAATCTTGATGAATTCTATTTTCAAGCCCCTCCTTAGAAAATTTGTGTTAGTATTTTTTGATGACATACTAATCTACAACAAATCTTGGGAGGAGTATGTACAACATGTTGACAAGGTATTACACCTATTGGAAGAGAAACAAATTTATGCAAAGCCTTCCAAGTTTTCCTTTGGGGTTCAAGAAGTGGAATATTTGGGTCATATTGTATCTCATGAAGGTGTGAAAGTGGTCCCTAAAAAAAATAAAACTATAAGGGAATGACCAATTCCTAAAACCTTGAAGAAACTTAGAGGATTCTTAGGATTGACAGGCTATTACTGTAGTTTTGTCAAGAAATATCATCAAATAGCAGCACATCTAACAACACTATTAAATAAAGAAGAATTTTCTTGGACCGAAGAAGCAACCAAAGCCTTTGAAAAACTTAAGGAGGGTATGTGTACAACTCCTGTCTTGGCCACACCTGACTTTATAAAAACATTTATTGTGGAGTGTGATGCCTTAGGACATGGAATTGGTGCAGTTTTAATGCAAGAAGGAAGGCCTTATTCCTTTGAAAGAAGCAAACTTAAAGGAAAAAAATTAGTCAAACCAATTTATGAAAAATAAATGTTGGCAATACTACATGCATTTTAGAAATGGTGCCCCCGCCTAATAGGAAGACACTTCAAGGTACAAATAGATCATGACAGTTTGAAGTACTTCTTTGAGCAACAATTATCTTCAGAAGAACAAGGAAAATGGGTTACAAATATGTTGGGTTATGACTTTGAAATTATCTACAATAAAGGAAAACATAATTTTGTGGCAGATGCCCTTTCCAGGCAATAAGAAGAAATAAAAGGTTCACTATGTGCTATTTCTATTCCACAATCTGATTGGGTGGAAGAAGCAAGGATAAAATGGAATCAATATAAAGAGGTATGAAAGATCGTTCAAAAACTACATGAAGACCCTGTTTCATTAGATAATTTTGTATGTAAGAATGATTTTCTATGGTATCATGATTGCCTATTCTTGTGTAAGAATTCCCAACTCAAACAAAAGATCCTAATGGAATTGCACACTTATCCTATAGGGGGACATTTTGGATTCTTGAAAACATACCACATGATCAATAAGGATTTTTCTGGGAAGGTCTTTGTTAAGAACCAAATATCAATATAGCATAGAAAAACCTCAGAATAAGTACTCAACGCCTTGAAAAAGAGATAATTTCAGGTAACAAGGCTCTTCAATGGGGCAACCTTCTTATACCACACATAAATGTCCAAATATAGTATGATTCCAAATGAAAATGTCTCCTTGGTATACATAGGAGACAAGGAGGTACAATTACAACTAATGGACTAAAGCCGAAATAAACAAAATAACATTACTAACGTAATATGCCCCCCATTAAGGGGTAATGAGCCACTATTTAGGGCTTAACATGCCCATCCCCTTGAGAAAAGTGATGTCCGCAATGCTTGAGTAAATTTGGATGCTTCTATATAAAAGACTCATCTTCCCAAGTGGAATCTTCAGCCGGTAGTTTCCTCCATTTAATGAGATACTCTGAAATGGATCTATTCCTTAGCTGGTGAATTCTTGTGTCAGTGATGGCTTCAGGCTCCAATATGATTTTTCCTTCCTTGTCAATTTCTAGAAATATAGTTTGAACTGGGATCTTGTCACGTATAATTTTCTTTAAGCATGAAACATGGAAAATTGGGTGTACCCATGAAGATGCATGCAACTCCAATTTGTATGTCATAGTACCAATCTTTTGCAACATCTTATAAGGGCCACAGTACTTTGGTGATAATTTATTATCCTTCTTGGCTTTCTAGAGGGACATATGTTTGTATGGTTCTAGTCTTAAAAACACCCAATCCCCTACTTCAAAACTTCTTTCACTACGATGTTGATTTGCTTGTTGTTTCATGTGATTTTGTGCCATGTTCAGGTTGTCCTTTAAGATTTGGATAACTTGTTGTTGATGCTTGATGTGATCTCCCACTGCTTGAACCTTAGATTTTTATTTTAGATAAGAAGTGATGGAAGGAGGGTGGTATCCATAGAGTTCCATAAATGGTGTCATTTTTGTTGCAGTATGAAAGGAACTATTATGCCACCATTCTGCCAAGGGTAACCATTTGAACCATTGTGTTTGTTTATTAGAGACAAAGAAACGAAGGTAGCCTTCCATACATTTGTTCACTATCTCAGTTTTTCCATCAGATTGAGGATGATAGGATGAACTATGAGCCAATTGAGTACCCAAACAAGAAAACAACTCTATCCAAAAAAAATTAGTGAAGATGGGATCTATGGCACTTACAATAATCTTTGGGCTTCCATGTATCTTTTGAACTGTCTCCATGAATGTGGTGGAAACTGTACTGGATTTGAAGGGATGAGAGAGTGCACAAAAGTGTGTGTACCTGGTGAGTCTATCAACAATCACCATGATGCAACTCTTTCCTTCAGACTTTGGTAACCCTGTTATGAAATCCATGGAAACATCCTCCCAGCGTTGAATTGGGATGGCTAATGGTTGTAAAAGACTTGGGGTCTTAATTGTTTCCACCTTATTTTGTTGGCAAACCAAACATTCTGTGACAAACCTTTGAACATCAATTTTAAGGCCATCCCAAAAAAATTCCTTCTTGACCCTATGGTAGGTTTTCAAAAATCCCAAGTGCCCTCCTACTAGAGAGGTGTGCAATTCCAATAGTACCTTTTGTTTGAGTTGGGAGTTATTACATAAATATAAGTGATCTTTGTACCATAGTGAATCATTTCTCCATGTAAATGTATCTGATGCACTGTGTTAGCACTCTGTAAATTTTGTCCAGCTGAATAGACAAATGACAGAGGTAATTGTTTCAACCTACTTTAGAGCTCGACACTAGCCTGCTCAACTCAGAGAGGGCTCTCTCATGTCACTTGATATCTCTTTAGAAATCAATGGCTAGATTTGGTTTGTTTTGGGGGTTTTTATAAAGTTGTTGGCTAAGAAGAGGAGGAACACTCAGGTCTATGGAGTCAAAATTATAAAAGTTGACGAAAACAATGCATTAGCTGATAAAAATATCTAGAGGATAAAGGCTAAATGATGCGATTAGTCTGAGTTATTTTTAAATTTAAATAGAGTGTAGGAAGATAAATAAAACAAATAACTGCATCAAAGCATTACCGAAATGAATTATGAATTAGTTAAGAAGACAATCACACATTTTAAATTGCTTAAGCCAAGAGCATCACAAGATGAATTCCGAGCCTTCAACTCTCCAATTTAAATAGAAGAAAATGTAAATTAAATGACAGGTCACAGGAAATACATTCAATGAAGGGAAACAGAGCTCATATCACCACCCTTTAGAATCTTTTCATAGAGACTTCAAAATCATCTGCATTTATATTCAATTCAAATTCAAAAAATTTACAAATAGAGTCTGATACAAAAAGGTTCTCTTGCACTTATTCCAACATTAATTCATTCAAGTATCCCAATATTTATACAATTTGATCACAATGGCTGAAACTGAAGTGTTTCAGCTTCTAAAACTGACTAAAATGATTCTGACTAACAATTTCGGTATATGAACCGATTTACAATGATTAACAAAAGGCGTTTCAAAATTGAGGACAAATTTATCTGACTACGCAACTTCCTCTACACCACCTGTCTCGCTTTGATCTTTGAACAAAGCTACAAATTTGGTGACACCCAGAAATCACTTACTAGTTCCTGGGATACTACACTTTGTCTTACCAAGCCGCATGATTTCCTTCCATTGTGAATTAGAGGGAATTTCATAATTCATCATCTCTTTAATCAAAATATCCAAGTCAATGCACGTGGCGTAGGATATAGTCGACAAACTAACCTTCAATGTTTTTAACTTATTCAAAATTTCAAAGTTTGTAGCCAAATACTCTAGCAGACTTGGGCCTTTCAGACTTTCTTCTATAGATTCAAATTTAGAATGGTCCATTCTACAAAGAATGAGGAGGTAAATGTAGTCTTCTTGATTGTATAATGAACCTTTGCCATCCCAAAATGGTAGGAGGCCTTTGATAAACAATTTTTCAAATGCATCCTTGAACTCCTGTATCCTGTGCTCCATTTGCGTAGCTTTGTTTTAGACCGATCTGAGTAGGTTGTGCTTGGCGATGATCCTCCTGGCCCAAATGATCAACACAGTCTTGTCCTTTATGCCGATAGTTTGGAGATCAACAGTGGGCACAAAATTTAGCAAGTCAATAGCATTTTGGGCCCATTCTGAAGGCTTTTTGGCTAATACTTCATTTACAATAGTACACCTGCTCCGAGCCATAGCAACCATGTTGTATTTGTCATTTATAAAATTTATATAAACTCTGAATTTAGCAGCCTCTGTAGCAATAGCATCCCATATCACATGTTTGGCTCCTTGTAATAGTTTTTTCCCTTTAACCTATTTTTCGACTTGCTCACTCTCTCTTGTAAATCTTGATTATCTCTGTGGAGTTGAGCCATTTTCTCATCTTTTACTTTTAGCTCTTGTTTCAACTTTTCTATGACTTCTTTGAGACCCTTGATCTCCCCTGTTTTTAAGCTTACCTGAGACATAGCTTGGACCAACCCCTCAGTGCTTGATCCAACCTTTGTATTAGCAGGTACAATGACAACCATATCTAATGTTGCTACATGTACTTGTGATCAATTCTCTTTCTCCTTTTCTAATTGCAACACTTTAGCTTTGTAATTGAGTGCTTCTTGTCTAAATGTTTCCTTCTCCTGTTCCAAAGCAACTAGCTCTGCTATCTCTAGATGATATGTAGGGGACATATTCAACTTTTTATTTAGGATTTTGATCGTCTTATCTTTCTCATATAGATAAGCCTTCACCCCTTGGGGGCCTTCAGATTCTAACCTTTTTACATGTTTCATCCAGGCTTTGTTGCATGCCTTTTCCTATTTCAATTGTCCATCTAGTTTGAGTGCATGTGTTGTCAATATTGAAACCCTTAGACCTAATCTCATATAATCTAAATATAGCATGTCATTGACATTCCTGTGGAACTTTACTTTGTCAGGGGCACCAATATTTTCATAGTACATTTTGAACTCAGACACCTTATCATCATCAACCACTATTATGTTAAACATATTTCTTTCCACATCCATGGCTGAGAGTAAAGAATCCTTGTGATGGGACATCTTCACTACTTCAGGTAAAAGGTCTCTTATTTCACTGTTGGCCATACTTCCCTTCAAATCATAATGATTCATTAAATCTTCCTTGGACTGATAAACTTCCCCAGATGTCTTGCCAAATATGTGTTTCCTGCTGCTAAAAACCTTTGTGCTGCTTTCATTTTGTGGAATGCTTCATGTAACACCTTCGTCATTCTTGGTTACACCTTCCACCATCTCCATGCTCATTTTCCCTTTGGGATCTTCTTCTTCTAGGTCAACTATTTGAGAGGGTGATGTGATATTCATTTTCTTGGGAGTATCTTGCTGGCTACTGGCACCCTGCACTTATGAACTGCTCCTCTTATTATAGACACTCATTTTAGGGGCCTTGAAAAACAACCTAGGGGAAGGTTTCTGTGTTGGGCTCTGCTGGGAAGATGATTTTGTTTGTTTTGTTTGATCATGATGCAGAGTGACCTCTATATCTACACAGGTTTCCAGATTGGCTAGCTTATCGAATCCTTCAACATGCTCATGTTCATAGGGGCCTTGTTTTCTCGCCAATCTTCTCTTTGATATGATCTAATGCAAATCACATTTCCTCCCTTGCAACTGTGTGAACCCGAATTCACTGAGTTTGGATTGGATCAAATGCAAACAAGACTTGTTTTTTACCACAAAGGGCCCCACTATGAAAGGAAATTTTAGGTTAGAATCCTTGTGTGCTTTCAGAAAATGCTTTATCTTTGAGATGATCCTTTGTCTTATGAACTCCAAAGGAGTCAAAAATACTGGTAAAAGATAAGGTCCTTCCCGATAGCCATATACCCAAATCACAGTAGACTATATGAACATCATCCAATATCCTACCCTACTCTCTAAATTTGGTTGTAAAGAACTTCTCATTTCTTCTAGAACCCTTAGCAAATCTACATCGAAAATAAGACTATACACCCTGGACATAATCTTATTGATGAAAATAAGCATGGTGATTATTTTACACTCGGTCGAAATAAATGTAGTCTCAGGAAATTCGGTTTTGTTAGATTCCAGAAACATTCTCAGCAAGTGCGCGTAGTATATGAAGTGTCTCAATGAATTGAAGTTTACCAACTATTGATGCATATTATCAGCTATTAATTTGTCAAAATTGACACTGACCGACTGACCAAACCCTAACATAAATAAGGTCAACAAGAAAACTAACATGACTTCTACCACAAACTTGTCATTATCCAACCCTAGAATTTGACTCAGCAGAGAACAAGTCCATTGGACTTTGATGACCATGATGCTTACACTGGCAGGCAATGACAAACTCTCTGAATGGTGTTCAGGTTTGACAATGGTTTGTAGAAACAAGGTTTTTACTTCTGGTGGGCACTCTCTATAAATTGTGATCATCTTCTATTCCTCGAAGGGCTCTGACACAGTGAGGGAGGACTCTGGTATATCGAGGGTGTGTCAAAGTGATGGACTGTCTATTTCACATAAAACCTTTGACCCTAATTATTCAAAATGACTCTTTCTTCTTGAGAATATCGTTCCACACACCAGCTTACGAACTCAGGGAAGGGAAAGCCTACTTCTACGATGTAAGGGGTGATGGAGGCTTGAGCCACTTCAAGGAAAGGTATGTGTGTTCCAACATTGTCTAACAAATTCGATCTGGATACAAAAACTGGAGAAATTGTTATCTCTATGTCTAAAACATCGGAGTCTCTATCAATTAAGGCTTCTTTTTTGGAGGATATGTCTTGTTCATTCATAGATAAAATGACAGGGTTAGTGGCCATGGTGAAAAATACATTTTAAGCATCGAAGAAAGCACGAACCTGACTTAGTTTTGAGCTTGAGTTTCAAATGGATGCTTTGCACCAATTTTCGAACGTTTAAATGCTTCGAAATATCATAAAATAATGTCGGGGGTCCTCCTTTTATACTTTCCTATCGACATCAGGGGTTGGAGAAAATGGTTTTAGGTAGACCGCTTTTCGCCTCGATGTGCCTTTGAGGGCACTAGGTATCCATGATTTAAACCATTGTAGTTTTCCCTGGTCCACCCTCGACTGATTAATATTTGTGCTACTTCAATCACTGATATGAGTTTCAGCCGTTGATCTGGCTCATTCTAAGATCTATGACCCAACTTGACCCAACAACTTTCGACATCGGGGGTTGGAGAAAATGGTTTTAGCTAGACCACTTTTCTCCTCGATGTACCTCTAGAGGGACCACGCATCCATGATTTAAACCATGACAGTTTTCTTCGGCCCACCTTTGAATAATTATCTTCTGCGTTGTTTCATTCTCCAATATGCGTCTTAGCCGTTGATTCGAGCTGCTTCAAGATCGACGGTCCGCTGAGTCCTACCTCTCACGCCTCCGCTATATTTGTCTGCATACTGCCATACAAGACTTTATCCTACAAACTATCACACCTCCATATCGATGTGGCTTTTTGCTAAATCTCTAAGACTTGGATTCTGATCTGAAAAAGGTTATGATGATAACATAGGCTCCAATTGGGGATGTTATCCTCCCTGCGAGGTAGAAAAGAACTGAAGACTAAGTGCCTAACCATTGGGCTGTGTTCTATTAATGTGATCTGAATCTGCTGATCTTTATTCAAAAACTTAAAATTTGCTCAGCATAGCTCAGGGCCTTCACTTTGGGATTCAACCATGTTTCTTTTATTTCAACCTTTCATGCGTAAAGGAAAAAGTAAAATGGTTATATACAATTAATGGTAGGGTGATGATTTTTCAAACAATGTAATACTTGAGGAATATTCCATTCACAGGCCCTCCTCCAACGAGTTCTCCATTACTTTCTTCTAACAAATAGGTGTTTCTCCCACGACAAGATGCAATTTTGAATGGACCCAGCCATAGGTTATCAAATTTCTCATGTTTTCCTTTATCTTCATTTTTGGCATCCCATTTCAGCACCTAGTCTCTTGGTTCAAGGTCATCCACTTTGGTATGCTTGTCAAACGCCTCTTTGATATTGTTTTGGTGTAGTTGGGCGTTATGGAAGGTGTTTTCTCTAGTATGTTGCACACTAATGAGCTCATTGTCTCTTCTTCTAGTAGCATTTGTTTCGGCCTCTTTCTCCTATAAAAACTTCATTACCGGTAATCCCAATGCAGTAGGGAAAATAGATTCTATACCATAAATGATCTAGAAAGGAGATGTGGAAATAGACCTCTTTGGGGATATCCTGTCGGCCCATAGTGCCTGGATGAGATTTTTGTGCCATGCCTTTTTATTCTCTTGTAGCAATTTTTTTATGATTCATACCAAGATTTTATTTTAAGACTCAACTAAACCATTTCCTTGAGGGTAATATGATGTGGAATGAACAAGGGTGATGTTGTAATCACTGCAGAATTTCTCCAATTTCTTAGACTTGAAGGTCATTGCATTGTCTGTTATAATCTTGATCGGGCATCTGAATCTAGACAGGATATTGTCTTCTAGGAATCGAATGATAACATCATCTGTATCTTGTCTAGTGGGAACATCCTCGATCCACTTAGTAAAATAATATGTTGCAGTCAGGATCCATTTGTGTTGAGCCAAGGACTGTGGATGTATCTCCCCTATGAAATCCAGGCCCCACTGTTTGAAAGGAGCTTCTACTGAAATGGGTTTTCACAGAAGACACTGCAATTTTCCTTTCTCATCAAAGACTTGACACTCATGGCACTTTCAAACTTATTTATAAACATCAAGAAAAATACTAGGCCAATAAAAACCAGCTCTCAAAATTTTTTGCACAGTTGTCTTCCAATAATTATGACCTCCACAGTCACCTTTATGGAACTCTCTGATGGTTTTCTTTGCTTCTCTTTCTATCAAACAACTTAGTAAAATACCCCCTGGATCCTTCCAGTACAACAATTCATTCATTATACAAAATTTTGTTGCCTTCAGTTTCGAGAATCTAGCTTTTGTTTTACTATACTCAGGAGGATCTTGCAAATTATTCAACACAAAGATGATATCTGCATACCATGTAGAGTCAAGAAATTTCTGAGATATTCATGGAGTCTCCCTCTCTTCCTCTATTGTATTTTCTGACAGATATGCAATGAATTTTATTCCCAAGAGTTCGCAGTTTGTTTGTTCCATTAGTTTAGAAAGTCCTTGTCCTTTGATCAACTTCATGGGCTTGATTTCAAGATCATATTCTAACAGTACTACAATCCATTTTCCCCTCTTTCCCTTAGGATCAGGCTGTGTCAAGATGTCCTTCATTGAGTTGCTGGGAACATAAGCAGTGGTATGTGAATGCATAATGTAAACCCTGAATTCTTTCAATGCCTTGAACAAAGCATATGCTTTATTCTCTATGCTGTCATATTTCAAAGGAGAATCTCTTAATTTATTACTGTAGTATGCTATGGGCTTCTCAAAATTTTGGTCATCCTTATGGAGTAATACACCTACAATTTTTTGTTCTGGGGAAAAAGAGAATAGTATGAAGTCTTTCTCAAAATTTGGACTAGTCAATACAGGAGGCTTTGCCAATGCAACCTTAATGTATTCAAAAGATTTTTTAGCCTCAGGAATCCACTTGATTTCATTTCCCTTCTTTAGCATGTTGGTGATATTCTTTATGATTTCAACTAAATTAGGAATGAATCTCCTCAGGAAATTTACTTTTCCCAGGAAGAATTGTACTTCCCTTTTGCTTCTAGGTATGCCAATTTTCAATATCCCCTCAACTCTGCTGGGGTCTACCTTTATCCCTTCCTTCCAAATAATGTTCCCTAAGAGATTTCCTTCTTCCATGGAAAAATTTGAATTTTTCGGATTCAATGATATACCAAATTTCCTTCACTTTTCAAACACCCTCCTGAGATGCCTGATATGTTCTTCATCTAAGGAAGAATACATTGTGATTTCATTGAGGTATATAAAAATCAATTTGTCTTTTTCATCAACAAAATATATGTCCATATCCCTTTGAAACGTTTCCCCTGCATTCATAAGTCCAAATGGAATTTTGGCGTACATAAATGTTCCCCATGGTGTGGTGAATGTTGTCTTTTCTTGATCGTCGGGATGTACCATGACCTGGTTGTATCTTGAGAAACCATATAACATTGACATCTTCTGAGATCCAACCACCTTCTATAAAATATGATCCATTTTGGGGAATGGGTAATTGTCCTTAAGAGATACCTTATTCGGGTTCCTAAAGTCCACACACACTCTGATTTCTCCACTTTTTTTTCTAACTGGCACCAAATTTTCCACCCATTAAGAAAACCTCAGGGACACTATAATATTTTCTTCAAACAACTTCTTTACTTCATTCTCTATCAATGGTAACAACAAAGGGTTTAATATTCTTAATTTTTGTTTGAATGGCTTGTGATCTTCCTTTATTGGGATAATGTGTTAGATTATACTAGTATCATAAACTTTCAGCTCATCATATCTCCAAGCAAATACATCTGGGAATTCCTTCATTAATTTTACATACCTCTCTTTGACTTCAGGGTTAAGTTTTTTGGATAGATTAACAATCTTTGGATCCTCTGGAGTCCTGATATTGAAATATTCCACGTCCCCTTTATTTACTGTAATCGTTGGACTTCTGGCCATGTCATTGTTATCAAAAAAATTCTCTAATGGTACTAGGCCTTAAGGAATGATGTTGCTTTTCAATTATACAATGTCTCTGCCAGCAATCTGATTGTCAAAATATCCCTCTTTTGTGAAAGTAGTTGCATCCACCTCATCATCGTAGTATTCATCATCAATGTTTAAATTCTCAAACTCGTTCTCCATTTTTAGGAAGATTTCTATATGTTTGTCGATCTTGAAGACTTGTCGGTGCTTCATATTGTCTGGCACTGCTAGCCTGTATTTGACTTCAATCTTGCAGTTTTTTTCAAGGAAAATTAGGACTTTGACCACTGCTGCTGAAGTAGCCAAGGTGTCAAAAACCTGAGTTTGTTCTCTCACAATTGTTGAAAGATTGCATTCCAAAAATTTCTCGAGGAGGTCCAGTACCAGGTTTCTGTAAATCCTCAGTCTGGGTTGTTTTTCTTGGTAGATGCCTTTGATCTGATTTATGATAAGCTCAGAGTCTCCAAGTACAAAAATTATTTTGGCACCTAATTCTTCCAAAAATTTCAGCCCCAATGTTAACACTTCATACTCGGCCATATTATTGGTGCATTCGAAAACAAGTTTGTAGGAGCATAATTTCGAATCTCCATCGAGATGATTGATCCATACTCTAGCTCTAGATCCTTCTCTGCATGCAACTCCATCAAAATTCATTTTCCATATCTGACCCTCTACAATGCCTTTCTATTATGAAAGTTTCTCCTTCTACTGTTTAAGCTCATTTTGTCAGCCATAATGATTTTTGTTTCTTCTTCTTCAGAGCACATGTCATTGAAGAAAATAGAGGACCCTAATTCAATTTCCATTGAATAAATAGGATGATTGCTAGGCTATGATTTATTGTTGACCATATATTTAAGAATAACCTCCCTATACAATTATCTATATTGACCAAAGACAAGAATAGTATCATATGGCATGTCCATGTGGAGGGTCCTTTTTAGTTTTGCAGCCAATGACTTAGCATGAAGAACTAAAGATTGAAATTTGAACAACTAAAGATGAATGAAGATGAAACAATTAGCAAGTATTTTTTAAGATTTGAAGAACTTGTAAATTCCATGAAGGGTCTTGGTGAGAAGTTTGACGACTCACTCTTAGTTCAGAAGATTTTAAGATCTCTGCCTGATAAATTTAATCCAAAAGTCTCTGCAATAGAAGAATTAAATGATCTCAAAACCCTGTCCATTGATCAACTTCTAGGAACTTTAACTGCATATGAAATGAGAATTAGAAAAGATAAATCCAGTACCAGAGAAGCATCTTTTAAAGCAGACAAGAATGCTGATTCAGAATTAGATGATATTGAGGCAAAATTTGTAAGAAGGTTAAAGAAAGGATCAAGAAAATATCAAGGGAAGTTGCCCTTAAAATTCTTTAACTGTGGTAAGATAGGTCATTTTTCATTTAAGTGTCCTCATCAGAAAAAGGACCAGAACTCTGATGATGAAAAGAAGTACAAATACAAGAAATATAATAAGAAGAAAATTTTGGTTGCAAATAATGACTATTCCTCAGAAGACACCGATAGTGACTCTTCCTGTGAAGATAAGGCAAATGACTTCATGCTTATGGCCAAAGAGGATTATGATAATAAAATCATAGGCAGTGATGATAATAATGAAGAAGTTTTGGGTGATATGGAAGGAGAACTGATCAGTGCACTAGAAGAAATTGACAGACTCAGAATTAAGAACAGAAAACAAAAACAATTGTTGATACAGTTCGAGAAAGAAAGTAAAAAAACCTGATGAAAACTTTGCTCTGCTGAAAGTGGAATTAGAAGAGGCAAAGAAAATAGAAGACATACTGAAACAACAATTGTCAGAGAAGAAAGTCAGGTGTGAAGCCTTAGAAGAAGAGATAGTAAAAACCAGAAAAGAAATGGAGAAGTTTAAA
>ML784443.1:206139-279436 GCA_009831015.1 Picea engelmannii
CCCCCTCTCAATTGTCTTAGTAATTTCATCATATCTTTTAGTAGATCAAGAATTTTAGCTTGTAAGAAAAAAAGTATTTGAGGAGGCATCTAGCCTCTCTTTGGAACAAGAAGAGGACAAATGGACTACACCTCTCCAAAAATTGCAAGGCTGTTACAACATCAATGCTGATGAAGACGATGAGCCTAGGATGGTGAACATCGTCGAAACATAAGACTAAAGATACATAGAAGGACATAGGTTCGAGCTACCTTTCATTGGATAATCGATCAATATCAAGAAAGTCAATATTGGAACAGAACAAACACCGAAACTTGCAAATGTAGGGGATTATTGGGATGTTGCCACTATTAGCAAGATCACAGAGTTACTGCATGAATATCATGACTTGTTTCCAACCAAGTTCACTGATATGAAGGACATTAAAGGGCCTATGGGAGAGATGAGGATCCCTTTGAAACCATATGCCAGGCCAGTCAAACAAAGACCCTACAGGTTGAACCCTAAATATAAGGAGAAAGTAAATATTGAGCTCAACAGAATACTAGAAGCAGGAATCATAGAACCTGTCAAAGAGTCAGAATGGATTAGCCCTATGGTGGTGCAAGACAAGAATATAGGAGAGATTCATATCTCTATAGATCTTTGGAAGTTGAATGATGCCTGTTTGCATGACCCTTCCCTATGCCATTCATTAACGAAGTGTTAGACAATGTAGGAGGCCAGGAGGTATATTCTTTTATAGATGGATTTTCAGGATACCATCAGATCGGGATTGCCAAGGAAGATCGCCACAAGACCACATTTGCTACAAAATGGGGATCTTACTAGTATATAGATGCCATTTGGACTGAATATTATGCCAGCCATATTTTTCAGGGAGGTGGTCAAATCATTCAAAGAGTTTTTACATAAATTTTTAGAAGCATACTTTGATGATTGGACTATTTTTAATTTATTGAAAAATCATATTGAATGTCTAAGGCTAATGTTGGACAAGTGCAGACAATGTCAGATTTCCTTGAATCTGAAGAAGTGCAATTTTTTTCACCATTTGAAGTGTTGTTAGGTTATATTGTATGCAAGCAAGGATTGCTAGTAGATCCATCTAAAATTGCCATTATAGTTGATCTACCCCCTCCTACTTCAGTCAAACAGTTGTGCACTGCACTGGGACAAACTGGATATTACATGAAGTTCATTAAGGGCTATGCCTAGATTACAACACCCATGGAGAAGATTTTGAAGAAATATTGTCAGTTTCATTGGACAGAAGAATGCTAGTAGAACTTTGACACGCTGAAACAGAAAATGGTTATTGCACCTATCCTAGTTTTTCCAGATTGGAGAAAGGAATTTCATGTACATGTCGATGCATCTTCCATTGCATTAGGAGTTGTGTTAGCACAACCAGGAACATGATATATTGACCACCCATTAGCTTTTGATAGTAGGAAGCTATCAACAACTAAGATTAATTACACCACTACTGAGAGAGAAGGGTTAGCCATGGTGTATGTGCTGCAATAGTTCTGCCACTACTTGCTGGAAGGACACTTTAAAATGTTTATTGATCACTCTGTGTTGAAATACCTAGTCAACAAGCCAGTGTTGGGGGGCAGAATATGCATATGGCTTTTGCTATTTCAAGAATATGATTTTGAAATTGTAGTTAAGCTAGGAAGAAATAACAAAGGTCCTGACCACTTATCGAGGTTGGAACATGGAGAAGAACCCACTAGTTTGGAGGATACACTATCTGATGCATAGTTGTTGGCCATTAAAAGGATTGATGATCACTTCGCATGGATAGTCCAGTTCCTCTCAATAGGACTGGCACCTAGTGAATATATAATCACCCAGAAGAAATAGTTGGTAGTCCACACTGCATATTTTTCGATTATAGCTTGACAACTATATAAGATGGGACCCAATGATATATTGAGAAGATGTGTAATGAAGGTTGAGTGACCATTGATCCTCACCGAAGCTCATGAGGGCATCATAGGAGGACACTATGTAGGGAAAGCAACAACGTAGAAGGTTCTTAAAGCTAGCCTTTGGTGGACTACCTTACACAGAGATGCTAAGGACTACTATAGATCTTGTGATGTATGCCAAAGAGTTGGGAAACCATCCAAATGAGATGAAATGCCTTTAGCACCACAGTTGACCCTACAAGCATTTGAGAAATGGGCCATTGACTTCGTGGGACCTATAAACCCACCAAGAAAACACATAGGAGCAAGGTACATAATCATTGCGACAGAGTACTTGACCATATGGGGTGAAGCAAGATCATTTAAGGACTGTAGTGAAACTATAGTTGCTCGCTTCATATTTGATGATATCATAACTAGGTTTGGATGATCGAAGATCATTATGAGTGATCAAGGAACACATTTCATCAATAAGACCATTGAAGCCTTGACTGAGGAATTTGTAGTTCATCATCAAAAGCACACACCTTACCATCCACAGGTGAATGGGACAGTTGAAGCATTCAACAAGATATTGGAGACAACGCTGACGAAGATTTGCAGTGTGAACAGGGATGACTGGGAATTAAGAGTGCCAGTAGTACTACGAGCCTACATAACCACTTGCAAAAATCTAACCATGCAGACTCCCTTTAAGTTGGTTTATGACCTTGAAGTAGTTGTCCTGATAGAATATTTGGTCCCAAGCTTGAGAATCGCTTCCTTCACAGATATGGATGACACTGGCACTGTTCAAGAGAGGCTCACACAATTGGTCGAACTAGAAGAAGACATATTTATCGCAGGATTTCATCAGCAGGTATAGAAGGAAAGAGAAAAGGCCTACCATGACAAACACATCAAGAAGAAGGCATTCAAGCAAGGCGATTTGGTTCTGGTATATGACAGTAAGTTCATAAAGCATCCAGGAAAGTTCAAAACACATTGGTTTGGGCCATATGAGGTTTCCTATGTTACAGAAGGAGGAACTGCATAGTTAAAGAATCTCAATGGAGAATGGAAGGAAGGTTTGGTGAATGGGAGCCGGTTGAAATTGTATTATGAAAACCAGCTACCTCGTAGCTCATAGTAAAATCTAGAGAAAAAGGGTCCAAGTACTAGGTGAAGTTGAAATTGGGTACCAGACACAGAAAAGATAGTCTGCACAAGGAAGGAAGGAAGGGAGGGAGGAATAGAACTAAGAGCACAGGCTTCCCTGCGCAGTCCGAAGTTGAAGAAAAATAGAAGGATCAGATATGAAGTGCCTCAAGACGAGTCACAGGTGAGTGTTGGGGGCATGTTGGCCCTTAGGTATTGAAGTAAGTGAATATGAAGGCAGGAAAATAAAAACGCGAACTTCACAGAAGACACAATGACTGTTACCGGGTCGAAGTGAGCAGAAGAGAAGAAAGGACAGATCGAAGTAAGAGAAAGAAATTCATTGGATGAGGAGATCAAGGATGACAGATAAGCAAGGAAGATGGTTCCTGGACAACTTAGCAAGCAGAAAAATCCACCATCGGATTCTTTGGAGCACCGCGTGAGAAGGAAGGAAAGATAGGATGGAAAAGCCCTGAAAACATGGGTCAAGTTGACCTAGGGTTTTAGACACCTAGGGTTTTGGTATCTAGGGTGTTGACACTTAGGTTTCGGCCTAAGGCTGTCGGTGAGTGATTGTAATGTATAAATAAGAACCTAGATGAGGGAAGAAGGTTCTTTCTAGCTTTGTTATTGGCATGAGTGATTATTGTTGAGATAGAAGTGCTAAGTGTGAGAGCCTTTTGGTATTGTAAGATCTTTAGTTGGGTGCAAAGATTAACCCTACAGTTGGATGTGTAGGAACACGAGAGATAGAGAGGAGAAGAGATAAGATATTATAGCTAAGAGTGCAGATAAGAACTGTATGCTTCACCTTAACATATTATAAAGCACAGTTCTGTGGATGTATCCCTAGAGGGAGGGTGAACCACGTATATCTCATGTTATGTGTGATTGACGTTGTGTTCTTTTACTTATGTTATTGTATTATTGCATTAATGTGATAGATCTGAGATATAGGGTGTGCAATAGGCTTAAGATGGTAATTGATATCTATATGTTGTGTTGTTCTTATACTGGATCCACTTGGTATTCCCTTTGGTTGTAGACATCCTCGTCCTACAACCCCCCCATAGCTACTTCGGGTGAGACTGCATTTGCCTTGCAGGTGTTGTTGAAAGTGCTAGTAGTTAGGGCTTGTTGGTGTGTTCTTGGAGCTGAACCTTGGGTCTGCCCCTATGCCAACAATAGTAATGATTTCTGAAAAGAGAGATGAGTCTTTAGATTAGTTGCAATATTGTGAGATTCATTTGTAAGTCGACACCTTCCTTCACTATCCATATAGAAGATAGAGTTGTTGGTTGTCCCACCCCATAGAGGTTGAAAAACCACGAACCCCATAAATACCTACTTATGAATTATGCCCACATAAAACCCATCCATGATGTAGTACATGTGATGCAAACATTATGAATTATTCTGATTTCTGGCGATAAAAAAAAAACACCCAGAAAATCCAACCAAATAAATTAACCAATCCTAACAGGAGAAATTATGGAATGATACATAGTGCATGCAAGGCACTCACGAGGTGACTAGTAAAAACGGTTGGCATAATTGCAACAACAATTGGAAATGTGGTAGAAACTTTGAGTTTACTTTTCATGAAAGAAAAGGTGGAATAACCTTAAGGGAATTAATAATGTGTATGACTTCCATGGCTCCATTAGCACCATTATAACCCATCCGAGGTTGTCCTATAGTATATGTTATCGCACAATATGTAGCTCAGGCAAAGCCCAACCTAAACCTCAAATGTGTGAGAACTATGGGAGTATCTACCCACTGTCACCTTAGATAGACACTCCCCTCGCTTTATTGATGATAAATCACCACAAGGGGGGAATATCAGTGACCCTAGGGGGATTGAGATGGAAAGTGGTAGAATGGCCAATGAAACCCCTATAGGTCAAGCTTGGAAGTGAAGAAAATGCTTGAAAGAGATTCTTAATGATGAAGGATGGTTGCTAGAGTATTGTGTACCTACAAGACAATGTTAAACCTACTCATAACAAGACACAAGATAGATACACAAGCCTTAAACCAAATGGGAACAATAAATAAACCTTGTTGTTCCAAAATTGCAGAAACACACACACACACACACATATAAGAAAAGTAATATTTTAAAATTTTCAAAATTAACTATGAAAAACACCAAATAATAATTGGGTAATCAAGAACTAAACATGTAGATAATATCCCAATACTTAGACACAAGTTTTGATGGTAAAAGAGGGATGAAAAATGATGTTATCAAAAAATATTTAGGGAATCCTCGTGTCTGTAGAAAAAAAATGCTACAACAACAAAATATAGCCACGAAAATGAACAAGTAAGTCGTCAAAACAATACCTAACGATCAATAGAACAATAATCTAGGTTCACAAGTAAACTTTAGTTGTAGATTCGTAAGAAATGAGTGAAAGAGAGAGTTTTCCACAACTCCAATGGATGTAGCATTAAATTTATTACATCAATGAATTCCTTGTCTAAAATAGGACACCTTTAGGACATAAGCAAGCTTATAACACTAAGGAAAGATTCCAACTTGAACAAATGCAATATCTCACAATTTCACCTATACCGATGAAATGATTTTATATCTCCAATGCAAGTAGATTAGTGCCTAGTCAATTGGGTGATGGCGTCTCTTGTGTAATAGATAGGTTTTTCAACTTATCTATGGGTGTAAGTGTAAATGTGTTGAACTTGCACAAAATAGATCTAGCTATAAATACCGCACACATTTCTAGAGAGAAATTGAGAAAGAAGAAGCAAGAGAGAAAGAATGGAAGAATTATCATTAACCATAATGAATAATGAATAATTTACACATAATATACTATGTATAACTCAACCAATATGAACTGGAGGTGAAGCCAATGCACCATAGTGGTGGTATAGACTGATCTGGACACACACCAATAGTTACGGGGGTGAACTTCCACCTAGTCTAGTCTCTCGGGTAGTTACGAGAGTGAATTGCCACCTAACTGAGTTAACTAGTTTACCAATTTTCAGTTAACTGATTGAAACAGAGTGAAGTGAGGAGGAGATAAGGGAATCATGGGTAATGTGCTAGTCTAGTGATAATCTGAAGGAAAATGCACATTATCTGGTGATGATGCCAATGTTGCATGGTGACAAAACCAATGCAGCATCTAGACTCCACTCAACTAGTCAAATTGAAGAGAATATTCTCCCTAAACTTCAAGAGATTGGATAAAGACTAATAAAAATAGGAAAAATAAATCCTAGGTGTGTGTGAAGTAACTCCGACACCCCCCCTGAACATCAATATGGTGAAACTAAATAATGGGTCCTGACGACGAGGCCATGTTAGGTACCCAAATACAAAAGATACATTAAAATAAAGTGAGGAAAGAGGGAAAACCTCATGGGAAAACCCCCCCTCAAGGTACAATGTATGTAAAAAGAAGAACTAGCATTTGCTAGGAAACCATGTCCTTCACTCCAAGGCAACTTCACAGAGAATGAAACTTCTTCTCACTGAAGGTCTTGGTGAAAATGTTTGTCATCTATTTTGTTGAAGGACAAAACTATAGGCCGATGATCCCCTCATGTACTAAGTCCCAGATGTAGTGCATGTGGATCTCAATGTGATTCATCTATTTCCTCTGAAATGGATCTCTGCAAAGCTTCAGAGTGCTCTAGTTATCACACCAGATGATGATCGATCGATGAAACTGAATTCCCAACTCAGTGAGAAAATGGTGTAGCCACATAGCCTAAATGGTTATGTTAACTACCCCTTTGTACTTTGCCTTGGCTAAAGAAATAGAAATAGTAGCCTGCTTCTTGCTCGACCAACATATAGGCCCAAAACCAAGACTGAGTGAGTAACCAGATGTGGACTTGTGATCAGTGCTATCACGAGCACATTCAAAATAAGTGAATACGATGAGATATAATGTAGACTTTGTTGCATAATGAATCCCAAAGGTGATGGTTCCCTGTATGTATCAAAGGATACACTTTTGAGCCTTCCAATGTGGCTCATGCGGCTCCTGCATGAACCTAAAAAATTCTCCAATTACATAGGAGAGGTCTAGTCTGGAGTGTGTGAGATACAACAAGCTCCCCACTAGTTGTCTGTACGGTGTATTTTCAACCAGTGGAGTGTCCCCGCCATCCTCAAGTTTGAATCCTGATAGGAAAGGATTCAAAGTAGACTTGCATTCTATCATGTGAAATCTCTCAAGAATATCTCATGCATACTTGGCCTGAGACATTTTGATGCCTGCTGCATCCTAACTGGTCTTGAGTCCAAGGAAGAATTGTAGAGGATCCATGTCCACCATCAAGGACCTATCATGTAGAATCCTCTTGATTGCATCAATTGTTTAATTTGAGCAACCGATGATCAACAAATCATCAATGTACAAAACTAGGAGTAGAAGTGAATCAACTATCATAAGCATGTAAAAATCTGAGTCTGATTTACAATGTACAAAGTTTTGTGACAACAGGAAGGAGTCCATCTTGGCATACCATGCCCTCAGAGCCTTCTTGAGGCCATAAAGAGATTACTTTAGTTGGTAGACCAAAGATGAATCCTTCATAAATCCCTGGGGATGCTCCATATAGATAGCCTTAGAGATATCACCATGAAGAAATGCATTCTTCACATCCATCTAATGGATTTCCCATCCCTTGGATGGTGCAATGGCAAGTTCCAAACATATGGAATTTATCTTTGCTACTGGAGAGAAGGTCTCATCATAGTCAATTCCATGCACTTGATGAAAGCCTTTGGAAACAATCCTAGCTTTATATATGCTAATTTGACCATTTGCTATGCTCTTGGTCCTATAGACCCATATGCACCTGAAAATTTTCCTTCCAAAAGAAAGGGAAACCAGATCCCAAGTTTGGTTCTCAAGGAGGTATTTGTACTCCTCCTGCATGGTGTATTCCCAAAATGGATTTCCAGTAGCCTCGCCATAAGACTGTGGATCTAAAGACTGAACCAAGAAAGTATGGTTGGAGGGAAATGGTTCAGTGGCAGTGAGTGTAATAGGAGGATCCTCGAAATCATATTGATTCCTCCTAGTATTTTCTGGATCACTAACAAGATCCCCTGCATCCTGAAGAGTAATATGGGCCCTCTTGGACCTATTCTCTGGCTCTGCATCTGCATCTAGATGCATTGACTCTGCATCTGACTATAATCACTCTGTATCTAGATCATCTGAATCCTTTGAATCAGAACTCTCGTCTGAAGAAGATTAAGCATGTGCATGATCATCATCTCGGATAGGTGGAAGAACGAAGGTGTCTGCATGTGGATGTTGAGGTACATGCAAGACACTTTCCTTGAATTGGACACTTCTCTCAATGATGAGCCAATCTGAGGAAATATCAATAAGTCTGTATCCCTTCACACCATCGAGGTATCCAACAAAGATACACTCTATTCTCTATGGATCAAGGGCCTTCCTCTTTTCAAAGGGAACCTGGGCCCATGCACATGAACTAAAAATACAAAGTAGGTCACTTTTGGTTTGAGGCCACTCCAAGCCTCATAGGGGATCTTATCCTTGACAAATATATAGGGAGATTTGTTTTCAATGTAGTTTTCACAATTAATTTCTTCGGCCCATAATATCTATGAAAGTGACTTTGCATGTAGCATGCAAGATTCAATCTCTTTTAGAGATTGGTTTTTCTGCTCAACAACTTTGTTTTTTTGTGGAGTATAGGGAACTGTGTGTTACAAATGAATCCTTTCCTTGTGAAAAATAATATGGATCTCATGATTCACATACTCTCCCCCATTATCAGTCCAGAGGACTTTGATTTTCTTTCTTGATGTGTCTCAACCAGGGATTCAAAATATTTGAGGTGTTGAAAGACCTATGATTTTTTCCTGAGAAAGTAAATCCATGTGAAACATGAGAAATCATCAACAAAAATGATCATGTACCTCACTTTGATGATTGATGGATGCGGAAAAGGGCCCATGAGGTCACTATGGATCAGATATAAAGGAGAGGAAGCTCTCTGAGTCTTTCCTTTGTCGAATTTCTCTTGAGGGTGTTTTCCAATAACACATCCCTCATAGATTCCTTTGAAGAAATGGATGTATGGTAGACCATCAACCAATATTTGCTTGTTGAGTTGTTGCATATATATGAAATTCAAATGCCTAAACCTTTCGTTCCATATATTACTGCTTTCATCAACATGGGTAAGCAGTAAAGAAGAATTTGGTTCAATAAATTAAGAAAATGTATACAATCAAGATTAATGATTTACCTCATCAGTAGAAACCATGGAATTGATTTGCATGTCATAGATTTCCATTGCATTAGGTGTGAATATGAATTTATTTTTTGTGCCAACATTTTTCATTTGATACACGGAGAGAATATTGACATAAAGTTTGGGAACATGCAACACATTCTCGAAGCTTCTGTTGGTGAGTTAAATCCTTCCTTTGTCGGTGACCTCGACTGGAGAGTTGTCCCCCATCATAATACAAGGACCTTTCCATGCATCCAATGAATAATAGACTACTTTTTTGGTATCCATGTGATGTGATTATCCCGAATATACAATCCAAGCATCGAGAGAGGAGTTGATGGAAATCAAGGCATGGCTAGAATTTCCTTTCTTGGGATTCTAATCTTTTGACTTCTTCTTCTTGGCACTCCCGAGGATGCAATCTCCAAGGTTATTTTTCTGAATTATTTGATTCATTAGATCTATTTATTTATGCATGCATGCGGATTTTGGATGGAATCCTGTATGGAAGTATATACATTTCTCCCCTTTTCTTCCCTTTCCATTTTTGGATCTGGAGGCATTGGTGAATGGCTTTGAGTACCCTTCCTTCTACAGATTTGCATGAGATTTCCTTTTGTATTTATCTTTAAATTTATGATTTTGATGACCACTACCATATTTCATAATCAGTGCATGCACCTTTGGGCCTTTGATTTTTCCCATGTTGATGAGCTTGGTTTGGTCTTGTGTCAGGGATTCGATAAATTCCTCAAGAGAAGGCATCTTCCAGGTGGCTCCAAAGGAAAATTTGAGTGAATGGAATGTGGATATGAACACCGAGAATTAAAGACCAAGTTTGGAGAAAATGGTGAGAACCATTTGTTTCTCCTCCTTCGATTTATCAACCTCGCAAGCTTTGAGTTGTGACAATAAATCCTTGTATTTTGTAAAGAAATCTTGGAGATTGTCGAAGCTTTTTGGATTAAATGTGAGAAATTACACCTCTATAATGTGTCCCATCATATCATCCTATTTTCCAAATATCCCTTCCATGGTGGTCTAGGATTCATTAGGGGTTTTACAGGAAGATATGTGAAAAAGGTGATTGGGAGAAATGAGACTGCAAATTGTTATGAATGCTTCATCCATTCGATTTAGATACTTGGATTTTTTTTATGGCTGATTTCGGTTCTATCTCTATATTCATTGTTAACTTGTATAATCCTCTGCTTCAAATATGCATGACCATATTATCATTCCACACAAATAAGTTGTAAGGTGTAAGAATGAATTCTTTTGGGAAATCCATTTTTCCGTTGTCTTCAATGTTTGGTACTTGTAAAAATAATTTGGTTTAGATTTTTCTTAGCAGTACGTCGGCTATGATACAATGTAAATTTGTTGACCCTACAAAGAATAGATATATCTAGAAAATACCACACATATTTTCAAAGATAAATTGAGAAAGAAGAAGCAAGAGAGAAAGAATGGAAGAATTTTCATTAACCGTAATGAATAATGAATAATTTACACACGATATACTATGTATAACTCAACTAATGCACATTGGAGGTGCATCCAATGCCCCATAGTGGTGGTATAGAGTGATCTGGACACACACCAACAGTTACGGGAGTAAACTGCCATCGAGTCTAGTCTCTCGTGGAGTTACGAGAGTGAACTACCACCTAGTTGAGTTAACTAGTCTACCAGTCTTCAGTTAACTAAATGAAATAGAGTGAAGTGAGGAGGAGATTAGAGAATAATGGGTAATGAACTAGTATGGTGATAATCCCAAGAACAATGTGCATTAGTTGGTGATGATACCAATGTTGTATGGTGGCAAAACCAATGCAACATCTAGACTCCACTCAACTAGTCAAACTGAAGTCAAAAATGCAGAGAATATTCTCCCTAAACTTTAGGAGACTGGATAAAGACTAATAAACATTGGGAAAAAATTAGGAAAAATAAATCCTAGTTGTGTGTGAAGTAACTCCAACAGTAATCCCTTTTACTTCCTACAACATGCAAAAGCTAGCAAGGTAAATCTATGAGGGTGTAAGCCCTTTTACTCCTCCTAGCAACCTGTTATCACTCCAAGAAACTCCTTAGGGTTGTAGGCTAAGGATGCTTGGTAACTTTAAAATATGAATAGGTTTATGATTATGTTGGGATAAAATGGGATAAGTGACCTACTAGATCATATCAAGACAGTCAAAGAATATATAATCGGATGAGACAGTGCTTTCAAGAATCAATGATCAGATAAATAGCATAACAGTGGATGAAGAATACTCTACTTGCTAACCAGATCACACATGTGATGGGTCGGGTAAGATAGTGCAGGTATCACTATTAAATCAAGCTTATGATTTGACCAATGAGATGACAATCATTGGCAACTAAGACAAACTTGACACAAAGTGAAAATTACCATTAAATCAAGCTATGAACTAACTAATGAGATGACAGTCATATTGCAGTTAAGATAACTTGAATTAAAGCATAGAAGGAATAAGAAGTGACAATCTGATATTCATAGAGAAAGAAGACTGTGATCTGAATTACGTATCTATGACAGTCTATTACAAATGCAGTATGGTATTGTATCCAACATTCAAACCTCAGTCCTATGACTGAAAAACCCCCTTTTTCTCTTAGAAAAGCTAGGCATTTATAACCTTTTACAATCAGTTTTCAGATCCTAAAACAATGGATCTGATATTCTAAAAATAGAAAGTCAAAACTGATTTACAAAATATAAGGAGAGATCCTCAAGATGAGGTCAATCCATATCTAAGAGTAGTAGATTGTTGATGAAGTGTAGTTTTATCCTCCCAAGGCTCTTTGGCTTGTTATCCTGAAGATATAAATCGAGTTGAATGATGTGTCATTTGATCCCTATCATTTTTCCCTTGAAAATGACCAAATCTAGTCAAAAAATTCCCTTTTGACTTTCATCTCCAAGAATGGCCTTCAGATTTTGATTTGATAATTCATAACCAACTTATTGAAGAAGATTTCATACCAATCAAACTCAAAAAATCTCGATCTGGGCAAGAATTCATTTTTTCTGGCCATGACAGGCTTTCACAAGCTAATTTACCCAAAAATCTGCTCCTTAGCTGGTGAAAGGCGGAGCTTTCACCAGCTAACTAGCAAAATTCAAGACGGGTTAGCTGGTGAAAGCGCAGATTTTTTAAAAATCAAATTTCTCAGTCATGGAGAGTCTGTTTTTCATGCTTGAATAATCGATTGACATCTACGAATCCTAAGATTTCCAATGGTTCTTTCAAATCTTCATTTAGAGCTCAAGAAGCTGGTCAAATTTTCCCTACAATATTAAGCATCATTCTTTCAAAAATGCCAGTGCATTTTTTATCGCTAACATATGGCTCCAACTGGGATGGATACCTCCCTGTGAGGTCTCCAAGAACCTGGAAGACCTTGTACCTTTAGTATTGGGCCATGGATTCATTCAGCCTTTTCAGTCCCAACAATGTTTATAACATGCATTTATGTCTTTGGCTATTTACAAGATCCCTTAAAATTTTGTTTCTGAAAACTCTGCCACTTGTCTTCGGAGCTGCAACCACTTGTCTTTTGCTAAATTAAAATCTACATATTGTTCCCTCAATCTTCAAAAAATTATATCACAAGCATCTTAAGGATTTAAATTTATCTTCAATTTGTTTCTTTCAAGACTCAAAGATATCACGTGCCAGATATATCCTAGAAATGTGGAATTTCTAACCAAATGCCCAATTGGAAATTTTAAACTACTGTTACTGCTATCATAGTTGAAGTATGAGCCATTCCACAACTTCTCAAGTTTTTTCCTTCTAAAATTTAGCTCGAAAATGTTCTCCAGAAGCTTTATCGCCAACTTCATCTGCCATGGCAGAAGCTGCCTGAAGGGCTGCCACCCATAGTTCTCCAGAATAATCACTGACACCTGAAACAGACCATGCATCATATGTTTGGTCTGGGAAATCTTTGTTTTCTATCATTCCTTATTTATCTTGGTCAAACTGATCCATGTAAGCCATGAACATATAAACAAAGGGCCAAACAACATGGGAAAATGATTTGTCACCAGTTGCAACCATGTCTCTGAAAACATGTAGAACAAATTTGGGGTTGAGATCTTTCCATCTACTAGAATCATGAATATTGTAAGCATTCAACTCACACTGGGGGTGATTTAATCCAAGATCATGTGGCACTGCACTTAAGACCTTTCTGACACCACATTCACCTTCAAATAAGAACTTCACCTTTCTAGATCGTGCATCAATACAGTAGCAGCAAAATCTCTTTGGATGTTGAGCTCAAGTTTTGGAAATAACATAAGCAATGCAAAGGATGCATAGAAATGCACGTCATAAGTATTCCACATCAAATACTCAATTCCTTCCAGGTAAAGAAACTGCCCAATATTTTCCTCCTTATCATTGACCAAGGACGGTCCAAAGGCTGAATTAAAAGTAGACGGATTGTGCATTTCTGACAACATTGCAGTCATTTTATCCAAAATTTTCATTGAAGTTGCATCCACCGCATGTCCTGAAGTTGTGAGGGAACCTTCATCAGTATTCTTCTAAGATTGAACAATGTGCTTCTCCAACTCAATATTTCCAAATGGTAATGCATCATGTACTCTTGCACTTTTTTTATCTATTCTCTCAAAATTAGCCACCCCATTGGAGAAAGATTTCTCTGTGGCTTTTTCTCTATCCTGGATTGCAAGTAAGCCATCTGTCTAGACGGTACCTCCTAAAACAAGATAGTATAATTCATTGAACAAAGTAACACGACACCACAATGGGAGTTTATCATCTTGTAGTATAGGTCTTTACCAACTTTCTATAGCTGACTCCCAATTTCGATGCTCAATGAGGGCATCCCGAACAAGATTTGTTGCCGCATTTCCATCAGATCCATAAAATTTGGTATAGCATCTTTTATATGATTTTCCACTAGGAAATATGACTTCCGGACTATCCCATGCTAATGAAAATGTAACAATCTTCTTTCCATGAGGTGGAACTTCTATCGAAGCCACAACAACAACACCAATTGAAGCCCCCTGTTCTTCTGGTTATGAGCGGCCTGTGTAATAAATGTAAAATGATAATGTTGTTGCTCCTTTGCAAGAGTAGATACAACTAAAACAACAGGAAGAACTTCGCCTTTTGTGCCAAAAATCCATGAACACAGCTCTAGGGCATTTATGAATGGCATCCTGGATACCTGTTCATCTCTCTGCTCAGTGTTTTCATGGCTTTAACCTTCTGAGCATACAAAGCTGTGTTTTCTCTGCAAGATTGATACCTTTAATGGTGGCCACCGGTGGGTAATAACTGAATCTCTTGAAAGAGGACTGCTCTAGGTGGAGGAAGGAGAGGAAGAGGTAGTTGTCGTCGGAGACACCCAACGCAACTTGAATCTCCAATGTGAAGGGGTCCAGAGCGGATCTCCATGTGCTGGAAATAGCTGAGGTGATGGCACGGTCCCGGTGCTGAGCTTCGCCAGACAACGGATGGCAATGTCGTTGGGGAGGCGGGGAATCAATTCACCCTCATTGGTTGTTATTGTGAGATTTGATCCTTGGCCTTCCATGTTAGACATTGTTGAAATAAGCCAGCCTGTGTTATGGATCTACTGGTGATGAAAATGGTGGGTGAGAGAAAGCCATGCCACCCTGCTAAATCTCAATCTAACTCGGAATTCGCTCTTGTTTCTAATTAGACTTTACGGCTCTCACATCATTTATTGTTAATAATTTTGGAGATCGATCGAGCACTTGGCATGTGTAATGATAGGCATTGACATCAACACCTTAGACTTTACAATTTGACACCTTTACATTTGCAAACTGAACACTGGGCTGAGCTTCTTTTTAGAGCACTAGTTCATTTTGATTGCTAACAGGACCTGTGTGGCCTGTAAAAGACTGTAAAGCCATATTTACACCAATTTTCTGTTGTAATCCACCTTCTTTATCTGTTCTCGGGCCACAAAAGACTCAATCTTTGACTGCAAAGATGTTGGGAAGATGGACGCCCTATACGAGATTGGATCATACTCTGTTCACATTGCAATTGAAAAGCACTCTCAGAACTGCTTTGGTCTTGTCATGGGTAAGTTGATTTGCTAGCTACCAAAAAAAACAACTTTCTCACAATAATCTACCACAAATTGTTGAATAGGTAACACTCGCACATCATCTGGACTAAATAACCCAGGCACCTTCAAAGAAAATCTTCTTGTAGCTTCTGAGATAGCAGGCTGACAAATTGGGTTGCAACATTTTTTTACTAGATCCACTATTTTGATAATTAAATCGATATGTTGTGGCAACTGTCTCTTTGTGAGCTTTGATACTTGACACTCAAATTTGATTTGATTATATGACTAACCTATGTATGTTCTGTAACTGTGTAGGGCACATGAAGCTGGAGCAATGTGGAACTAGAGCTTAGCCTTAAAACTCAAATTTGTAAAAGCACATAGAAACCTTTTGCCTTACTGACATTTTTGACCTCATAAATGCAGTTTTGAAAAACCCTGTAACCTACAAACATTCACATTGTTCCAGTGTCTAGTCCATTAGGTTATGGAGTCTCAAATGTTGTCACCAGACCTCTGCAATCTTTATTCAAACCCGGAACATTCATTACTGAAAAAAAATAATCGCTGCAAACTGACAAACTGAAAAGAATCTTCAACCATGCTTGATGACGAAATCATTCTCTATCTACTCCTACTTCTAACTAGTTGTCCTGCCCCTTGTCAAGTGATGTCATGCTTCCAATGAAGCCATGTGAGAAACTGATTTATTGACATCGTGCTAGATCTTGCCCCGAAAAATAAAGGAAGCCATATCATACAGAAAAGAGGTTTGAAAGGATGATAAAGACAATCTTCTTCTGACAAAACTATTTTAACATCCATGCTGCTCATAGACTCTAAATAGTCAGCAAAAGGGTCATTGAAGTTATGATGAAATACATCTTTGAGTTGTTGATCTAATTGATTGTAATGCTGCTAATTGCTTTCACTGGTCTCAATGTTGGATGTAGACTGCTTAATCTCTGCTGGAGGAAGATACAAACTCAATCTCTGATCAGAACCTTTGTGCTCCTCTTCACCACCATTCTCTTTGTATATGCTGCAAACTTTTAGTTCCTGCAAATCTTGAAACCGTAGGCTACCCTCATGATCTTCTACAGATCTGAAACTGTCAATTGTTATTTTGTCAATTTGCTCTTCACTTTTCAAGTTTTCAAAAAGGATAATCGGATTTTTCTGGTAGCCTAAGATAATAGATGTATTCGGTACAGAGTCAAAAGAATCTATATTAAGGTTATCATCTTGAAGATCACTCATCTATTGATCATGGTGAGATATATATTCTGCTGTAGCATATTTCACATAACTATCTGATTCCTTATTCAACAAATTGAAATCATGACAGCATTCAAGATAGAGAAGGTCATCTGAAAAATGGTCTTTACAAAACACATGGAAAGCAGCATGAAAATCAGCCAAAGAGAAGACACTTGCACTTGGAAGAGACTGACGCCAGTCAAGAGAAATCCCTTCTAATGAAAATTTGAACAACTTAATTTGAACATCTTCATGTATAATTTCAATCCGGTCAATAAAGTCATGGAAATCCAGCAAATGTTCAGCTGGTACTTCCCACTTCTCTCCATGAAATCTAGGAATACTATGTTCCCATTCATCTCTAGTAGGTACTAGATGAGGGTAACCAGAAATACTTGATAAATTGCAGAACGCATACCTCTTTGCTAAGATCTGATTCATTTATATACCCATGGAGTCGCCAACAGATCCATCCTTCATGGAGTCGTCATTGAATTCGTCCTTCATGGAGTCACCAGATAGATGATTACAACCGAAATAATGTCTAGGCTTTGTCTATCATCAAAGTTGGATCTATGTCGTCTCCCAAGGAAGTTGAGCTTCAATCTCCTCTCCCCGGCAATGGTGCCAATTTGTTATCACTCCAAGAAACTCCTTAGGGTTGTAGGCTAAGGATGCTTGGTAACTTTAAAATATGAATAGGTTTATGATTATGTTGGGATAAAATGGGATAACTGACCTACTAGATCATATCAAGACAGTCAAAGAATATATAATCGGATGAGATAGTGCTTTCAAGAATCAATGATCAGATAAATAACATAACAGTGGATGAAGAATACTATACTTGCTAACCAGATCACACATGTGATGGGTCGGGTAAGATAGTGCAGGTATCACTATTAAATCAAGCTTATGATTTGACCAATGAGATGACAGTCATTGGCAACTAAGACAAACTTGACACAAAGTGAAGATTACCATTAAATCAAGCTATGAACTGACTAATTGGATGATAGTCATATTACAGTTAAGATAAATTGAATTAAAGCATAGAAGGAATAAGAAGTGACAATATGATATTCATAGAGAAAGAAGACTGTGATCTGAATTACGTATCTATGACAGTCTATTACAAATGCAGCATGGTATTGTATACAACATTCAAACCTCAGTCCTATGACTGAAAAACCCCCTTTGTCTCTTAGAAAAG
This sequence comes from Picea engelmannii, assembly GCA_009831015.1. Taxonomy (NCBI): domain Eukaryota; kingdom Viridiplantae; phylum Streptophyta; class Pinopsida; order Pinales; family Pinaceae; genus Picea; species Picea engelmannii. The sequence goes on from ML784443.1 coordinate 224,077, forward strand.
CTAGGCATTTATAGCCCTTTACAATCAATTTTTAGATCCTAAAACAATGGATCTGATATTCTAAAAATAGAAAGTCAAAACTGATTTACAAAATATAAGGAGAGATCCTCAAGATGAGATCAATCCATATCTAAGAGTAGTAGATTGTTGATGAAGTGTAGTTTTAGCCTCCCAAGGCTCTTTGGATTGTTATACTAAAGATAGAAATCGATTTGGATGATGTGTCATTTGATCCCTATCATTTTGCCCTTGAAAATGACCAAATCTAGTCAAAAAATTCCCTTTTGACTTTCATCTCCAAGAATGGCCTTTAGATTTTGATTTGATAATTCATAACTAGCTTATTGAAGAAGATTTCATACTAATCAAACTCAAAAAATCCCGATCTGGGCAAGAATTCAGTTTTTTTGGCTGTGACAGGCTTTCACCAGCTAATTTACCCGAAAATCTGCTCCTTAGTTGGTGAAAGGCGGAGCTTTCACCAGCTAACTAGAAAAATTCAAGACGGGTTAGCTGGTGAAAGCGTAGATTTTTTAAAAATCAAATTTCTCAGTCATGGAGAGTCCATTTTTCATGCTTGAATAATCGATTGACGTCTACAAATCCTAAGTTTTCCAATGGTGCTTTCAAATCTGTATTTGGAGCTCAGGAAGCTAGTCAAATTTTCCCTACAAGATTAGGCATCATTCTTTCAAAAATGCCATTGCATTTTTTATCGCTAACACAACCTTTACTAAAATATCCTTATTTAAGATAAGGATGTATCTTAGTGGAGGGTGTATTACCTTATAATAAAAAATTAAACAATAAGAAACCATGAAACAAGAAGAAACACTAACAATAAGCATAAATTTCTTACCAATTTCAAAATATAGCAAGATAAACCGAACTTTCTCGAGAATATTCCACCACAATAATAAGAACCAAGCATCCAAGAGATAGAAAACCACTTTTCCCTCCAATATACAAGTTAAATCATCACAATAACATCAAAGAGGGAGAGATATAGACAATTTTCTTAAAGAGGGTGAAAAATTTTAACATCCTGCTCTACTGAGCACACTTTTATTAAATTATTCTTTGAGGACACTTGCGTGCAAGTGATCCGGTTATGGTACATTGTGATTTCATTTAGATTATGGATTATACATGATGATGATGATGATGTGTTGTGACTTATTTTTATTTGATATATATATATTGGTAGATGCTATTAAAAATTTTTCATGAGTGTGCAGGACACATGACAAGTTATGGATGATGATGGCATCAATGGACTTCCTTGGACTCTAGATTGAGTCAGGGAGTGAATTGTATTTTGATTGAGTATTTAATTTACACACTTGTGACATATGATTGATTACGGTATGATTTATGTATATGGATTATTGACATGGTTTTTATCAGTGGATGCAGGATTGATGATGCTTGCTAATCCAATTCACATAAGGAGTAGAGGGGCCATACATAGAAACAATAATTTGAGGGAGAGGTGTGGCAGGGTCACTATCACAATCTATTAGAACTCTCGTCATGGTATAAACTATAGGTTAATTATTACCTAGTTCGATAGGTCCAATATGTCGTGAGGGCGAACTGAGACAATTGCTCACGAATATTTATAAAGGGTGCACAATAAGGAGAAGTCATTATTCCTTAGAAGCCCTTAACCTCTCATAAGGTCGACCGAGTGGAGTGTTGACTCCAAGGGTTGGAAAAACTTCCAAAACCAGTCAAGGAAAGTGGCACCCTTGGAGCATGGAGGTGCATCTTGAAGGGCACGTCGCGTAATTAAAAAATTGAGTCAATAAATCTAGGTGGCCTAGAATTTTTTTAAATGATTAGACCTTGTTGGATTAAGATAATTGATTAAACAATGAATTTATTAATTATAAATCCCAATAAAAGTCTAAGCCTAAGTCTAAAACTAAGTCTAAGTCTAAATTTAATTAAGGGACTAAATGAATTATGACATAAGTTAAAAGATTGGATAATAATCAAACTCTAGGAAAAAGGGGAATAAAATCTAAAGATTGGATAAATTGCACATGTGTGCATGAAAATAATAAAAAGGGTTTTTTTAAATAGAAAGAAATAAAATATGAGAGAATAGGTGTACACATAGAATAATATCTAGAGTCAAGATACCATTAGTTTAACTAGAAGAACACTCCTTTTCCAACTCTAACTAAGATCTAGTTAAGAGACACTCATTAAATGAGAATTTGGGGAACAAAGGGACAAATAAGAGCAAAAATAGGAATACATTAGGGAATGTGAGGGAAATTGGCTTTTAAAATAAAATAAAATTGATAATTACTTGTGCAACTTGGGGATAGTTTGACAAGTGTGTGGGTGAATAATCATTATTAATTTAATCTAAAAAGTCAATTATTAGTGCATGAGGACATGTGTCAGTGAGGAAATTTCTATAAAACAAATGGTGTAGAAGGAAAATGGATCTCTCTTATTCATGGTAAGGTTATGTTGCCAAAATTATTGTGGACTGTGTTTTACTTGTGTGATTTGGTCTTCAATATTTTGCAAGAGGTGGAAGCCTCTCCTTGCGAGGGAAAGCTTGAGCTAGTTGATATGAGTTTTTGTGTGTGACCCCTTTGCAGCTTAGGGGTCTAAGGGGGGAGAAAAGTACCCCTATCATTAGCTGGGAGGTACCAGTGAAGTCTTGGATTAGCCGGTGGAAGAAAGGATTTCACACGCAAGATTGAAGGAGAAAATCATCCTCAATTGTCAAAAAATGTATTGGTCATAGTATTTTATTATTTCTAGTTATTTATATATAGGAATGAATGATTTATTGCTTAATAGAATGGTGAAAAATCTATATATGAGACATAGGATTGATATAACAATTGCGATTGTAAATTCCTTATTTCACTGTTGATGGAATTTGTGCATTATCTGAAGGTATAATATAGAGGTTAATTATTACTGAGCTTTTATAAAGCAAAATTTTGCATCGATACATAGGTGAGGGATTGAGATTATTTTGATTATAGTCTATGAATCATAGCTCTGATTGGATGTTGTTTGTAATAATAATAATAATAATAATAATAATAATATATATATATATATATATATATATATATATATAACAAGGGAAACTGATTACTGTGTTTCCATTACAAAACATTGGAAATTTTTATTAGAAAGGAATTACGAGCTTTGTACTACCATATATGTTGGACAGAAAAAGTCAATCGACTCTTGAGTTTGTGACATAAATAAATATTCCATTTTTCACACCCTTACATTTGTTTCCTCAATCATTATGGAGAAAATGCTACTTTGTAGATGATTAAATTTATGATTTATTTGTTTAAGATAATTGCTCTGCTATCAACTTTTTCCTAACAGAACCTTCTTGCAAAAAATGCTAGTATTGAGTTTAATCTTATCTGCTATTTTATTCCTTGGAATACCTATCACTATCTTAGTGTTAGTAATGAACTTACCTTTCCTTATTCGAAATCTACTTTAAAATAAATATGTGATGACAATAAATTTAATCTCACTTATGTGTTTTACTTGTCTTTCAAGAATAAAATGAAATATTCTAATGTGCCTTCCAACGAATTTGGTTGAGACGAACAATCATCGTATCCAAAGTGGATCCTAACTCATAGATTGTAATTAGTCTATAATTCTTGCCTTTCTTCTCTGTCTTTTGTTTTTCTAGATACTAGTAGTATGATTCTATTGTTAGTTTTATTATGTATTGAATTGTTGTTTCGTTGCTTCCAGATAGATCCAAAAACAATAAAAAAATCACAATTTAACATATTAAAATAATCATAAATATTTTAAATTTTTTTTACTTATATTTGGGTGAACACAATATAAGTTATGGGTGGTCGTCTCTTTAGAGAAGTATTACCTTAAATATTTTTGGGTCAACTACCTAACTCTAGCATGGTTCTAATGTAGCCTTAAATCTACTAAGCACCAAGAGGCGTAAAAAGAACCGAGATCCAAACTTATCATTTAAATACATTACAAACATTGATTCAATTGACTGTTTTTATTATTTCATTGACCCTGAGATTGTTGGTGAACAAAATATCGTGTAACTGAACATATTACTTACCAACTACATAAATTATGAGTGAAACGTGGATATAGAACTATAATAAATTAAAAATATTAAATTGGCACCTGTAGCTCTTAACCAAAGCAATCTATAGTTATACTTAATTTATTTATAGTTAGATCTCGCCACGATGTTGAATTTATTGTGGAAAGACAAATAACTAAATCTTCTATAGATGACATGTATAGTCTTCATTGTAGATGACTTAACATGGGACGATACTTAAGATAGTCTTTTTGAAGAATGTTTGTTACCTTTCATACAATCTTAGAGTCAAATAACATTTGGATGGATACATCGATTGAATCGTCCTTATGCTTGAAGGTTAATGATAGGAACTTGTCAGATATTCCCTTGCCTTAATCGGATATCACTCTTGCTTGAAGAAGTAGCGAGGTAATTATGGTTCATATAGTAGTATTTTTACTAACTGATACTCGATCCTTAAAGTTGTCTTATATTGCAAAATATCTGATATTATGCCACACTAATCACACACCATTAATTTTTAGACTTGGCATACTTCCACTGGAACCGTGGCCTAACACTTGAACAAGGATAGGATTAATTCAATTGGAAAAGGGGCGACTCTTTATGCCAAGGGAGATCCGATTCGCACAACATGAGTCTTATTTTAAAGTTATCATGATCCTTGAGGCACTTGCCTTGGCCAATCCCAAGCCTTTTAGAAGGGACTTGGTGGGAGAGTGAGATGGTAAGGATTACACATTTGAATTTTTCTGTGGCCTTTTGATTACTGAGCAACACAAACTACTTGAAGAAAGAAATATTGGTGGTAAACACCAAGACCAATTTCTCAAGGGAAAGGGAAAGATGGATCCTAGGGATAGAGTACAGTTTGATGCCTCTACACAAAAGACCGCACACCACAACCACAAACCTCAAAGACAGAAAGATTCCCCCCAACAAAATTGAAACAAGAAGACATGTTAGCACTATGGAAAGATTGGACATGTAGAAAAACTTTTATATAAGAAAAGAGATGATTTAGATGAGAAGGTTAAATGCCTTGAAGGAGACATATCTATTGTACATCGACGTGATGATAATTTCACCTTCCAATTCATAACTTATCATCCCTTGTTGTCTCATTTTTCATAGAAAAAATGGGTAGTCAACTCTAGGTGCACTCATCACATGGCTAAGGATTCCTCCTTATTCACATGGTTGGATGAAGCTAAGGAGAGGAAAGTCTATGTTGCTGATGATTTTGCTTTGGATGCTTCTAGTTAGGGTGATTTTTCCTATCGACATGGGGATATTTTCGATGTTTATCATGTTCCAAACCTCAATGCTAATCTGTTGTTTTTTGCTCAGTTAACACAGACATGTAAGATTGTAGAATTTTGGCCAAATAAACTCTATGTTTGTGATCTGAAGAAAGGGAATTTGATTGTCATCGATGGGATTATCGACCTGATTGACAACTTGTAGTAATTTTGTGACACAACTTGACCTAACACTAAACTGACTGCACTTGTTGCTCACACTGATGAGAAAAGTCGAATTTGGTATGAGTGAATTGTACATCTAAATGTTTTAAGTCTATGAGAATTGGAAACTCATAATATGGTTGTTGGTTTGCCAAAGGTGTTTTCCCTTGAAGGAGTCTATAAGGGTTGTGTTATTATAAAGCATCATTAGGCACCATTCAAGTCTGGCAAAGTGTGGTGAGAAAAAAACCCACTGAAGCTTATTCAGAGTGACGTCTACTGCATAAATCTACCTTCACTGGAAGGTGCAAGGTACACTTTGAATTTCATTGATGATTTCTCTTTCTTTACATGGGTTTAATTTCTAAAGAATAAGAACCTTGTCTTTGAAAATTTCAAAGAGTTTAGAGCCTTTGTTGAAAATCAATGTGGCTGACCCATCAAATTCTTAAGATCAAACAACGGGGGTGAGTATGTAAATCAACCTTTTGAGGAATACCTGCTTTAATCTGGTATTGATCGACACTGGTTGGTTCCTCACACACCTTAGAAGAATGGTGTCGCAGAACACAAGAATCAAAAATTAGTTTAAATGGATAGATTTATTTTTCAGGCTAAAGATATGCCTCTTCAATTCTGGGATGAATTGGTGCATTGTGAAAATTATCTACTCAATCATGGATCGACTCGTGTTTTTCCTTCCATGACTTCATTCGAATGATGGTATGGGAAGAAGCCTTTTGTTAGCCACCTTTGTGTGTTTGGATGTGTTTCTTGGGATCACATTCCTGATGATTGCAGAAATAAGTTGGATGCAAAGAGTCATTCTTTCATCATGATGGGATACACTGAAGAGTCGAAATCCTATAGACTATTTGATTCTGTCAAACAACAAATCATTATCAGACAAAATGTACAGTTTGAGGAGAATTATTCTCACATTAAAATTTTGAATGCATCTTCTGTATTATTGCAGGATGATCATTTTGATGTTGTCTATGACATTGGTGCTCCTATTCCATACTTCAGTTCTTCGACTGGACAATTGAACATTCTCCATGTTTCGACTAGACCATCAACCTCCGAGTGAACTAGTATGTTGTCCTCTATTTTGACTGGTCCACCTACTAAATACCCTACAACTTATGATTGACCTGCTAAAGTGAACCATATTTCACCTATTTCTTGTCTACCCAGATGGGCTGCCAAGAAAATTGAAGCTTCTAGAGCTGATGTTGGAGATGCCTCCTATAGATGACAAACTCGAAGTCAAAAGAAACATATCAACGTTTCCTTGATGACTTGTGTACTGGAAACTTATGATCCTATTGTGTACTCATATGTTGAAGGATGACCTTAATGGTAGTAGACCATGCAAACAAAAATTGATTCTTTGTTGAAGAATCACACTTGGTACTTAGTTCCCCGACCACAAGGAAAAAAACATGTGAAGTGTCGATGGGTCTATGAGACCAAATTTACTTCCAAACATGTTGTTGAGTGACACAAAGCATACCTAGTTGTGAAGGGATTTTCTCAACAAGAAGGAATTGACTACAGTGAAACATTTTCCCATCCCAAAGATGAACTTTGTTCAATTAATTCTTTCCCTTGCTACTTCTTTTGGATGGAAAATCCATCAGATGGATGTGAAGAGTTCTCTTCTTCATGGAGACTTATAAAAATAAATTTTCATCAAACAACCACCTAGTTTTGTTACTGATTCAAACTTGGTTTGTTGACTCATGAAGTTGCTTTATGGTTTGAAGAAGGCTCCCCAAGCTTGGTATGTTTATATTAATAGTTTCTTTCTTTGACTTGGTTTCAAATAGTGTGAATCTGATAAAAACTTCTATGTGCTTCATACCAATGGAGATACCTTGATTTTTGTTGTATATGTAGATGAATTACTCATTACTGGAAGTAATAATGATCTCATCCTTGGATTGAAGAAACAACTTGCTGACCCATTTTACATAACATATCTCAATACTTTGCATTATTTTTTGGGTCTTCAAGTATTACCACTATGTGATGCCTTTTTCATTTCTCAATCTAAATATGTGATGGATCTATTGACACATTTTAAGATGGTTGATTGCAAGCCTTATGCTATTTTTTTTCAGTCTGGAGTAAAGATTATCAAAACCTATCAAACTCCCATAGTCGATGATACTCTTTATAACCAATTGGTCAAGAGTCTTATTTATCTTACTCACAGTCGACTTGACATTTCTTTTGCTGTTAGTGTGGTTTCTCGATTTATGCAGGACCCCAAAATAAATCCACTAAAAAATAGTCAAATGAATTATTCGTTATCTCAAGGGTACCACTCATTTTGGTATCAAGTATTGTCGAAGTTCAAATTCATTGGTCAGCTTCACTGACTTTGACTGGGTTGGCCACAATTATGATTGAAATTCCACTTTTGGTTATGTGTTTCTCTATAGCACTGGACCATTTGTGTGGTCATGCAAGAAACAAAAGGTGGACGCTCTTATCGACCAAGGAAGAAGAATATCATGGCGCCATTCAATCAAGTACTAAAGTAGTATGGATTCGCCAACTTTTGGGAGACATTGGCCTTCCTATCCATACCTTGACTTCAATCTACTATGATAGCTAGAGTACTATACAAGTTGCTAACAGTCCTTTTACCCATAGTAAGATGAAGCATGTTGAGCTCCATGATCACTATTTGAGATATTTGGTTGATGAGAATATTGTCTCTCTTGAATATTGTAGAACAAAATATCAAGTTGCTAATATCTTCATCAAACCTTTAATTAAAGCTAGATTTATCAAGCTTTGCATGATGCTTGGGATTTAGGAAGCTACAATTATTGGGGGGTTTCATAATGATGTAATTTTACCTCCTGAATCTCCTCGGCTATGTGTTGATGGGGNGGGGGTGTTGGAACATCAAGCATTGATGGTTCATCAAACATATATTGGTTTCATTCGGTCGAGAGGATGACCCAAATATGGACATAATCGGTCAGATGATCAATGAGAATACTACACCATTCGGTCGAGTAGTCGACGTGTATGTCGATTAGACAATTTACCACTAGCTAAAGATATTCGGATGGTGGATTGACCACCCTAATAATCAACTATGAGTTGAATTCATAGGCATTCAGGTTGAGCATCCTTGTCGAGCCTAATTGACAACATGGATTTGGCGGAGTCAACTCTAAACTCTTTAAGAGTAAGTGTGATAATGATATGGTTTAGGGCTTACTTCATGGCTAATGGTGTCATTTAATCCATTTCTATGATCTCCTTTGTGGAGTGTGCACTTGCTCTTGAGTTACCTCATTCTTAGGTGATACTTTTTCCAATCCCCCTTTATCAGACATTTTACTATTTCACTTTATCATATTTTAAGTCCCATTTTATAAGGTTTCAAGCTAGAACATTTCTATTTGGGACTCGTGTGAGCACTGAAAGGGTAGAGCTCAAGTTTGGACCATATTTTGTTAGTCCTTTAATATCACTCCCGTATTTCTTTAGCATCATTTTCTTATTCTTTTATAAGTATATGTAATCAACCTATGGGCCTTTGGCCCCTCTTCTCATGAGAGAATGGACCATGACCCATTACTAAAGTTTAATACACTATGAGAGGCTCTAGGATAGAAAGTGTTAAGTATGTCCAGGAATGAAATGTTACCCTTGTGAGGGAGCCCTAGTAGTTACCCTTTTCCTTGGGAGGTGACAACATGAAAATAGAGCATAGAAGTTGACCACCAAGTTGAAATAAGGAAACTCACACAATTTTCCAAGACAATGATCCATTATCCAATTTCAAACAAAGATCCTCATCCACATTCCCAACAAATTAATCATAACACTTTTCATGAAAGAAGGACTATCATACGTCATGGTGATGATGGCTTCCCATATCCCATACCCTAGATTGCTTGGATGTGATGAGCCTTGGTTGATGTGTAGTGTAAAGATGAATGAGGGGGGTTGTTGGACTTCCATCCATGGACATGTTGATCATCATCATGGTTGGGATCATGTTCTCCATTGCAGGCCACGAGACATGATATCCTCTAGTTACCCCTAGGCATTGGGGGGGTAACAAGTAGGAATGCTATAACTTAAGGTCTGACATTAAAGGTGAATGTCTATGTGCTTCACTCAGTAGATAGAATTTTTTATTTTCTTCATGGATGTATTTTCTCATAATATTCCATATGACTAATTATATCATGATTATAAATTCCCTTGAAACAATCTAATCATGGAGTTGGCAATGGATTCATGCTATATGGGGCTTCACCCAAGTTGGATTTAATTTCTTTTGAACAACATATAGTTTCATAAACATCATGTTTATAGGAATATGAACCAGTTTCTAGAACTATTGGTGTTTATCTTCTTTCTACACATACTCTTGATTAATAATATTTTGGGTTGTCCTACATACATCTCTCTCTTGTAAATTATCCTATTTCATTTTTGTTTACTATTTGAATAACTTGTCTTGTCTATTTATTTGAATTAACTGTTGTGTGTGTGTGTGTGTGTGTGTGTGTGTGTGTGTGTGTGTGTGTGACACTCCTTATACATTTAATTTTTGGTTGGTTCATGTATTAAATCTATAGATTTATTGGCTTTTAAAACTTGGTTCTAATTGGTTTTCCAATATAATGATTTGGTTATGCTTTAATAGCATTTACACGTTTGTTTGTTTTCATTTACAACATATATTAATTCAGAATTTCACCTCTTCAAATTTGGTTTGCAATCATTAACAATTGTCTTAAAAGTCTTTCTGCATTTATCAGTTTAGATCATCATTTATAATAGCCTTGCACAACTATTTAGGATTAAATTTGCATACTAGTAGAGAATTTATCAATAATCAACCACTAACATAATATATATATTCTTAAAATCAACCCGTTGTAATGCTCCATAATAATAATAAGTATTTAAATAGTATAAAAATGCAAAGAAGATAAATAATAAAAGAATTATTTTATTAATAGAATAAAAGGGAAAAATAAGAAAAGATAAAATAAGGAAAGTTGTTGAGCCCTAGACAAAGTCCCATGTTATGTATAAAACCCATTATTAAGCCCTATATATTGAATTACATTTCTATTAGGTCAGATAAAACTTCATTGAACACTTTCATCATAATTGTAACCCTTTGTCTCATATATATATATAGTATTAGGATCATATTATCTCAAATCATATTGTGTTATGAATTGGATATATTATAAAGAAGGTTTCCCCCTCGAAGTGGACTGTAATTTATTGTTTTCTTATCATTTTTAAGGCGTTGGACGATAACATTTGGTATCAGAGCTCATTGATACTAGGATTTTTCTTCTCCAATCAAGTCATCTTAGAAAATTTTCTATAAAAAAATTTCTAGATGATTACAACCTTGAAAATTAGAGGTTATTTAAAGAACTTATCAAGGTATATGTGGTAAAACTTTCAGATTTTGGGTCATCATATTTTCAGAGATACATCCAGTGGAAGATAGAATATTTGACTAGTCTTATTTACTAGTCTCAAACATGTGTTTTAGGTAATATCGTCATATCTTATTAAAAAAAGATCAAAATTGAGTGAGAAAAATTACAATGGGAAGAGGACGACATGTAGTATTTGTTGTACGATTTTTGGAATCATATATAAAATATTGTGCACGGGTAACATTGTACAAGTTCGCTGTCTTGGAAAGGCCAAAACAAAAAACAAGGTGTGGGGAAGTTACCCCAACTTTCTCTTGGCACATCCAATTTTGGTCAGGCCCGTGACATTGTAGAGAGGACATATCAAAGTAATATAGGACAAAATTTAATACTTAGAAGGGTCTAAATTTCAGAAATACATCAAAAATAAGGTTAGTCAGGAGGACATACTCCAAATTAAGGGTTTGAAAGGTACGCAACTTACAATTGGCATAAATTTATATTGGAAGATCTATTTCTAGTGATTCAAAATATATGATAAATATATGATAGGTGATTATTATTATTATTATTCCATACGGTTCCCAAAAATATGCCGACACCAATTAAACCTCCAGAAGTCATGTCTATGACTCAAGAAGAAAACGAGGACATACATAACAGGTTGTCCAAATTGGAGGAACAACTTAGTGAACAAAGTGACAATTCTAATAATTGGGTTAACTCACAAATACAAATTAAAGAATTGGAAAAGAAGATGGTTGATATGAAAAGTAATATGGATGAAAATAAATAAGAAATACAAAAATCTATGAGTTCCATAATCCTTCATGATCTAGATGAGAGACTCTCTAAAGAAGATATCAAAATACCAAGAAATCATGAAAATAAAGGTAGTATTTATGTTGAACAACCTGATGTTAAAAAACAATTTTCAAGTGGAATTAACTCTAATAATGGATTTAATTATGGTGGGGGTCCTAAATTCAAATTTCCCAATATTGAATTAAAGAAGTTTGATGGAACATATGTCTTTACTTGGGTGAACCAATTAGAGCAATATTTGTAACTACGCAATATTATGGATGACAATAAAATGATTCACATAGCCACCTTGAAATTTGAGACAAAACCATATTAATGGTATTGATGGGTAGTTAAAGGAACCCCCCTCTTTATCATTATACTTGGGGTTTATTTACAAGATACTTAGAAGCACTTGATATGAGAAAGTTTGGGAACATGACTACTTTAGTCAATTGGCAAGAATCAAGAAATTATGTGACATTGAATATGATAATTCCAAATTTCATGTATTATCCACAAGGGTGGATGACATTAGTGATGAAAATATGTTGCAATCTTACATGGGTGGATTAAAAGAGGACATTAAACATGAGCTTTTCTTAAGTCATCCTGAAAATATTTTGGAAGCTATGTAGTATGATCGACATATTCAAGCCAAGAATAAGGCTACACACAAGCCTACCATTGGAGCATACATAACAAGAAGAGATTGTTTTGGGGGTAATAAGACAACCATACCTCAACCAACAAGGTTGACACCTCAACAAATGGATGAAAGAAGAGAAAAGGGACTATGCTTCAATTGTGACAACAAGTACAGTAAAGAGCATAAATGTGGTGAGAAGAAATTATTCTACATAGACTGTGAACATGAAGAAGATAGCGTACCTAAAACAACAAGGTTGACACCTCAACAAATGGATGAAATAAGAATAAAAGGATTGTGTTTCAATTGTGACAACAAGTACATTAAGGGGCATAAATGCGGTGAGAAGAAATTATTCTACATAAACCATGAAGAGGAAGAAGATCGGGAATTGGAACCACCACAAGAACCAAATCTAGAAGAGACTACTCTAACAATATTTTTCCGTGCATTGGCCAAAATAATTAATCCACAAACCCTCAATATACAAGGATACATAAAAAATAAAAGGGTAGCAATATTGATTGATTATGGTGGCACCCATAACTTCATCAATTACAAATTAGAAAAAGATCTCAATTGCTTTGTATATCCTGCACTAGAATTTCAAGTAATGATTGCAAATGGAGGTACCATAAATTGTTTGGGGAAATGGCATAGTATTAAGATCAACATGGGGGAGTATTTTCTGGATAGCCCCATGATTACCATCCAAATGGGGAGTGTTGATGTTGTATTAGAGGTCTAATGGATGCAATCATTGGGAATAGTGGCCTTTGATTTTCAAAATATTTTCATGATATTTTCCTCAAATGGAAAGGAAATTGAGCTTAGAGGTATCCAAGGGAAACCCTCTAAAGTGATAAGCTCTAATATCATGGAAAAATTACTCAAAAAGGGACACTACGATGTAATTGCACAATTATGCTCACTTGATATTCAAAAATCTATATCCCCTGCTCCATTAGATCTCCAAATAATTATAAAAAATCATTCCTAGGTATTTGCTGAAATTCCTAAGGGTATTCCACCTGCTCGAGATCATGACCATGTTATTCATATTCAGCCAGGAAGTGTACCACCTAAAATCAATCCTTACATGTATCCATATTCACATAAGAGTTAGATTGAGCACATGATCCAGGAAATGTTAGAGGATGTTATGACCCAAGGGGGGAATATATATGGATAAATGTATATGATATGACCCAAAGGGGGGGGGGGGGGGGNGACTAAATGTACATGTAATGTGTAAATACATATGGAATAGGGTTGACCTAGTGATAAAGGGGCCTCATGTGCAAGTGTCAATAACTATATATAAGAGATCATGTATTCATTATTGGGGGGTATGAATGGTGGAATATGAATGGTATTTGGTTATTTGGAGAGGTTTCCCCTATTATTTAAGGAATTATTGTGTAAATTATCTATCTTGGAGTTGTGCTCCATGTTTACATTTTGTACATGGTGTGTACCAAGGATGATTTTAAGGATGGAAACTTATTTTAAAATGTAGAAACCTTGGCGAATCTTACTAATCCTTCATATGCCAACTATAAATGATTGGTGATATTTTTGTAAAATTATTTAAATTTCTAAGCATTTTATATAGTTTTTATAAAATTTTGGCGATTTTTAAGGTAAAATAATTTAATCCTATAGAATTTGGGCGAATCATTTTTAAAATAGCAAATCTCATTTTTGGAAAAACCATGGAAAATTAGCCCATGAGCGAAATTTAGCCCCTAAAATCATCCCTGGTGTGTACTTCTGTTACTTTATGATATTTTAAGCATTTGGCTCATTACATTTGGTATCAGAGCCAAATGCTTACAAATATCATAAAATAATAGAAGTACACACCATGTACAAAATGTGAACATGGAGCACAACTCTAAGATAGATACGTTACAAAATAAATCCTTAAAGAATAGGGTAACCCCCTCCAAATAACCAAATACCATTCATAATTCACAATTCACATCCCCCAATAATGTATACATGATATCTTATATATAGTTATTCACACTTGCACATGATGCCCCTTTATCACTAGGCCGACCCTATTACATATGTATTTACACATTACATGTACATTTAGTCCCATATATTCCCTCCCTTGGGGTCATATCATATACAATTAACCATATATATGCCCCCCTTGGGTCATAACATAGGACCCTCCAAAAATATTTGTCCTCGAAGATTTGGATTTAAAGGCTTCACCTATGATGAAACCAAGTGATATGATTTTCTTACACTCCTACTTTATTCATTCCATTGTTTATGATTTATCCATAAAAAATAAATTATTTTTGGTCTTAATCCTTGGTGTCTAGTTGTTGCATAATTTTCTTCCTTTGATTCCATGTATTTTTTTTTAGCTTCTCCAATTTGTAGTGGTTATTGGTATATGATAATAGCTTGTTGAAGAGTATTTTGGTGATGCCTTGTTCCATGAATATTGACAAGTATTCCATATTCTTCCTTCATAATGTTGATATCGTCCTTATTGTCTTCCTTGAAATGTTTATTGGTTACAATGAGGGTGTCCATACGGTTTCACATTTGACAGTTTTTCTTTATTCTTCACATGCATTTCATCTATCTTATTTTCAGAGACAATGGCATCCTAGATAATCTTTTCTTGGTCTTTTATTACTCTAGACTTGGAGATAATACCATCATATTTGATGTGTACATCCTCTAGATGGAGTTCAACTTCTTCAAGAATATTTTGTTGACCTTTTTGAATCTTTTCTTCTTTCTCCTTTTGAAGCTGCAAGGTGACCCCATCTATGGAATTATGACATCCTTATTCTATTATGTCTTTCATTTCTGAATTTACCTCATCTGTAATTAAGCATTCCTCAACCTTCTTGCAAATTTCCTCTTGCAGTATTTTGGTATATTCTTCATCCAAGATCCTTCTTTCTTATTTATTTTGACAATTATTCTTTTCTTCATTCAATCTGTTAACCTCATCCAATAGTTTTTTATTATGGCTTCATAATCTATGTATCTCTTCATCTCTTTTTTTTTCAAATCTTCCCTTGATTCATCTTTTTCCCACTTTCCTTTGCTAGTATTTTCTTGCTTTAGGTTCTTAACCTCCTTAATGAGTGATTCATTAAGGGATATTATCTTAGATATCTCCTCACCCTTCATATTAATATCTTCCTTTGCTTCTTTTAACTCATCTTTAATTCTATACATTTCCTCCATTTTTGTATCCCTAATCCATTTATCTGAGAAGATTTTTTCAAATTCTTCCCATGTGAAGTGGAGTCTGGTATCTTCATCAAGGCTTCTACACCACTTATGAGCTCCACCCAAAAAATAAAGAGATGCCCCACAAGGACTTACACCAATCCTCATACAATATTCCTTTACCATCCTCAACCATTCCATGGGACTTATTTCATCTTTATCTTCATCTCCACTAAAGTTAGGTATTGTCATTGATTCTTAATTGAGGTATAACCCTAATATTTGACTTCCAACTTGCGTATATTAAGGATAAATGTCTCAAATAGTTATAATTATTGTTCCAATATAATATTATAGGTTGTATATTTCTAACTAGTTTTGAATCAACTCAATCATACATTCCCATAAAAAGTTATGATAGTTTTAAGTCAACATACCTTGGAAACCCTGATTTGGAGTTTGTCCTCCTGGCCGACCATACCTCTGATGTATCTATGCAATTTTGGCCTTTCTGAGTCTAGAATTGTGACCTGTAGTACTTTGAAATTCCTTCTCTGTAATACCACAGGTCTGACCAAAATTGGATGTGCCAAGTGGAAGTTATGGTAACTTCCCCACACCTTGTTGATTTTTGGCGTTTCCAGAAGAGCACACTTGTATAGTATGCCCCATGAAAAATAATTGATATAAATTTTGAAAATTGTACCACACATACTACAAATTGTCCACTATAAAATGAAACTAGTCTCACTCAATTTTGATACTCTAGGAAGAAGTTATGATTATTTTACCTGGAACACCTATTTGAGACTAGTCAATAGGACAAGTCAGATACCCTATCTTCCACATAGTGTAACTCCAAATTACAATGATCCAGAAGATGAAATTTGTACCAGAGGTACTATTATAAGTATTCTAAATATTATATAGTTTTCGACTTCTGAAGTGGATCTGAGAAAATTTTATAGTGAAAATTATAAAATGACTTTATTGAGGAAGAAAAACCCTATGACAGGTGCTCTGATACCAAATGTAATGAACCAAATGCTTACAAATGTCATAAAATAACAGAAGTACACACCATGTACATAATGTGAACATGGAGAACAACTCCAAGATAGATAATTTACACAATAACTCAAATAATAAGGGAACCCCCTCCAAATAACCAAATACCATTCATACTTTACAATTCATCCCCTAATAATGAATACATGATATGTTATATATTGTTATTCACAATTGCACATGAGTCCCCTTTATCACTAGGCCAACCCTATTACATATGTATTTACACATAGAATTTATAGTTAGACCCATATATTCCCCCTCTTGTGGTTATATCATATACATTTAGCCATATATATATGCCTCCCTTGGGTCATAACAAAGGATGACATCATTCAACATAGCCAAAGTTCTTTCTCTTCACTGGTGGTTTTGGTTACAAAAAAGGATGGTTCATGGCATATGTGTCGAGAATATAAACAACTCAAAAAAATGACCATCAAAGATAAGTTTCATATCCCTGTCATTGATGAATTATTAGATGAATTATATGGAGAAAAATTCTTTGCTAAGTTGGATCTTCGTTCAGTATATCATCAGATCAGAATGAGGTAGGAAGATATTCCTAAAACAAATTTTAGAACACTTGAAGGTCATTATGACTTTTTGATTATTCAATTTGGACTTACTAATGCACCTTCAACATTTCAAATCTTGATGAATTCTATTTTCAAGCCCCTAAGAAAATTTGTGTTAGTATTTTTTGATGACATACCAATCTACAACAAATCTTGGGAGGAGTATGTACAACATGTTGACAAAGTATTACACCTATTGGAAGAGCAACAAATTTATGCAAAGCCTTCCAAGTTTTCCTTTGGGGTTCAAGAAGTGGAATATTTGGGTCATCTTGTATCTCATGAAGGTGTTAAAGTGGACCCTAACAAAATTAAAGATGAGGGAATGACCAATTACTAAAACCTTGAAGAAACTTTGTCAAGAAATATGATCAAATAGCAACACCTCTAACAACATTATTAAATAAAGAATCATTTTATTGGACCGAAGAAGCAACCAAAGACTTTGAAAAACTTAAGGAGGCTATGTGTACAACTCCCCTCTTGGCCACACCTGACTTTACAAAAACATTTATTGTAGAGTGTGATGCCTCAGGACATGGAATTGGTGTAGTTTTAATGCAAGAAGGAAGGCCTTATTCCTTTGAAAGAAGACAACTTAAAGGAAAAAACTTAGTCAAACCAATTTATGAAAAATAAATGTTGGAAATACTATATGCATTTTAGAAATGGTTCCCCTACCTAATAGGAAACACTTCACGGTACAAATAGATTATGACAGTTTGAAGTACTTCTTTGAGAAACGATTATCTTCATAAGAGAAACAAAAATGGGTTACAAAGATGTGTTACACATCAAAATTACTCACTTTGATAGTGTTGCAAGTGTCATCATTACAAGTGTCACAAGTGTCGCATTTTGCTCACAAGTGTCACAAGTGTCAAGCAAAGCATACTTCCATGATGCCTATGTCATACTTATAACGACATCAAAAAGACACTTGAAACACCTCAAACACTTGATTTGGAAGAAGAGGAATGGTTAACTAGAGT
This sequence comes from Picea engelmannii, assembly GCA_009831015.1. Classification (NCBI taxonomy): domain Eukaryota; kingdom Viridiplantae; phylum Streptophyta; class Pinopsida; order Pinales; family Pinaceae; genus Picea; species Picea engelmannii. The sequence continues at coordinate 242,393 of ML784443.1, forward strand.
TATGTACCTCTTACCATCTAAAAGAACCATTGAATCTAGGTTTTTAGAGGAGAGCGCTCCCCTATACCTCTCTCAGGAGTGATGGCGCCCCTCTATAGAGTGTTAGGGAGAATTATAACACTTGAAAACCCTTTTGGAGGAGCGCTACTGCTTTTGGGATTGTTGGCACCTCCTGTACATGGCCATGGAGTGCTATAACGCTCTAACATCCCTTTTGACAGAGCGCTACCTATTATGGGAAATAGTTGGTTTGTTGAGAAGAATGAGGGGAATATCCTCTTAATATCTGAAGGCAGTTGGATTCGAATCCTTGGCCAAGCCATGATCACAGGGAAGATCCATAACGAAGGGAGGAAAATCCTCAACTTACTCTAAAGATATCTCAAGTAGTTGGGCCTCTCCAAGCCTATTTAAACAAGCCTTCTCATGGTGAGAAGGAGAAGGATTAGAAGCATGAAACCTATGATATCATAGGAAACACACCGTGAAGTGGAGGAGAATAATCAATGAAGCTATTGTCATTCTGATTGTGGGTTTTTTAAGCCAGGGTTAGACAAAGAGTATTTGACAAAGCTGCTGCATTCGCATCTATGGTTGTAAGTTTCTTTCATTATTGTTCTCATCAATATAACACGCTTGGCCTGTTTCTTTCTAGTTTGTTTTTAATCTCACATGAGCTTGTCTCTAATAGATAGGTCTATTTCAAGCTAATATCAGTAGAGTAGGAAGTGGTTGTACTTATTTTTGTCTACAGGGCTTATCATGGAGCGAAAGATTGGAGCTCAACTCGGATCATGCAGGGACAAACACCGGTAAAAGGTACTTCTTTTCTCCTTCCTCCTCATAAATTAGTTTATATAGATCTAAAAGGAAGTCAGTGTCCATGATTAGTGTCTTCTATCTTAAGAGTTAAGAGTCTATCTCTTAAGAGGAGATCTACTTGTCCGTAGGGAGATTTTCCTTCAACAAAAATTGGCGACTCCACTGGAGAAGAATCAGAACTTTCTTAGTTTTTTTTTTCCTCATATACTTTGTCTTACCCTTTGTTTTCTTAGGCCTTGTTCACCCCTTTATATATGATTGCACTTGCTGATTGAATCCTTAGTCCATCACATCCATCCTGATTGATAAAAAATTGACTGAGTTTTTGGTTTTTTTGACATTTTTCTGAGTTTTTTGAGCCTGGCGTCTCTGTGCCCATGTTAGCCCAGCACTAGCACTCCCTAGAGGCCTTAAACAGATCTTTATAATTCTTTGGTGGCCCTTACACCAGAGCGCTAGCCTCTCCTTGGCAAAAATACTTTCCAGAATTGTGTTTTCTGCAACTCAGCCTCTGTTTTTTGCCCTGGTCCATCATCTTGATTCTTCATTACATCTTCCTAATGATATTTGACCCTCTGCTTTATGAGAAGTAGGCACTTTTTCATTCATATTTGGTGACCTTCTCTCTTATTTTGAGTCTTTTCTCCTATTGAGAACTTGGAATCAATCCACTGCCTTTTTCTCTCTTGTCTGACTGAGCAGAAACTCTGGTGAAGGACATCAGAACTCTATGAATCTTCTCATTTGGTTTTTTGAGGTCATTGTCCTTGAACATCTCTCTTTTGTGTGAAATTCTTGATTTTCTTTGTTATCTTTGTTTTCTTTTTTGCTTCTTGTTTTCGATCATAGCAAGAGGGTGTGTTGTTTGTACGAAACCTACTTATGCTTGTCTGAGTCTCCTTGATCTAAAAGGTTAATTGGCAGGGGAAGTGTCGTATTGAATTAATCATTATTTGCACACAAACAATAAAGAGACATCTTAGTGATTGATTTGCATATTAGAAGACATTTCTAAAAAAATTTAGCATCACATTGGATTTGATTGAGAAAATTTGTTTGAGGACATTCCTTATTTTATGCATTTTTGGGGGATTGAGTCATCATTCCATCCGTTTCACTTTCATACACCCCTTTTGAGTAAATAACAGTTGTAAAATGAATGCTAATTAAACATTATCTAGAACATTTATTTTTTCTAGGATCTTCCACCAACATTAGACTAGGATTAGCACTTTGGATTAGGCTATGAGCATAACTCTCCAAAGTTTCCAAAACAAACATTAGCATCCTAAGATAGGGAGAGTCAAATCCAATTGTCATATAAGTTTGTTGGGATTCCCCTCTCACATAGGGGTTACGCACAAGGTCACACTCAGAAAAGCTACGAAGATTATCCCTCTTTGGTTTGACTGATTGTAGTAGTTGGATTGTATTATGGGGGTCACTTAAAGGTATACCCACAATGTTGAGTGGAATCCTTTCAAGTTGATTTTGGGCTAGATACCCTGCCCTTATGTTCAGACTCGAATGTCGATTGTACCCACCCAGGAGCTGACTGCGAATTGGTAACCTTAGTAGCCACAATCTTTAGGGTCTTACACAAGGTGACAGTGAAGGGAAGTCTCACTGTACCTGGAGCATACATTGGTCAAACTCACTTGGGCTCCTTGGAGGGTAAACCCATAATTACTGAGTGGAAGATTGCACCAAGGTGAAAGTCCGTTAAGCAGGTCTCCATTGTAACTGTTCCACCATATCCTATCCCCTTCTTGACTTGATCACACAACGTTGGATTTCATCACCAACTAGAATGGTCATCGAGAGAAGGTTTCATTTTCTTGGTTGTGATTCCTAGATTCTATTAGTGTATGTTGTTTCTTTTCGGTAGTTGGCCATAGATTTTTTTCGTCGATTTTTTTTCACCAACATTGACCCTCCACACCGTTCGCTTAAGGTACAAGGACTTCCTCCAGAAAATATGGAAGATACTACCCCTTTACCCCCTCATTCTATGGAGGAATATCCTTAGCAGAGCGAGGTTCATGACATTATAACCTCCCAAGAGGAAGTTCCCACCTCTTTAAAGAATTTTCGAATTGTTTCAGAGTTTCTAGAGGCTTTCCACATTCCTAAGGGATATGAGAGGCATTTTCTCCAACTGAATTTAGCCAGAAAATTTGTCTTTATCAATCCTTCCAATGTTTCGACTGGGTCTCATTCAAACCCTCTAGTCGAAGACCCCTTTTGGACCGTAGAAGTTGTTCAAAGCCCACAATGCACAGTACAGGATCTTTACGGAACAGGAATAGGTGCCAATGTGCCTGTTACCTACACCATACCCTTAGATCATTTTACTGGTACTACCGTGTTTTCAACTACACCGTCCGTTGATCTGAACATGTCATTTGTTGGCCCAAGGTCCACTTTTCTCTCCAGATGACCCATTCTACAATGGTCCCTCACATTCCGACTATTCCTGTCGGTAATGTGGTGGTTAGCCAAGCTACAATTGGTACACCACTAACAACTAGACCTTCATCATCACTTCCTTTTGGGTACAGAGCACTGAATTCTTCCATTGTCACCACTACCCAAGTTATGCCTAGAAGTTCTATACCTATACAACGACTCGGAGGGACCGGTCTTGGTGGCTTTAATCCATTAAGAAACACCAGTCAGTCATTTACGTCTGGTTCCCAAATTCCAGGAACTCCACTTCATGATGGGGGGCATCCTCCCACCGGAGGACAACCTCCATTTGGAGGGCACCCTCATGCTGGGGGGCAGCCTCAAACCAGAGCCTACCATCAACCGCATGGACAAAATGTGTTTACAAAACCCAATCCGTGGAATATTCCTTTTCCAGGAAACCTACAGTTCTCGGGAGGACACAATCCTCAAGCTCAAAAAAAACCTCTTCCTCCTCAAGGGACTCATCTATATCCTCCTTATGGAAAAAGTGTTTACCCCCCTTATAGGCAAACACCGAATCCAGCTTATAATCCTCAAAACCCATCCGGTTATCCTCTGCTCGCACATGTTTCTCGAACCCCCTCAAATCTTGTGTACCCTGGTCAACATCAACCTTATGCAGGAGGACCCACTAGTTACAATTATCCACCTAACCCAGTATCACCCGCAAGTTAACCGACAGTTACCTTTCCTTGCAACTCTGGATCTCCCAGACTTGTCTCGGTTAACGAATGATCATATTTTTCATTCTCCGGTTTGGCCAGCTATTCCAGCTAAAATTCCTTCTGATATTCCAAAATTCGACGGAAAGTTCAGAGAAGACCCAAATAACCATGTGATGAATTTCCATTTGTGGTGTTCATCGAACTCCCTCATGGATGATTCTATACATTTGTGTCTTTTCCAATGAACACTTACAGGTTCTGCAGCAAAGTGGTATATTGAACTAACACGTGCTTCTTTTCAAGATTTCAACTCCCTTTCCATGTATTTCCTCACACACTTCCAACTACCCATTCGATACGAGATGGGTACCAAACTATTGACCTCCCTTCGTCAGATGAACTCCATACATATCTTTGACCATATTCATGAATGGAGACGACGACAAAGGTTAATCAAAGCAATCATTCCTAATTATTAGCAGAATGGTTCACTAAATCACTATTACCCCCGATTTCTCGTGATGTTGCCATGGGTGCGGTAGTCACCGAGGAAGAAGCTATTTCTGAAGCTCAGTACTTAGATTTGGTTTATTCACAATCTGGTACTCTATATGAATTGATACCAAATGCTACCAATGCCACTACTGATCTATCCAAACCATCGTCTACCTCAAACGCGGATGGAGTCATTGGCTCTGTCAAAACCCAATCTACTTCCCAGTTGACTGGAACAACCCAGCAGTACGCTTCGATGTCTGCTCCCAGTTTGAACACACCCTCTTCTACCTCCCCTCAAACTCAGGTCTCTTAGGTCAATACAGTCCAATCGACCCCTTCAAAACAATCCAGAGGTAAGAAGAAGACGAGAAATAAACCGAAGAAAAACAATAACAATAAACAACCAAAAAATCAAACTCAAACCCCTGCTGTCGGAAAACAACCACAACGGAAACCAAAATTCCCATGTCTCATTTGTGGTGATGATCACTACACCTAAGATTGTCCATATCGTGATGAAGTGGCCAATATTTTTAAAGGAAATTCACAACCCATTGTGCTTACCCAGCCTTTTCCACAACAGAAATCCTTGGTTTCTCAAACCCCCACTCCAGGAGGCAGTTCCAGCCAATCCCATGATGAGGCCTTGACAAGTGCCCACATTTACATGTTTAACGGGATTAATCTGACCACTCTCACTACGACATATGACACATCGATTAAACCTGATAAGTTGAAGACCACTAACGGTTCCTTACCGGACCCATCACCATCTTTCATTAGTCCTCCGTCTTATCCCTCCATCTGGGCCACTCCAAATTGAGAAACCTTCATTTGACTCCATATTACGCCCTCCTAAGAGCACTATCCAGAAATCTACCTTTAATCCTAGTTCATGGGCTACCCAAAACTACAACATCATTGAAGATTTGGCTCAAGCACCGTGTGCTATGTCTGCTTTGGAAGTTCTATAACACTGTCCCAGTCAACATAGAATGCTCTTGGCTACCATCGGTGCTTTCAATCCTGAGTCATCTAATAACCTCATGTTTAATCTGTATTATCATCACCCTTGACTCTCCCATCAACTAGCTTTTCAAATCGATGTTGTTGTTCACAATCAACAAATCCACCTAACTATCTTGGATGAGGGAGCCTCTACTTGTGTCAAGTCTTTGGCTTGTTGGAAAGGCTTGAAATAACCTTCCCTTAACAAATCCCCTATGATGTTACGCGCTTTCGATGGGCGAGGTTTTCATCCTCACAGACTTTTACAATCCTTAGTCGTTCAGTTGGGCGGAAAAACCGTTACAGTTGATGTCAAGGTGGTCGATGCCCCCCTCGTTTACAACCTATTACTTGGAAGAAGTTGGTTCTACGCTATGACTGTCGTCGCTCATCACGGAAAAATTGTCACTATCGACCAACTAGATTTCTGTACACCCGATGCTCGTGCTCCTATTACCAACAACATTCCTTTTTTGGGAGACCACAAGATTACGTATGAAAGCGTTGGTGTTGGCTTGTTGAAAGATTCTAGCCTTATGGGTACCTTCCCTACACCACTTCCACCCACCACACATCATATTTCCATCGTCAATATGATTTCGACTATGGTTTATCAATCTTTTGAATCATCTGACCCTTGGATTGTACCTAGTCCTATGGAATTCGATGTACTAGGTGACACCATGCCACTTAGCCTAGTTGAGGCCACATACATTGCTATTCAATCTGCCTCTCCCTCCCTAGACAACCCACATCTATTGGCACCTTATGCCTACTTGATTTCATCATGGTTGGATTCCCTATCATCTGAAATTGATTACATTTCCCAAATTTTTCCTTCCGACAAATCTATAATGGAAATGCTTAGTATTGGCGACGTACCTTGGGATGACAACCATCATCGATCCTCTTTTCTTCTGCCTCTAGAAGAAATTCACAAAGACACACACTCTGTCTTCCCTCTTGATGTTACCAATTCTCCACAATCTCCCATCCTCACATAAGATACTCTTTCTGAGGGGAATCTAGGTAATATCTCTACTATGATTGTTATTGATATTTCGATCAAAGAAGGTGTTGTGGAAAACGTTAACCTTGGTGCTAATTGCACACCGCTCTGTTTAAATAATTTCACGATGTCTTCGCTTGGAGATACAAAGAAATGCCAGGGATCGACCCCTCGATCATTGTGCACAAAATCAAAAGTTACCCAGGTGTGAAGCCTGTTCGACAGAAACTCTGCTCGGTTCATCCCAAGAAAATTGTAGTTATAAAGGTAGAAGTTGAGAAACTTTTGAAATTTGGATTTATCTATCTTGTCCCTTTGACAGAATGGGTCTCCAACCTTGTTCCGGTTGCCAAAAAATAGGGGACCATTCACATTTGTGTTGACTATCGGGATCTCAATAAGGCTCTTCCAAAGGACAACTACCCTATGCCCTTCATTGACCAAATCATTGATAATTGCGCTGGGAGCGTAATCTTCTCTTTCATGGATGGTTTCTCTGGGTATAACCAGACTAAAATTTTACCTGCTGATCAACATAAGACAACCTTTATCTGCCCATGGGGAACTTTCGCCTATCGGAAGCTACCTTTTGGTCTAAAAAATGCTGGTGCTACTTTCCAGCGGGCTATGTCATACGCTTTCCATGATATCAAGCATATTGCAGAACCTTAACTCGACGACTTACCTACCCACTCATCCAATCGATCAGATCACGTTGATCACTTATGGGCTATTTTTCTTCGATGTCGGTTTTACCGTATCTGCTTGAACCCACATAAGTGTATTTTTGCTGTCGAATCTGGTTGACTCCTCGGTTTCGTTGTCTCTAAAGATGGGATTCAGGTGGATCCCTTAAAGATTAAGGCTATTCTTGCCTTGCCCCTGCCTACTAGTTTGACCCAACTCCAAAGTTTGCAAGGGAAAGCAAACTTCCTTCGCCATTTCATTTGTAACTACGCTGAGATAACTAAAGGATTCATGCGATTGTTACAGAAAAACATCCCTTTCATATGGGATGACATCGCTCAATAATCATTTGATGCTCTCAAGCATGCCTTGACCCACGCACCTTTGTTGCATCCTCCAGAGTATACAAAGGACTACATCCTTTATTTAGCTGCCTCCACTTCCATTATTGCGATGGTGTTAGTTTAGGAGGACCCCAACGGTGAGGAGCATGTGATCTATTGCCTAAGAAAGAGTCTATCTAGACCCAAACTCCGATATTCACATGTAGAGAAACTGGCTCTGGCAGCTGTCATCATTGTCCAGAGATTTCGCCATTACATAATGCTATGCATCACCACTGTTATCGTGGACTCAAACCCCATGTACCATGTCTTGACACGTCAAGTGCTTGGGGGAAAATACTCCAAATGGATTGTCATCCTTCAGGAATTCGATCTTGAATTTGTGAAGTCCAAAGCCAAAAAGTCCCTGGTGTTTGCGGAGCTTATCTGTGACCTTCCCCATGCTGATAAGGATATTGAGCCCAGAGACTCTCTCCCCGATGAAAATATTTTCCTCATAAACACCTATGATCCTTGGTATGGAGATATCCTCCTTTATCTCCAAACCCAACACTTTCAGCCTAACATTTCCCATGAAGGGTGTCGATGTATTCGCCACCATTCTCACTGTTACCTTATCATCGATGACACCTTGTATCACCATGGTATTGATACTATCCTTCGACGATGTTTGATTCATGAAGAGGCTGAACGCGTTCTGAATGACTATCAGCTTGGAGCCTGTGGTGGTCACCTTTCTGGGATGGCTACAACCCAAATTTTTTTACGTGTCGGCTATCTTTGGCCCTAGATTTTCAAAGATTGTATTGTGGCAGTCAAAAAATTCCCACCCTGCCAAGTTTTTAATAACAAGGCACGCACCCACCCTGCTACGCTGCACCCTGTTATCGCCATCGGCCCCTTTGCCAAGTGGGGTATCGATTTCATACAATGTAAGCCTACCTCAGCCGAGGGGAACAGTTATATAATCGTCGCCATCGATTACTTTACAAAATGGGCTGAGGCTATGCCTACCTTTCTGAATGATGGTTGTACCACAACTCTTTTTGTTTTTAACCACATCATAATTCATTTTGGTGTACCATGCGCCATTGTCACTGATCACAGTTCTCACTTTAAGAACCAGATGATGAGTGAATTGCATGCCAAGTTGGGTTTTCTCCATGAAAACTCATCCCCATACTATCCTCAGGCCAATAGACAAGTTGAAGCCATCAAAAAGGTCCTTAAAACCATGATTCAACGTATGGTAGGGGAAAATAAGACATCCTGGCATCTACAACTTGTCTCCGCTCTCTGGGCTTACCGTACTTCCATGAAAACTGCAACTAGGTTCACTCCTTTCCAGTTAGTGTATGGCATCGAAGCTGTTTTACCAATCGAGTGTGAGATTCCATCTTTGAAACATAAAGTAGAACTCCTACCCCATACTTCTGCCGAAGAAGAACATTTCTTATATCTGACCAAACTGGACGAAACACGTCATGATGCCACTCTTGTTAACGAGGCACATTAGAAATGGATAAAAAATCAATATGACAAATCTGTCCATCCTTGGACTTTTGCGGAAGGAGACTTAGTCCTCATCTATGACCAGGCTCATGACAAACTAGGGACAGGTAAGTTAGAACCTCTGTGGCATGGCCCTTACATTGTGAAATGTGTTTTTCACAGAGGCACCTACGAGTTAGTCGATTATGATGGAATCTCTCTAGGAGAGCCCCGAAACGGGCTTTACCTTAAAAAGTACTATGCCTAGATCACCTAGCATGTGTACTTTGTACATTATTGTATTTTGGTTTGGTGTGTCTGTTTCTTTTGCGTGATCGAGTTTTTACCTTTGCCACTCATGACTATGTCTTGTGTTTTCATGCGCAGATGACATCTTCCTTTCCTATCTTTGTCGGGTTTGCGGATGGAGCTAGTCGACACACCCAGAACGTTGCTTCTGCAACATGGGTCATTTACCAATCTGACAAGTTGGTGAGTTCAAGAGGTATTTTCTTAGGACCAGCGACTAATAACATGGCAGAATATCATGCTGTCATCGGATGTTTGACCCAAGCCTCCTCCCTAGGTATCTCTCGTATGATTGTTAACCTAGACTCGCAACTCACGGTCTGCCAACTTAATCGTGTCTACGCTATTTGTAATCCTATCCTGCTACGTATCCACCTACGAATTCATCGTCTTGAAAAAATATTTGATTACATCGAATACAGACATATTCCAAGAGAACTCAACAATGTTTTGGATTCGTTAGCCAATTACATCATGGATCGGTATCTCGCCCATAGATAAGGTTTCATGAAGGAAAACAAATTGTACACCATATGTAAATTAAAACACATCACATTAAAGACATCATCATTTACAAATCTTATGGCACTGTAAAAACTTGGAACTGTATATATATATAGTGTGACTGAAAATGTTTTGATTACATCAAAAAGTATTTGTAAGAGCAAAATTTTGGGTCTTCACACCCATACAACATCATCCAACAAGTCATACAAAATATACAATCACCAGAGAGACTCTAATCTCTCTATGCTGCGTTATGCTGAGAATAACACATCACTACGCACACTACTCATCTCAGTAGAGAATTAACATTCTTGGGCACCCCCACAGTGTGTCTCTGTAGATGTAAAGGCATTTCTCCCCTCCATAGAGGAGGAATGCCCATCGTAAGGCCTTGAAGGTTTCTTTCAACCTCCCGAAGACCTATCACTGGTGCCCTCAGATCTACTACAACCTAGGAATCCCCGTGATGTCCTGGTACTGGTATCTCAGTTGGAAGCACTACTCCCTTGTCTGCATGTTGAAAATGATACATCCATTAGAAACTCTTCTACGTACCCAAAAAATATACATACATTAAAAAACTTAAAAACACTAGACAAGGTATTGTTTGGTCTCTCACCTGACACATCCCAACCTTCCCTCACTAGTAGAATTAGATCCATACTCCCGTGAAATTCCACCTTGGCATATGGAAAGTCTTCTGTCCAAAGATATTGGCATCTCAGCCAAGCAAAGAAGTCACCAGTGAAGCGGAATTCTGAATCTGCCACTAGCCTCGGAGAGAGACTAGTCCATCGTTCCATCCGTGGTTCTCCCACTTGTTGTACCGCCAATGCAATATGAGGTTGCATCTGGGGGATGCACTCTAAGAAGAATGAGACCAAGAAAGAACCATATCCAAACTGCTTCTGGCCCATTCTACATCTCGAAATCTGTTCCTTCACATTCTGAAGAAACCTTGCACTCCAGTTAAACAATGTTGGCTCTAAACACTATACACCATAAGCTACCTGTGATCTTGAGACCAGATGCACACTGGTGTTTCCTATCACACTCGTGATGGAGAACAAAATAGACCGAAGGGGTAATTCTCTGATATCCTTGATTGGGATTCTACCTCCCACCAGTCTTTCTCCTGGGACACAATGACGTGTCAGGTACACATCCACAGGTTCAGGAAGTTCCCTCTGTCTGAAAAAATCTATAGGAGCCCCTCTTTTTGAGAGGCTAGTCAAGAAGTATACATCTTCCAACATGATGGTTAGAAGCTGCGTTCTGATCCGAAACCCTTTCTCTGTGACATCCCACAAGTTGATTATGTGCTCAAGCAGAAGGATCTCTTTCTTCATCTTTTGCAATTTGAAGAATTTGAGAATGCCACAATCTCTCAACGTGGCCCACATGCGAGGACTCTGCAAAGCAGCTAAATCATCGAGCTCATGCTCCCGTTCCTTCCATTCAATCATGGTTGTTGCCGAAATCACCTACAAACAAAAAAGAGAACAAAGAACTTCATTATTCAATCTTTCGGAAATTTTTTAACTAATTGAAAAAAAACTTGAAATTCATTGTCTATGTTGCTCAAAAAGGACCACGCCCTCTTTTTATTGCTCAATATTACTACGCAGCCCCATAGCCTACAATAAAACATTTTAAATTAAAATAACTTTCATCCACAGTCAATGGCTGCGTGGGCACAGTTCAGGTTTCTTATTGTATTCCTTAACAAAAATGACCAATCTACTCAAGCATCAAGGTGTTGGCATCTATGCTACAACCTTCTGAAGGCGTTTTTGTAAACAGGTGTCCTTTTCCCATCGTTTTGAACAGGGTCCGATTTGATCTTCTTTTGGATGACCTAGGGCTTCGGTTTTTTATTCAAATATTTTTGTGAAAACAAATTTTGAACCATGTAATTGAAAGAGGAAGAAATGAAGATCTACCTGGTCCAAATGGCAAGAGAAATGATCAACCGTAGCTCCGGTACCAAGCAAAACAAGATCCACCTCCAAAATGAGAATCTCCACTACTACAAATCCTTATGCAAATGAAATGGTAATTGAAGATTTTTCTTGTATTACTATTTACAAATTTCCATTTTTTATAAGGCATAGTTACTTTTGGGTTTTTTTAAAAATATGATGGCCTCACTAAACCTCTAGATTGCAGTTTGACATTACAGATTTCAAAGCAGTTTTGATTTTTTGTTTACCTTGTCATATCCATGAGCATAGTCTTAGTTCGTTCTCAAGCTCGAGAATATAAGAATGCACCAGGTAAGATTTTATCTCTTTTTCGGACCCGTATGGACACACGAAAAAGGAACCCCCTGGAGTCATCTTTAAACTCTTTTCAGACTCTCTAAACATGAAAAGATCGTCGAGTGATCTTGCTTCCTTTCACACTCATTAAAAGGTTTGAAAGGGCATCTTTTGAGTGGTGGTTTATCTCTTTTTCGGCCTCATGAGACTAACTGTACGAAAAAGGAACTGAGAGAGTTCTCTTTTAAGTGTTTTTCTAGACTCTATAATCATGAAAAACCTTCAAGTTTTCTGTCTTTGGGCTTGCTAAACAAACATTGACAGACCCACACAGGATCGAACCCTTACTTCTTCCAGTTCATTAAACAAAGGAAGAGGAACTTACCGAAGGTGAGTTATATCGAGCATGTGTTAGCCTCCTCGAGCTCATTAAATCAATAGGAGGTACTCATCTACCTGGATGGGGGGGAAATTTTGAAAGAAGCAAGCCAAGCAGTTTTTGAGAACATCACCGAGTAACTCTTAGGGTCGCCCTTGAACATGGCACCTTATCTTTGCATGCATTTCAATCTGTTAAAACTCTGCATTGAACCAATCCTTTGAATTTCCTATATTCCTTTGGGTCACCTAACGTAAGTCACAACATCCACTGCATCATCAAGTTTTGGTCCATGTCATGTTTTTGCTATCATGCCTCAGTGTTCAAGGGAAGTATCTTCCTCGAGAGTCAGCCATCACAAATATCTTGTCTCAATACCCGTGTCAATCCATGTTCATTTGATCTAACATTTACATCTATGTGTATGTTTCATGTCGTTGATGGGGGATACATCAAGGCCCTCCTTCGATGAGTTTATTCCTGTCGATTTCAACACATTATCTAGGAACTAGACTTAGAAACCAATTAGTACTTTGGGACCTACATGCCTCAATGGAATGCCTCCTCATGTATGACAGTGGGTTTACATCATTGACCTCTGATCGGATGATTCCACGGATTTTCGACTTCAACTCATCCATTCATATTCATTAGAATGTACTAGAGTACCTTGGGAATCATTGACATCAATGGTGATCTCCCTCGCGCTTGTTAATGGTTTACATCATTGACCAGTAATCAAGTGGTTTATGCCATGTTTGACATCAGTACATCTATTCACATGGTTAGATTTGTACTACATCGTGATCGGTAAGAAGACCCTGGGTTGAGTGATCACTCTGATATGTACTTTTCTCAGGTTGTGAAGGAGTTTCTCTTGAACAGTGGCACATATACTGTCACATAGATCTACTTTGTATTGGTCGTGGCTATGTCTTGTCATCTCGTAGATCCACTGTGTATTCTTCATGGCTACGATCAATTCAGATCATATGAGTATAGATCCATGTTGTATCCTTAGTGGCTATACCTTTTACCAATACCATTATGGATCCGCAGTGTATTTTATAGCAGCCATATCTTGCAAGTATTAATCACCCAAGCATAGGTATGCCTGCCTTGGGTTTGAAACATGTCATAATATTTGTTGGATGTTTGTGTGCAGCTTCTGTCAGGTTCTCCGTGTCTATACCCTTGCTTGAAAGTCTACAAATCATTTCAGTTATCAGTTCTCATCTTCTAACTTCATACTTTGGGGGTAAATCTGTTACACATCAAAATTACTCACTTTGATAGTGTCACAAGTGTCGTCATTACAAGTGTCACAAGTGTCGCATTTTTCTCACAAGTGTCGCAAGTGTCAAGCAAAGCATACTGCCATGATGCCTATGTCATACTTATAATGACATCAAAAAGACACTTGAAACACCTCAAACACTTGATTTGGAAGAAGAGGAATGGTTAACTGGAGTTATGTACCTCTTGCCATCTGAAAGAACCACTGAATCTGGGTTTTTAGAGGAGAGCGCTCCCCTATACCTCTCTCAGGAGTGTTGGTGCCCCTCTATAGAGTGTTAGGGAGCATTATAACACTTGACAGCCCTTCTGGAGGATCGCTACTACTTTTGGGAGTGCTGGCACCCCCTATACATGGCCATGGAGCGCTATAACGCTCTGACATCTCTTTTGACAGAGCACTACCTATTTTGGGCAATAGTTGGTTTGTTGAGAAGAAGGAGGAGAATATCCTCTTAATATCTGAAGGCAGTTGGATTCGAATCCTTGTCCAAGCCATGATCACAGGGTAGATCCATAACTAAGGGAGGAAAATCCTCAACTTACTCTAAAGATATCTCAAGTAGTTGGGCCTCTCCAAGCCTATTTAAACAGGCCTTCTCATGGTGAGAAGGAGAAGGATTAGAAGCATGAAACCTATGATGTCATAGGAAACACACAGTGAAGTGGAGGAGAATAATCAGTGAAGTTGTTGTCGTTCTAATCGTGGGTATTTTGAGCAAGGGTTAGACAAAGAGGATTTGACGAAGATGCTACATTCACATCTACGGTTGTAAGTTTCTTTCATTATTGTTCTCATCAATATAACACGCTTGGCCTATTTCTTTCTAGTTTGTGTTTAATCTCACATGAACTTGTCTCTAATAGATAGGTCTATTTCGAGCTAATATCAGTAGAGTAGGAAGTGGTTGTGCTTTTGTTTGTCTACAGGGCTTATTGAGGAGCGAAAGATTGGAGCTCAACTCGGATCGTGCAGGGACAAACACCGGTAAAAGGTACTTATTTTCTCCTTCCTCCTCATACATTAGTTTATATAGATCTAAAAGGAAGTCAGTGTCCATGATAAGCATCTTTTGTCTTAAGAGTTAAGAGTCTAGCTCTCAAGAGGAGATCTACCTATCCGCAGGGATATTTTCCTTCAACAAGATGTTGGGTTATGACTTTGAAATTATCTACAAGAAAGGAAAACATAATGTTGTGGTAGATGCCCTTTCCAGGAAAGAAGAAGAAATAAAAGGTTCACTATGTGCTATTTCTATTCTACAATCTAATTGGGTGGAAGAAGCAAGGATAGAATGGAATCGATATAAAAAGGTATGCAAGATCATTCAAAAACTACATGAAGACTTTGTTTCATTAGATAATTTTATATGTAAGAATGATTTTCTATGGTATCATTATCACATATTCTTGTGTAATAATTCCCAACTCAAACAAAAGATCCTAATGGAATTGCACACTTCTCCTATAGGGGGGACATTCTGGATTCTTGAAAACATACCACATGATCAAGAAGGATTTTTCTGGGAAGGTATTAAAAATGATGTTCAAATTTGTTTTTTCTAAATGTTTGGTATGCCAACAGAATAAGGGAGAGATAATCAATACTCCAGGTCTCCTACAACCATTAGTTATACCAAGCCAATGTTGGGAAGAAGCTTCAATGGATTTTATTACATGTTTACCCAAATCTGAAGGAAAGACTGTCATCATGGTATTTGTGGATCGACTGAAAAAGTATGCCCATTTTTTTATCTCTTTATCATCCTTTTAAAGAAAGTACAATAGAAACATCATTCATGGAAATAGTTCAAAAACTACATGGAGTTCCCAAGATTATTGTAAGTGATAGAGACCCAATTTTCATGGGAAATTTTTGGACTGAATTATTTCCTTGTTTGGGTACTCAATTGGCTCATAGTTCCTCATACCACCTTCAATACGATGGGAAAACTGAGATTCTGAATAAATATCTAGAAGGATATCTTCATTTCTTTGCATCCGTTAAAAAATACACAATAGGTCAAGTGGTTTCCCTTAGTGGAATGGTGGTACAACACATCCTTCCATAGTTCATAGAAAATTTCCCCATTTCTGGAACTTTATGGATATCATCCTCCATCCATCACATCACCCTTGAAAGGGATCAAAAAGGTTCAAACAGTGGAGGAACACATAGGGAATCAACAAGAGGTCCTCAAACTATTGAAGTACAACTTGGTTATGGCACAAAAATAGGATGAAACAACAAGCAAATCAACATTGCAGTGAAAGGGAATTTGAAGTGGGAGATTGGGTATTTCTAAGGATACAACCATACAAACTAATTTCCCTCAAGGAATAAAAGAAGGAAAATAAATTAGCACCCAAATATTATGGCCCCTATAAGGTTTTGCAAAGGATTTAAAGTATGGCTTACAAATTGGAGTTTCCTCCATCTCCATGTGTACATCCAGTCTTCCTTGTTTCTTTCTTAAAGAAGGTCATTAGAAACAAGATCCCAATCCAAACTATTTTTCCAAAGATCAATGAAGAAGGGAAAATCATACTAGATCTAGAAACAATCCTTGAAACAAGAACTAATCAACTGATAAACTGAGCAATTATAGAGTATCTCGTGAAATGGAAGAACCTATTAGTGGAAGAGGAAACACTTGTTTGAAGGGTAGGGGCATGCTAATCCTTAGAAAAATCCCCATGTTATGTATAAAACCCATTATTAAGCCCTATATATTGAATTATTACATTTCTATTAGGTCAACAAGAACCCTTCATTGCACCCTTTCATCATAATTGTAACCCTTTGTCTCATATATATATATATATATATATATATCAAGGAGATCTAGTATTAGGATAATCTTATCTAAACTCATATTGTGTTATTAAGTGGATATATTATAAAGGAGGCTTCCCCCTCAAATCGGACTGCAATTTATTGATTTCTTATCATTTTTAAGGCATTGGACCATAAAAAAAGATAAATTAAGAAAAGGCTAAAAATGGCATGATCAATTATTTAATGACAAATGTAACTTATGTAGGTAACCTATTTCATGAATGTATTAGAAAAATTCTATATAATGAACGAGGAGAAGAAGAGTTGGTATATTTGTCTTGGGAAACTTGAGGAAAAGGCTTGGATGCTAGTATAGGTAGTAGATTGAGGGCTCGAGGGCTCTCAGTTGTGATGACTAAGGGGATTGATTGGGAGGAGAGTCGTCCCCCTCATTGTTGTTGCAACATGATGGATAGATATTGGAGCGCAATGGATAAACATGTATAGCATTATAAGTAAGTAAAGTTCTTCACCTCTTAAATAATTCTCTCACCACTTTATCACTCTCATCAATTATTTGATCATAATCAATGAATTTCTACTTTATTTGTTTAATGTATGAAAATTGCTAGATTTATTTATATTTTTATTGGAATTAGAATTTGGGACATCACTTATGGTATTAGAGCAAGGTTTCAAACCTTGATATCTATGAGACTTTATGCAACCATGTGTGTCTCCAATTTTAAAAATTTGTTTGAAAACCAAATACACAATACCCAAATCCCCACCCACAATTTAGCATCCTCACTAGATGATGCTTCAGAATAAGTCTATGTGGGAAAAATACACTAAGAGTAATGGCACCTACCATAGATATATTTTTGACATATTTCCTACCCTATAGTTGTGGGAGTGAAGCCTATTCAACTTTGATACATTTATTTCTCAAACAAGCAATTAAAGACCAGTCTATACCATGCATCTTGGGTAATAGTAGTAGTGATTTCCCACAAGAGAGATGAGTCTTCGGATTATTTGCAATATCGTGAGATTCATTTGTAAGTCGACACGTTCCTTCACTATCCATATAGAATTTATAGTTGTTGGTTGTCCCACCCCATAGAGGTCGACAAACTACCACCCCCAAAACTACCTATTTTTATATCCCACATAAACCCCATCCATGATGTAGTACATGTGATGCAAACATTATGAATTCTCTAGATTTCTAGCGATAAAAAAAAAAAAAAAACCACCCAGGAAATCCAACCAAATAAATCCACCAATCCTATCACAAGAAGTTAAGTACTGATACATAGTGCATGCAAGGCACTCACGAGGTGACTAGTTGAAAAAGGTTCACATAACTGCAACAATAATCGGAAATGTGGTAGAAACTTTGAGTTTACTTTTCATGAAAGAAAAGGTATAATAACCTTAAGGGAACTAAGAATGTGTATGACTTCCATGGCTCCATTAGCACCATTAGAATCCATATGAGTTTTTCCTATAGTACATGTTATCGCACAATATGTAGCTTGGTCAAAGCCCAACCCAAACCTCAAATGTGTGAGAACTATGAGAGTACCTACCCATTGTCACCTTAGATAGACACTCCCCTCGCTTTATTGATGATAAATCACTACAAGGGGGGAATCTCAATGACCCTAGGGGGATTCAAATGGAAAGTGGTAGAATGGCCAATGAAAACCTTATAGGTCAAGCTTGGAAGTGAAGAAAATGCTTGAAAGAGAGTCTTAATGATGAAGGATGGTTGCTAGAATAGTGTGTACCTACAAGACAATGTTAAACCTACTCGGAACAAGACACAAGATAGATACACAAGACTTAAACCAAAGGGGAACAAGCAAGAAGCCTTGTTGTCCCAAAATTTAATAAACACACACACACACACACACATATATCAGCAAAGAAATATTTCAAAAGTTTCAAAATTAACTATCAAAAACACCAACTAATTATTGGGTAATCAAGCACTAAACATGTAGATAATATCCCAATACTTAGACACAAGTTTTGATGGTAAAAGAGGGATGAAAAATGATGTTATCAAAAAACAATTAGGGCATCCTTGTGGCTGTAGAAAACAATTTCTACAACAACAAAATATAGCCACAAAAATGAACAAGTAAACCGTCAAAACAATACCTAATGATCAATAGAACAATAATCTAGGTTCACAAGTAAACTTTAGTTGTAGATTAGTAAGAAATGAGTGAAAGAGAGAGTTTTCCACAACCCTAATGGATGTAGCATTAAATTTATTACATCAATGAATTCCTTGTCTAAAATTGGACACCCTTAGGAAACAAGAAATCTTATAACACTAAGAAAAGATTCCAACTTGAACAAATGGAATATCTCACAATTTCACCTATACCAATGAAATGATTTTATATCTCCAATACAAGTAGATTAGTGCCTAGTCAATTGGGTGATGGAGTCTCTTGTGTAATAGATAGGTTCTTCAACTTCTTTATGGGTGTAAGTGTAAATGTGTTGAACCTGCAAAAAATAGATCTAGCTATAAAATACCACACACATTTGCAAAGAGAAATTGAGAAAGAAGAACCAAGAGAGAAAGAATGGAAGAATTATCATTAACCATAATGAATAATGAATCATTTACACATGATATACTATGTATAACTCAACCAATATGCACTGGAGGTGAAGACAATGCACCATAGTGGTGGTCTAGACTGATCTGGACACACACCAACATTTATGGGAGTGAACTGCCACCTAGTCTAGTATCTCGAGTAGTTACGAGAGTGAACTACCACCTAGCTGAGTTAACTAGTCTACCAGATTTTAGTTAACTAACTGAAACAAAGTGAAGTGAGGAGGAGATAAGGGAATCATGGGTAATGTTCTAGTCTGGTGATAATCCCAAGAACAATGCACATTATTTGGTGATGATGCCAATGTTGCATGGTGACAAAACCAATGCAGCATCTAGACTCCACTCAACTAGTCAAACTGAAGTGAAAACTGAAGAGAATATTCTCCTAGAGTAATATTCTCCCTAAAATTTAGGAGACTAGATAAAGACTAATAAACATAGGAAAAATCTTAGGAAAAATAAATCCTAGGTGTGTGTGAAGTAACTCCAACACCCCCCCTGAACATCACTATGGTGAAACTAAATAATGGGTCCCGACAAAGAGGCCATGTTAGGTACCCAAATACAAAAGATACACTGAAATAAACTGAGGAAAGAGGGAAAACCCCCCCTCAAAGTACAATGTATGTAAAAAGAAGAACTGACATTTGTTAGGCAACTGTATCCTTCACTCCAAGACAACTTCACAGAGAATGAAACTTCTTCTCAATGAAGGTCTTGGTGAATATGTTTGTCACCTATTCTGCTGAAGGACAGAACGGTAGGTCGATGATCCCCTCATGTACTAAGTCCCAGATGTATTGTACGTGGATATCGAGGTGTTTCATCTGTTTCCTCTGAAATGGATATCTGCAAAACTTTAGAGTGCTCTACTTATTACACTAGATGACGATCAATCGATGAAACTGAATTCCCAACTCAGTGAGAAAATGTTGTAGCCACATAGCCTAAATGGTTATGTTAAATACCCCTTTGTACTCTGCCTTGGATGAATAAAGATAAATAGTAGCATGCTTCTTGCACGACCAACATATAGGCCCAGAACCAAGACTAAGTGAGTAACCAGATGTAGATTTTCGATCAGGGTTATCACTATCCCAGTTAAAAGTAGTGAACCCTATGAGATATAATGTAGAGTATGCTTCAGAATGAATCCCAATGATGATGGTTCCCTGTATGTATCAAAGGATACACTTTGCAGCCTTCCAATATAGCTCATGTGGCTCCTGCATGAACCTAGAAACTACTCTAATTGCATAGGAGAGGTATGGTCTGGAGTGTGTGAGATACAAAACGCTCCCCACTAGTTGTTTGTATAGTGTGCTGTCAACCATTGGAGTGTCCCCACCATCCTCAAGTTTGAATTCTGATAGGAAAGGATTCAGATAAGAATTGAATTATATCATGTGAAATCTCTTAAGGATATCTCATGCATATTTGTCCTAAGATAGTTTGTTGCCTACTGCATCTTGACTGATCTTGAGTCCAAGGAAGAAGTGTATAGGACCCATGTCCATCATCAAGAACCTGTCATACAGAATCCTCTTGACTGAAACAATCGTTGAATTCGAGCAATCGATGATCAAAAAATCATCAACGTACATAACTAGGAGTAGAAGTGAATCAACCGTCCTCAACATGTAAAACTTTGGGTCTGATTTACAACGTACAAAGTTCTATGACAATAGGTAGGAGTCCATCTTGGCATACCATGCCCTTAGATATTTCTTGAGGCCATAAAGATATTTCTTTAGTCGACATACCAAAGATGAATTCTGCATAAATCACTGTGGCTACTCCATATATATCTCCTTAGAGATATCATCATGAATAAATGCATTCATCACATCCATCTAATGGACTTCCCATCCCTTGGATGTTGCAATGGAAAGGGACAAATGTATGGAATTTATATTTTCTAGTGGAGCAAAGGTCTCATCATAGTTAATTCCATACACTTGCTGAAATCCTTTGGAATCAAGCCTAGCTTTGTATATGCTAATCTGACCATCCACTACGCTCTTGGTCCTATAGACCCATTTGCACCTGACAAGTTTCCTTCCAGAAGGAAGGGAAACCATATCCCAAGTCTGGTTATCGAGGAGGGATTTGTACTCCTCCCGCATGGTGTATTCCCAAAAGGTATTTCTAGTAGCCTCGCCAGAAGACTGTGGATCTAAAGACTGAACCAAGAAAAGATGGAAGGAGGGAAATGGTTCAGTGGTAGTGATTGTAGTAGGAGGATACTCAAAATAAAATTGATTCCTCCTAGTATCAGCTAGATCACCAACAAGATCCCCTACATCCTGAAGAGTAGTCTGGGCCCACTTGGACCTCTTCTCTGGCTCTGCAATTGCATATGGATGCACTGAATCTACATTTGACTATACTGACTCTGTATCTAGATCATTTAAATCCTCTAAATTAGAACTCTCATCTGAAGAAGAGTCGGCATGTGCATGCTCATCATCTCTGACATGTGGAAGAATGAAGGTGTCTGCATGCGGTTGTTGAGGTACATGCGAGACACTTTTCTCAAATTGGAAACTTCGCTCAATGATGACCCAGTCCGAGGAAATATCAATAAGTCTATATCTCTTCACACCATCGGGGTATCCAATAGATATACACTTTCTTCTCTATGGATCAAGGGCCTTCATCTTTTCAAAGGGAATCTGGGCCCATGCACATGAACTAAAAATATGAAAGTGGGTCACTTTCGGTTTGAGGCTGCTCCAAGCCTCATAGGGGGTCTTATCCTTGACAAATCTATGGGGAGATTTGTTTTAGATGTAGGTTGCACAATTAATTTCTTCAGCCCATAATCTTTGTGGAAGTGACTTTGCATGTATCATGCAAGATGCCATCTCTTTTAGAGATCTGTTTTTCCACTCAACAACTTTGTTTTGCTACAGAGTATAGGGAACTGTGTGCTGTAAATGAATCCCTGCCTCATGAAAAATATTATGGATCTCATGATTGATGTACTCTCCCCCATTATCAGTTTGGAGGAATTTGATTTTATTTCTTGACTATGTCTCCACAGGGCTTTGAAATCTTTGAGGTGTTGAAAGACCTCTGATTTTTGCCTGAGAAAGTAAATCCATGTGAAACATGATAAATCATCAACAAAAATGATTGCATACCTCACTTTGCTGATTGATGGATGCAGAAAAGGGTCCATGAGGTCACTATTGATCATATCTAAAGGAGAGGAAGCTCTATGATTCTTTCCTTTGTCGAATTTCTCTTGAGGGTGTTTTCCAAGAACACATTCCTCACAGATTCTTTTGGAGAAATGGATGTGTGGTAGACCATCAACCAATATTTTCTTGTTGATATGTTGCATATATCTAAAATTCAAATCCTGAACCTTTTGTGCCATATCCTACTGCTTTCATCAACATGGGTAAGCAATAAAGTAGAATCTGGTTCAATAAATTAAGAAAATGTATACAATCTATATTGATGATTTACCTCACTGGTAGAAACCTTGGAATTGGTTTGCATGTCATAGATGTCCACTACATTAAGTGTGAATATGAATTTATTTTTGATGCTAGAATTTTTCATTTGATACATGGAGAGAATATTGACAGAAAGTTTGGGAATGTGCAACACATTCTCGAAGCTTCTGTTGGTGAGTTCAATCATCCCTTTATTGGTGACCTCGATTGGAGAGTTGTCCCCCATCATAATACAAGGACCTTTGCATGCATCCAATGAATAATAGAATACTTTTGTGGTATCCATTTGATTTGATTCTCCTGAATATACAATCCAAGCATCGAGACAGGAGTTGATGGAAATCAAGGCATGGCTAGAATTTCCTTTCTTGGGATTCTAATCTTTTGGCTTCTTCTTCTTGTAACCCTCGAGGATGTGATATCCAAGGTTATTTTGATTAATTATTTGAGTCATTAGATCTATTTGTTTATGCATGCATGTGGATTTTGGATGGAATCCTTTATGCAAGTATGTGCATTTCTCCCCTTTTCTTCCCTTTCCACTTTTGGATCCAAAGGCATTGGTCAAGGGTTTTGAGTACCCTTCATTCTTTGGATTTGCATGTGATTTCATTTTGTATTTATCTTTAAATTTCTGATGTTGATGACCATTTCCATCTTGCATAGTAAGTGCATGTGGATTTGGGCCTTTGATTTTTCCCTTGTTGATGAGCTTGGTTTGGTCTTGTGTCATGGATTCGATAAATTCCTCAAGAGAAGGCATCTTCTAGGTGGCTCTAGAGGAAATTTGACTGAATGGAATGTGGATAGGAACACTGAGAATTCAGTACCAATTCTGGAGAGAATGGTGAGAATTATTTGTTTCTCCTCCTTAGATTTATCAACCCCGCAAGCTTTGAGTTGTGACAGTAAATCCTTGTATTTTGTAAAGAAATCTTGGATATTGTCAAAGATTTTTGGATTCAATGTGAGAAATTTCACCTCGAGCATGTGTCCCATCATATCATCCTATTTTCCAAATAACCCTTCCTTGGTGGTCTAGGATTCATTTCGGGTTTTACAGGAAGATATTTGAAAAGGCGATCGGGAGAACTGAGACTGCAAATTGTTTTGAATGCTTCATCCATTCGATTTAAATACTTGGATTTTTCTATGGTTGATTTCGGTTATATATTTGTATTCATTGTTAACTTGTATAATCCTATGCTTCAAATATGCATGACCATATTATCCTTCCATGCAAATAAGTTGTAATGTGTAAGAATGAATTCGTTTGGGAATTCCATTTTTCCGTTGTCTTCAATCTTTGGTACTTGTAAAAATAATTTGGTGTAGATTTTTCTTAGCAGTACGTTGGATATGATACCATGTAAATGTGTTGAACCTATAAAGAATATATATAGCTAGAAAATACCACACACATTTGCAAAGATAAATTGAGAAAGAAGAAGCAAGAGAGAAAGAATGGAAGAATTCTCATTAACCGTAATGAATAATAAATCATTTACACATGATATACTCTGCATAACTCAACCAATGCACATTGGAGGTGAATCCAATGCCCCATAGTGGTGGTGTAGAGTCATCTAGGCACACACCAATAGTTACGGGAGTAAAATTCCACCGAGTCTAGTCTCTCGGGCAATTACGAGAGTGAACTGCCACCTAGCTAAGTTAACTAGTCTACTAGTCTTCAGTTAACTAAATGAAATAGAGTGAAGTGAGGAGGAGATCAGAGAATAATGGGTAATGCACTAGTCTGGTGATAATCCCAAGGACAATGCACATTAGTTGGTTGTGATGCCAATGTTGCATGGTGACAAAACCAATGCAGCATCTAGACTCCACTCAACTAGTCAAACTAAAGTGAAAACTGAAGAGAATATTCTCCCTATACTTTAGGAGACTAGATAAAGAATAATAAACATAGGAAAAAAAATAGGAAAAATAAATCCTAGGTGTGTGTGAGGTAACTCCAACAATAATCCCTTTTACTTCCTACAACATGCAAAACCTAGCAAGGTAAATCTTGGAGGGTGTAAGCCCTTTTACTCCTCCTAGAAACCTTTGCTAAAATATGCTTATTTAAGATAAGGATGTATCTTAGTGGAGGGTGTATGACCTTATAATAAAAAATTAAAAAATAATAAACCATGAAACAAGAAGAAACACTAACAATATGCATAAATTTATTACCAATTTCAAAAGATATCAAGATAAACCCTACTTTACCAAGAATATTCCACCACAATAACAAGAACCAAGCATCCAAGAGATAGCACACCACTTTTTCCTCCAATATACAAGTTAAATCATCACAAGAACATCAAAGAGGGAGAGACATATACAATTTTATGAAAGAGTGTGAAAATTTGTAACATCCCGCTGTACTAAGCACACTTGTATTGACTTATTCTTTGAGGACACTTGCGTGCAAGTGATCCGGTTATGGTACATTGTGATTTCATTTCAACTATGGATTATACATGATGATGATGATGATGTGTTGTGACTTATTGCTATTTGATGTATATATATTGGCAGATGTTATTAACAAGTTTGTCTGAGTGTGCAGGACACATGACAGGTTATGGATGATGATGGCATCAATGAACTTCCTTGGACTCCAGATTGAGTCAAGGAGTGAATTGCGTTTTGATTCAGTATTTAATTTGCACACTTGTAACATATTATTGATTACAATATGATTTATGTATATGGATTATTGAAATGGGTTTTATCTGTGGATGCAGGATTGACAATGCTTGCTAATCCAACTCACATAAGGAGTAGAGGGGCCATGCATAGAAACCAGACTTTGAGGGAGAGGTGTGGCAGCATCACTGTCATAATCTACTAGCACTCATGTCGTCGTCTAAACTGTAGGTTAACGATTACCTAGTTCGATATGTCCAAGATGTCGTGAGGGCATATTGATATAGTTGCTCACGAAGATTTCTAAAGGGTACGCAATAAGGCGAAGTTCGTATTCCTTAAAAGCCCTTAGTCTCTCATAAGGTCGACCGAGTGGAGTGTTGACTCCAAGGGTTGGAAAAACTTCCAAAACCAGTCAAGGCGAGTGGCACCTTTGGAGCACAGAGGTGCATCTTGAAGGGCATGTCACGTAATTAAAAAATTGAGTCAATAAATCTAGGTGGCCTAGAAAAAATTTAAATGATTAGACCTTGTTGGATTAAGATAATTAATTAAACGATGAATTTATTAATCATAAATCCCAATAAAAGTCTAAGCCTAAGTCTTAAACTAAGTCTAAGTCTAAATTTAATTAAGGGACTAAATGGATTATGACATAAGTTAAAATATTGGAGAATAATCAAACTCTAGGAAAAAGGGGAATAAAATCTAAAGAATTGATAAATTGCACATGTGTGCATGAAAATAATAAAATGGGATTTCTAAAATAGAAAGAAATAAAATATAAGAGAATAGGTGTACACATAGAATAATATTTAGAGTCAAGATACCATTAGTCTAACTAGAAGATGAATCATTTTCCAACTCTGAGTAAGATCTAGCTATGAGACACTCATTAAATGATAATTTGGGGAACAAAGAGAAAATAGGAACACCATAGGGAATGTGAGGGAAATTGACTTTTAAAATAAAATAAAAATGATAATTACTTGTGCAAATTGGGGATAGTTTGACAAGTGTGGGGGTGAATAATCATTATTAATTTAATCTAAAAAGTAAGTTATTTTTATTATGTATTGAATTGTTCTTTCGTTGCTTCCAGACAGATCCAAAAACAAACTAAAAATCAAAATTTAACATATTAATAATCATTAATATTTTAATCAATTTTTACTTATATTTGGGTGAACAAAATATAACTCACAGGTGGTCATCTCTTTAGAGAAGTATTACCTTATATATTTTTGGGTCAACTGCCTAACTCTAGCATGGTTTTAATGTAGCCTTAAATCTACCAAGAAACAAGAGGCGTAAAAAGAACCGAGATCCAAGCTTATCATTTAAATGCATTACAAACATTGATTCAATTGATTGTTTTATTATTTCATTGACCCTCAAATTGTTGGTGAACAAAATATCGTGTAATTGAACATATTACTTACTAGCTATGTAAATTATGAGTTAAATGCAGATATAGACCTATAATAAATTAAAAATATTAAATTTGAACCTATCGCTCTTAACCAAAGTAATCTACAATTTTACTTAATTTATTTATAGTTAGATCTTGCCACGATGTTGAATGGGCTGTGGAAAGACAAATAACTAAAACTTTCGTAGATGACATGTATAGTCTTCATCATAGATGACTTAACACATGATGATACTTAAGATAGTTTTTTTGAAGATTTTTTGTTACCTGTCATACAATCGTAGAGTCGAATAACATTCAGATGGATACATCAATTGAATTGTCCTTGTGCTTGAAGTTTACGATAGGAACTTGTCAGATATTCCCTTGCCTTAATATGATATGACTCTTGCTTGAAGAAGTAGCGAGGTATCTATGGTTCATATAGTAGTATTTTTACTAACTAATACTTGATCCTTATAGTTGTCTTATATTTCACACTATCCAATATTATGCCACACTAATCACACACCATTAATTTTTAGACTTGCAATACTTCCACTGGAACCATGGCCTAACACTTGAACAAGGATAGGATTAATTAGATTGGAAAAGGGACGACTCTTTATGCCAAGGGAGATCTGATTCGTGCAGCATGAGTCTTATTTTGAATTTATCGTGATCCTTGAGGCACTTGCCTCAGCTGATCCCAAGCCTTTTAGAAGGGACCCGGTGGGAGAGCGAGTTGGTTGATAGGAAGCCTTGGGTATTTATGCGGTTGTTCCTTGGTTAAGTTAGTATATGTTCGAGAGCCTAATTTTAGGTGTGGATGGACCGAATATTAATTATCCTCAGTCCAATTTATCTTTTGAATAGAAGCAAAATTTTAGATAAACCAATGTTTTGGTTCCACCAATGTTCCAAATGGATTTAGGATTTCGCTTTTTTGTGGCTAACACTTTGAAAATAGAAACTGGGTGTCAAGCGAGAGTGCATTTTTTTAGGCTAGATTTTATCTATGTCTCTTAATTGATGGCTTTCTCAACAATTGTATTTTTACCAGAAATATATATATATATATATATATATATATATATATATATATATATATATATAAAATGAGATAATCATATCTATATTTACTTATTAATTTAATTATGTATAAATGTAATTACTCGTATATGAAAAATAAGAGGTAGTATTAAAGATTATAAGAAATGAAACTATATTAACGATTGATGAATAAATGAAAGATTCATATGTAAATGTTTGTTTAATCAATGTATATTAATAGCTTACAATTAGTAAACAATTGATGTTAGTATTATGAAATGAGTTATATTAATGAGTAATGATTATAGTGAAGTTTTTATATATGATGGATTAAATAATTGTATAAAAGGTTTGATTAGAAATATCTTTAAGAGAGTGGTTGTAGTAATAAATTATATTAATGGCAAGGATTGTGATAGTGTTTCTTATGTAAGTTGTGTGTTAATAAATAAATTAAATAATGATCACTTGAAGATAGTGATCGTTGTATTGAACTAATTAAATGATTATGATAATGATATTATATTTATGATTGCACAAATGATCATAAGGAATCTATATTACTTATGCGCTTGACATAACTTTTTATTGTACAAATAGTGCAACTCCTTGAGTTAAATAAAATGGTCTCACTGAATGCTCTTGTTTCTATGGATAGATTCTCTAGGTTTAATGATACATACCAAGTGGTTTGGTGAATGATCTATAAATTGTTCTAGTATTATACAAATAGAATTAGAAAATTACGATTTGGAACTGGTGTAATTGTGTGTAAGTTGCTTTTGTTTTTAGTAATTAGTTTTTTTCCTTACTCGTAAAGATTAGTTATGGGTTGTTTCATATGGTATTAGAGAGGGTTAAACCCTGTGACATTGGGTTGTTACACCTTCCATTGTATTAAATAAATTATTAAAATTATATTTCTAATTAAATTTTTAAATTGTACATGCAGGTAATCATGGTTACAGGACGCAAGGGAAGTAGATAATGTGGTGTTGGAGAAAGAGGTGTGACATCTCCGATAGTATCCATGTCAGAAGGGCCTAACCCACAGGGATATGAGAATATTACTGAGAAGGAGCAGGTTTCTGTGGGAGATGTGGTAGGTATGATAAGATCCTTCTAGAGGATCTTAGAGGAATTGATTAACCATTTGGATCGAGATGAGGGAAAAACATATTTACCCAATGAGGGTTCACAACACACTCCAGCTGGTAGTAGTAGTATACATAGAGAACTCAAGAAGGTGAATTTTCATGGGTGCCATGGATGATTCATCCGCCGATGCATGGTTGAAGAATATGGCAATGTGCTTCACACTTCATGATTGCACCTCCAACATGAAATTCCACATGGTGGTATTTCAACTGAAGGGGAGTGATCTTCTATGGTGGAATACACTCCTACCTCAACTAAACATGGATGTCGAAGACATGTAATGGGATTTGTTCAAGGAATGGTTCTAGGAGATGTACTTGTCCAAGGAATTCATTGAGTGCCATCTTAATGAATTCAACTCCTTACGACAAGGTGGTCGTATGGTACCAGTGTATGAGGCCAGATTTATGGATATACTTAGGTATGCTCCACATTTGAACACAGAGATGTTCAAGGTCAAAAAGTTTGTGTTTGGCCTTAACTTCAACATTTGTGCGAAGATGAGGATCTTAATGCCTCAGACGTTACACGATATAGTTCAGAAGGCCCTCATAGATGAGGAAGAGATGAACAATGAGGGTTAGGGAAAGACTCCTTCTAGATCGACTGGACAAACATCATTAGGAGTGAAACAACATCAGACACAATCCAGATAGACTTCAGGGCATCAAGATACACCTAGAGGACCTATGTTCACGACACCACCACGACCGACCCCTCAGCATAGGACTCCTTACAGAGGACCATAGTAGCAACACCAACGTCATCCGCAGTAGAAACAAAAATTTAGGCCTATTCAATAAAACACACTAGGATCACAGATTGTTAGGCCAATACCTTCAACTTTAGGAACTAGGAGCATTGGACCAAAGATTGGATGTTGGAAATTTGGAGAGCCACATTACCAGCGAGACTATCTGATTGAGAAGACTAGAGTGGCCAGATCATTAGGAACCACTACAGTTGGATATTTGATCAAGGCCCACATGATACATTTAACGATTAAAAACCACCAGGATGAGCACCAATCCATTGTGCTCAAGACGTCAGGTACAATTACCGACCAAAATTTTAGTATATTGATAGATCCAGGTGATACAAAGGGATTTATATATAGTGCAATGCTAAAGAGAATTAAGGTAAAGGTATTTGAGCAAGACGAGTTTAGATACGTAGAAATGGCATCGGGTGAAAAAAAAAAGGTTAGAGGAAAGATTACAGACTGTAGCATTAACTTGGGAGATTTTGTAATGAAGGTCAACCTATATGTCACGATATTAGGATCTTATGACATAGTGATTGGTATGGATTGGTTGGAATCGCATGATGCGATACTTTACTCTAAGAAGAAATGGTTAAGTTTGACAAATGATTTGGGACATAGTAGAGTGATTGTAGGAAGGAACCAAGGGGTGTCCTTGAGATTTATTTCTTCCCTATAACTATTGAAGAGTTTGTGCAAGGGGTGTAAGATTTATGCAATATTAGTGCTAAATGAAAAGGCGAGGCAGAAGGATTAGAAAACCTTCTTGTAGTGCAATATTCTGCATACATGTTTCCAAAAGAGTTACCAGGTTTACCGCCCAAAAGAGAGTTGGAGTTTACAATAGACTTGAAGCCTGGAACTGAACCGATAGAGAGAACTCCATATCAAATGTCAATGCCTGAATTATAGGAGTTGAAAATGTGATTGAGGCAATTGTTGGACTTGGGTCTTATACGTCCAAGTGTGTCTCCTTGGGGTGCGCTAGTTATTTTTCATGAGAAAGAAGGATGGATCATGGAGACTTTATATTGAATATCATCAATTGAATAAAGCGACGATCAAGAACCAATATCCATTGCCAAGAATAGATGATTTTTTTGATCAGATTAAAGGAGAAATGGTGTTTTCTAAGATTGACTTGAGATTAAGACATCACCAATTATGGATTAAAGAAGAAGATATCCCTAAGACCGCATTTAAGATGAGGTTCAGACACTATGAGTTTATAGTTTTACCGTTCATATTAACGAACGCCCCGAGAGTATTCATGAGTTTGATGAATGGGGTGTTCCATGAATACTTGGATAAGTTTGTTCAAGTATATATCACTGACATACTGATTTATTCTCGTACAAAATAAGAGCATGAAGAAAACTTGAGTTTGTTTCTACAGTGTCTAAGAGAAAACAAATTGAACGGGAAGTTATCGAAATGTTCTTTTTACCAACAGAAGATTCATGACTTGGGACATATCATATCTGGTGAAGGTATCGTTGTGGATCCAGTGAAAGTATAATCCAATATGGAATGGCCAATGTCGAAAAATGTACAAGAAGTACATAGATTTATGGGGTTATCGGGATATTACCGATGGTTCGTTGAATATTTTTCGAGGATAGGAAATCTAATCAAGAAATTGCAGAAGAAGAACAAGAAGTTTGTATGGACTGAGAAATGCACAGAAGAATTTCAAAATCTCAAAGAGTTGTTGACGACAATGCTGATACTAAAGGTCCCCAACATGGACATAATTCTTTGTATGCACAAATTCATCCATGGAAGGTTTAGGTGGAGTTTTGATGCAAGACAGTCGATTGATCACTTACATTTCAAGGAAAATGAGAAAGCATGAGGAGAACTATGCAACACATGACTTGGAGTTATTGGAATTTTTATATGCCTTGAGAGTATGGATACATTATCTGATTGGAAAAAAATTTGAATTAAAGATAAATCACTGTGGATTGCAACATATATTTACATGGAGTGACTTGAACGCATGACAAAGGCATTGGTTGGAATTACTTAGCAAATACGAATTTGAGATTACTGACATTAAGGGGACGATGAACAGAGTGGAATATGCATTGAGTCAGATACCACGCATATTCTTGGTAATACCTCTTAAGATGAATCTTCGAGAAAACATTATAACTTTACATATAGACGATGACTGGTGCAAATAAGTTAAGGATAATATTGGACAAAATACCATGATGGTACCCAAGTTTGAAGGTTATTCTTTAGACAATGATGGATTGTTGATATTTAATGAAAGAATTTATGTACCACCTAACAATGAATTAAGAAGTTTGATCTTTAGAAAAGCTCATAGAGTAGTGTACATGGCTCATTCGAGAGTCACGGAGATGAAGGCAAACCTTAAGCCTTTATTCTTCTAGAAAGGAATGAAAGAGGACATAGTTAGTTACATGGAAAGATGTCTAGAATTTCAGCAAGTGAAGGTTGAACATATACATCCAACAAGATTATTACAGCCACATGCTATTCTTGAATCAAAATGGGAGGTCATTTCAATGGAATTTATTGTTGGATTTCCATTCATGACGAGGAGAAATGACTATATTTTTATGGTAGTTGACACTCTAACAAAGAGTGCACACTTTATTCCAGTGCGTACAATGTATCAAGTGCCAGACATAGCAAGAGTATTTTTCAGTGAGATTGTGAGGTTACATGGTGTACCAAAAAGGATCATATCGGGGATCAGTGTTTATAGGAAGATTTTGGACCATTTTCCAATAGGCCTTGGGACTACAATTGAATTTCAGTACAACATATCACCCTGAGACAGACATACAAACAAAGAGAATGAACCATATTTTAAAAGATATGCTGCATATGTATGTAATGGACCAATAGAAACATTTGGAAGACTTTTTTCCATTAGTAGAGTTTCCATACAACAACAACTATCAGAGTACCATTAATATGGTACCGTTTGAGTTTATTTACGAGTGATCATGTCGAACACTGTTGAGTTGGGATCGACTTGAGGATAGGGTCTTGGTAGGACCAAAAGTGACTCAAGAAATGGAATAACAAATGAAATTTATAAGATAGAGGATTAAATAAGTGAAATATCGACATAAAATTCATTTTGATGTGCATCACGTTAACCATAGTTATGAAGTTGGTGATAGAGTTTTCTTGCGGGTAAAAATGCACAATAGTTCGACCAAGTTTGGAAAGGGTGATAAACTCTCTCACAGGTTTGTGGGACCTTTAGAAGTTGTGGAAAATAAAGGACTTGTGGCTTATCGACTAGCCTTTCTTGATTATTTGAGGTGTATGCACGATGTATTTCATGTATTTTTTTTGAGACATTATATTAGTGATCCTTCACATGTTATTGACATGAGTTATTTGTAGGTGTTCGATAAAGGTGCTCTCATGGAAGAGCCAATCCACATTATGGACCATCATATTCGACAACTATGATGTCAAATAGTTGATCAAGTCAAGTTCTAGTGGAAAAACTATAGTCCACACTCGACTACCTGGGAGGATGCATATGAGATGCTTCAACAATTTCCTTACTTGTTTGATAGATTAGACATATAGATCTATGTCAGATAAATTTGTTTACTTGCATTTATATATTGTACAAACTTTGGGATGAATTTTAAAACAAGAGGGGTGTATGTAACATCCTGCTCTACTGATCACACTTTTATTGACTTATTCTTTGAGGACACTTGCATGCAAATGATCCAGTTATGGTGCATTGTAATTTTGTTTCAATTATGGATTATGCATGATGATGATGATGTGTTGTGACTTATTATTATTTGATGTATATATATTGGTAGATGTTATTAATGAGTTTTATTGAGTGTGCAAGACACATGACATGTTATGGATGTTGATGGCATCAATGGACTTCCTTCGACTTCGGATTGAGTCAGGGAGTGAATTGTATTTTGATTGAGTATTTCATTTATGCACTTGTGACATATGATTGATTACAATATGATTTATGTATATAGATTATTGACACGGGCTTTATCATTGGATGTAGGCTTGACGATGCTTACTAATTCGACTCACATAAGGAGTAGAGGGGCCATGCACATAAACCAGACATTGAGGGAGAGGTGTGGAAGAGTCCCTATCACATCCTACTAGCACTCCTGTGATGGTATGAACCATAGGTTAACGATTACATAGTTTGAGAGGTACAAGATTTTGTGAGGACAGACTGAGACAGTTGCTCACGAATATTTCTAAGGGGCGCACAATAATGCAAGGCCCATATTCCTTAGAATCCCTTAGTCTCTCACAAGGTTGACCGAGTGGAGTGTTGACTCCAAGGTTGGACAAAATTACAAAACCAGTCAAGGCGAGTGGCACCCCTGGAGCACGAAGGTATGTCTTGAAGGGCATGTCATGTAATTAAAAACTTGAGTCAATAAATCTAGGTGGCCTAGAAAAAATTTAAATGATTAGACCTTGTTGGATTAAGATAATTAATTAAACAATGAATTTATTAATTATAAAGCCCAATAAAAGTCTAAGCCTAAGTCTAAAACTAAGTCTAAGTCTAAATTTGATTAAGGGACTAAATAAATTATGACATAAGTTAAAAGATTGGAGAATAATCAAACTCTAGGAAAAGGGGGAATAAAATCTAAAGATTGGATAAATTGCACATGTGTGCATGAAAATAATAAAAATGGATTTTTAAAATAGAAAGAAATAAAATATGAGAGAATAGGTGTTCACATAGAATAGTATCTAGAGTCAAGCTACCACTAGTCTAACTAGAAGAAGACTCATATTCCAACTCTAACTAAGATATGGTTATGGGACACTTATTAAATGAGAATCTGGGGAACAAAGGGACAACTAAGAGAGAAAATAGGAACACATTGGGAAATGTGATGGAAATTGACTTTTAAAATAAAATAAAAATGATAATTACTTGTGCAACTTGGGGATAGTGTGACAAGTGTGTGGGTGAATAATCATAATTAATTTAATCTAAAAAGTTAATTATTTGTGCATGAGGACATGTGTTAGTGAGGGAATTTCTATAAAACAAATGTTGTAGAAAGAAAATGGATCTCTCTTATTCTTGGTAAGGTTATGTTGCCAAAATATTGTGGACTGTGTTTTACTTGTGTGAGTTGGGCTTCAAGCTTGTGCAAGAGGTGGAAGACTCTCCTTGCGAGGGAAATCTTGAGCTAGTTGATTTGAGTTTTTTTGTGTGAACCCTTTTCATTTCAAGGGGCTAAGGGGGAAGAAGAGTACCCATAGCATTGGATGGGAGGTTATGATGAAGTCTTGGATTAGAGGGTGGAACCAAGGAGTTCGTGTGCAATCTTCAAGGAGAAAATCGTCCTCAATTGTCAAAAATTGTATTGGTCACGGTATTTTATTATTTATAGTTATTTATATGTATGAATGAATGATTTATTGCTTAATCGAATGGTGAAAACTTTGTATATGAGGCATAGGATTGATATAACACTTGCACTTGTAAATTCCTTATTTCGTAGTTGATGAACCTTGTGTTTCTAATTTGTGCATAATCTGAAGTTATAAAATAGAGGTTAATTATTATTGAGCTTTTGTAAATCAAAATGTTGCATTGATACATAGTTGATGGATTGAGATTAATTTGATTCTAGTCTATGAATCATAGCTCATATTGGATATCATTTGTAATAACACACACACACACACACACACACACATAATAAAGGAAACCGATTATTGTGTTTCCATTACAAAATGTTGGAAATTTTTATTAGAAAGGAATTACGAGCATTGTACTACCAGATATGTTAGATAGAAAAGTCAACCGACTCTTGAGTTTGCAACATAAACAACTCTTGCATTTTTCACACCCTTACATTTGTTTCCTCAATCATTATGGAGAAAATTCTATTGTGTAGATGATTAAAGTTATGATTTATTTGTTCAAGATAATTGATCTGCAATCAAATTTTCCTGACGAAACCTTCTCGCAAAAAATGCTAGTCTCAAGTTTAATCTTATCTACTATTCTATTCCTTGGAATACCTATCACTATCTTAATGTTAGTAATGAACTTACCTTTCCTTATTCAAATTCTCCTTTAAAATAAATCTGTGATGGACAATAAGTTTAATCTCACTTCTGTCTTTTACTTGTCTTTCAAGAAGAAAATGAAATCTTCTAATATGCCTTCCAACAACTTTGGTTGAGATGAACAATCATCGCCACCTAGGTGGATCCTAACTCATAGATTGTAGTTAGTCTATAATTCTTGTAATTCTTATATGTGTTTTTTTTTTCTAGAGATTAATAATATGATTCTATTGTTAATTTTATTATGTATTGACTTGTTGTTTAGTTGCTTCTAGACAGATCCGAAAGTAAACTAAAAATCACAATTTAACATATTAATAATCATTAATATTTTAATCAATTTTTACTTATATTGGGTGAAAAAAATATAATTCATGGGTGGTCGTCTCTTTAGTGAATTATTACCTTATAGATTTTTGGGTGAACTGCCTAACTCTAGCATGGTTCTAATGTAGCCTTAAATATACTAAGCACCAAGAGGCGTCAAAAGAACCGAGATCCAAACTTATCATTTAAATGCATTACAAATGTTGATTCAATTGATTGTTTTATTATTTCATTGACCCTGAAATTGTTGGTTAACATAATATCGTGTAACTGAATATATTACTTACTAGCTATATAAATTATGAGTGCAACCTGTATGTAGACCTATATTAAATTAAAAATATTAAATTGGTACCTATCGATCTTAACCAAACTAACCTAAATTTAGTTATAGTTAGATCTCACCATGATGTTGAATTTAATTTGGAAAGACAAATAACTAAATTTAATTTGGAAAGACAAATAACTAAGTCTTCCGTAGATGACATTGTAACGGCCCGTTCGTTACGTCTATGAATAGCGAAGTACAATAGGAAAATTTTTCTTTTTCTTTTCTTTTTAACAAATAAGAAATTAACAACATCACCTAATTCACTAAGGTGACACATGATCAAAATATAAACAACTCTACATATCATTGCGGAATGAGANTTCAAAATATAATGCCAAACAATCTCATGATATTATCACTAATAACAATGATTTGCCGAATATAAAACGCTTTTTACCTTACCAAATAAAAATCATACCTTGGCCACACGCCCGCTTCGGAGATGACCCTCGCGCTGTGCCGCTTATCCGTTCTCCCTGCCACTTCCGCTTGCCAACCGCTGAAAACTCACCGGTACCTCCCAGCCAAACGCTAGGGGTACTCTGCTTCCCCCTTAGCCCCCCGAGCCGCAAAGGGGCCACACAAGCACCAGAGATAAAATAG